>QJPP01000836.1:600000-768026 GCA_003996215.1 Jaltomata sinuosa
ATCTAGTCGACCAGAGAGATCCTTAAAATGGGTATCGTTTGGCCATAGTTGTTGTTGGTAGGAGCTTGTGGGTCTCCATTTTGCTGGAGTTTATGGTGTTTTCGGTGTCACAGTGATAAACTAAGATAGAAGGGAGAGGCCTGGTTCATCGGAGGTTGGAGTTGAACAGGCAGACCCGAAGGATTCTTGTGACGGTGGTGGTATGGAGGAGAAAACAATGGTGTAGGTGGGTGTTGTGGTGGCTGCTGGAGTCGGAGCTTATGGAGAAGGCAATAGAGGTGTAGAAGACAACACAAAGGTCAGATAAAGAGGCAAGTTATTAAGAATAAAAGTAGGTTACAATCCATAATAAAATAAAAGTATCCTAAATAAGAATAATAATTGATTTAAAAGAAATTATTTATGTAAAAATTCTAAAATAAAATCACCAAACTATAAAAGCAACCCACGTGAAGTTAGTTTACCAAACTAAATACTCTTATCTTTGAAGTTGTATTTTTAAATTATCTTGGAAAGCATATATTCCCTGCGTTTCAATTTGTTTGGCCTACTTTTCTTTTTAGTCCATTTAAAAAAAATGCCTCTTTCCATTTTTGGAAATTCTATAATTTCAACTTTCCACGTGGCATATTCAAACCACAAGATTAAATAATATTTTAATATATTTGACACATCTTTAATTTAAAACCACAAATTTCAAAAGTCTTCTTTACTTTTTTAAATTCCGTGCCAAGTCAAAATAGGTCAAACAAAAACAGAGAGAGTAATTTTTTTCTTGTGATTACAAAAGCTTGTATTTTCACGTGAAGTTCAGATTTTTCATATTCATCGTTGTGTTATACAAACTCAAGTACAAAACATGAGTAACAATTCATGAAATTGCAAATCACAAATCAGCTAAAAGCAAGTTGAGCCACATTAAATAGAAGTTTGGGCATCTTACATCGGATCGGAAGTTCACATGCCCACTTAAAAATGTAAGTTTTACTTCTTTTTTTTTTGTAAATACAACCAGATTTCTCTATAATAACACTTCAGTATAATAATCATATTTTCTGTGAAACTGATCTTTTATGTTATGTTATATTATATGCTTTCAATAACAATATTCTAGTATAGCAATTAAAAAATATCAAGACAAACAATACAATGAATAAAAAAAGAAAAAGATCTAACTATTTCTTCGGGTAGCTTAGAAGCCCTAGTAACACGATTATTTACCTAAAGAGAAAGTAGATGTAGATCATTGTGTAGTATGAATATTAAAAGAGAAACTTTCATAAACGCCAACTAATAGGAATTTAATGAAGCCTTCATATCAACACTTTGCCTAATTACAATTTGTATCAACACGATAATATTTTCTATACCAATTGTATAATCTCAGCGTATAAATACAAATACAAATAAAGTAATCTCGGCATACAAATACAAATAAAGTAATCTCGGCATACAAATATAAATTTGTATTATATATTTTGTGAAATCTTGACATACAAATACTAATACAAGCATACAAATACAAATACAGTTGAGTGTACTAATACTTTTAAGAAAGATTCACTCAAATAGCAACCCATATAACCTTTAAACTCAAAATAGCTATACTTTATTTTGATAACCTTATTATAGTCAACTTCCACGAGTTTTTACTTTTATTAGCTAGATTAATAGTTTGAGTAATTGTAAGCTTTTGATTCTAATCCTACAATTTTATAGGAGTAAGGATAATTTTTGGGTGCTTGATATAGATACATTAAATATTTGATATATATTCATCATATAATTAATGTATAGTTATTTTTTCTCATTATACAATGTTTAGTTTAATAATTAATGTATAATTATTAAATATTTAATGTATAATCATCGTATAATTAATGTATAATTATCTTTTCTAGTTATATAATATTTATACACATGTTATATATTAATTATATATCAATTATAAAAAATAAACATTGAATTGTAATATTTTAATCATGTATAAAAAATATTTTTGCACAGCTACAAAAAATTCATAAATCTGATATGGACACACTATTTTATGTCTATTTTTTTGGGAAAACTTACATAGATATGCTATATTAAGAAAAATATTTACCATCTATGTCAATAACATTTTCTTTTTCACTGAACACTTATAAAATATTTATAATACAATTTTAATACATATTGCAGAGAATAATGTATAAAACACATATAATATTAGTTTTATTTATGGATAATACATTTATCACACACTTTAATACACTTATAATACATTGTGCCAATTTCTTACCAAACAAGCATATACATTTTAAAATAAAAAAATTATATAAAATATCCCTTGAGTTAAATTTTTTACACAAAAAATAGTCCACTTATTATTTCTTACCTAAAATGACTTTTCGGCCAATATTTGTTACCAAATAGGGCCGGTCGGCTAAATTAATTATGCCAAAAATGGCCTGTCGGCAGTCGGCCACTCATAGCTCCAGAATAATCTCAGTGGAGTATTCCCCGCGTCTATATTGAATGCTTCAAGATTTACTGTTCTAGACTTTTCTAACAACATCTTCTCCGGTTCCATTCCTGATTCCCTTGGTAACTTATAATTCCTTGATGCATTACATAATTTTTATACATATCATACATATTTATACATTATTTATACAATTTTGATACATTACATAATTTTTATACACTATTGATACATTACATATACATGCGGCTATTTTTTTTGTAATTTTTTTTGTGGCTAGTTTATTTTTGGGTTATTTTTTTTCTAATTTTTTTTTGGCTATATTTATTGTAAACTAATTATTTTATTGTACATATTTGAAATTATCCCATTTAAAACACTTATAATACATCTACATTGCATGCATAATTCATTTTTAATACACAGTGTAGATTTATCATAGTATTGCTATGTATTGCTATAGATGATAATAAATAAAAAATATCGCTAAAAACAGTAGTAATTTATTAAAAAGTATTCACCCAAATAATTTTTCCTTTTTTGTAAACTAGTTTTTAGGACTACAAAAAATTATAAGCACTTTGGGCTTGACTATATAAGTTTTTTTCATAGTTTTAAACCCTTTACTGTGAAATGTAATTAAATTAAACTATTAATACAAATTATAATTAGGCATGAATATTGAGTACGTTATGTAATTTTTTCATATTAAAAATAAAGATTGCTTTATAGTTTAAAGTACTTGAATACGTTTTTTATCGCAATATGACATTGAAGTGAAAATTACATTGATCTGATAAAGCTTTGGGCTTCATATTTTGACAAGCCCCAACTAAAAGAGAAATTTGAACTTTGTAAAAAGAACGCTAGAAGGAGGGGTCGAACCTCCGACCTTGTGGTTAACAGCCACACGCTCTAACCAACTGAGATATTCCAGCTTCTTGAAATAATTATATAATTAATTTCATTAGATATTCTTAAAGAAAATGTCACGTTTACAATCAACTTAACTTACCACAACTTTTGTTGTCTACTAAGAGCCTGTTTGGATTGACTTATTTTAAGTTGCTTTTTTTAGTTGGAAATCTCAGCTTTTAGCTTTTAGTTTTTTTTTTGGTTGCTATTTTGACCTAAAATTAAGTGTCCAAAAGCACTTTTTTACCTTACACAAACACTATAAAACAGCTTAAAAGCTATTTTAACTTAAAAACACTTAAAATAAGCCAATCCAAACGAGCTCTAAGAGTCTGTTTAGATGAGCTTATAACTTATTATGACCTATGAGCATAAGTTATAAGTTAAAAAATTTAATTAATGATTTTTGACTTATATTTGTTATTTTAGCTCGGACATGACCTTAGATAGGAAGGTGTGGAGGGCTCGAATTAGAGTAGACGGTTAGTAGGTAGGTCTGCTTCATACTAGTAGGTAGGGTTGCAGTGTCTTGTTGCACTAGTTAGTAGTTGTAGGTCTGCTCTTGCAGTTTCTTGTTCTGCAGTTGTGCTGCTTTCTAGGGTTTTATGTGGTCCGGGTATAGTACTTTTTTGTTATAATATACTTATGTGATTACCTGTTGTCCTTTTAATATGTGTATCTCTTGTACGTTTATTTCGACATCTTATGGTCTATTTTGGTTTTGAGCCGGAGGTCTATCGAAAATAACCTCTTTACTTCATCTGAGGTAAAGGTACGGTCTCCGTACATTCTACCCTCCTCAGATCCCACTTTGTGGGAATACACTGGGTATGTTATTGTTTTATTTGTTATTTTAGCTTAAAAACAAGTTTTTATAAGTTTTTTTTATATTATTCAAACTCTAACTACAAAAATACTTAAAAGTTATTTTGACTTAAAAATACCTAAAATAAGTCGATTCAAATAATTTTTAAATATTATTTTTGTAACGACTTGTTCCGTCGTTACTGAAAATATCTGCGATCAAGGTAGGTGACTCTCATACGTAATAAGAGTTAGCATTAATTCTTTAGTATGAGAGTACATTTGGTATGTACTAAGGTCATACAATACTCCTATCTAAAAGTTAAGTTGAAAGCTTCCTTACCGATTTAGTTTCGGGCTAAGTTCAAATTAGGGACAACTTCAAACGTGCTTTACTCCTACAATATAAGGAGTTAGAGGTCCCAATGCCCACCAAATTAAAGATCTCTGGGTCCTTTTTTCAATGCCATCGACCGTTTGTCAATCAGCTTCCCGAGTAAAAAGTTATGACTGTTTTACTGAAGACTGTTCGTGCTGAAAAATTGAGTTTGCTGTAGCGGGATTTAGGTCGCTATAGCGGTACCGCCGTAGCGGTTGGCAGTCCGCTATAGCAAACTAACGGAATCAGAAAGCCTAGAAATGGGTTTTATAATCCCATTCTCTCTTCTTTAGTCAAAAACAGACGAGGGTTGCTCCAAAAAGCCTCCTAGGCTGCTCCAAAGCTTGGGAGCCATGGGGAGGAGGGATTCCGGCTGAAAGAACATGAAACCATGGATTTCGGGATTGACAATCGTCAGGGAATGCCTTCATGGAGCCAGAAAGTGCATTGTGCAGCTTCTTGGCGTCCAGGTAGGCTAGGTTTTCTTTATTGAGTAGATTGAAAGGGAGAATCCATGCCTAGGCCTTCGGGCACGGAGTCTGAAAGAAAATTGTTTGGTTGGATTGGTTAAACTAGAGATGGTTGATTTGTATAATGTGTTGTAATAATCTGGACTGTCATGCTTAATTAGGTAGGGTATGAAAATACAATCCAGGGACTATAATGTCGGGAAGGTTCAGGGAACTGAAAGGGTTTGGTAATTAAATGACTGTGAAAGGAATAAAAGTTTCGGAAAATAAATTGGTATAAAAAGTAGAATATCATAAATGGTGGTATTACCAAGGTTAGAGGAGGTTTCTCCATGTTGTATTTTTGTCCTAGGAGGATGGTCAGGAATAGGTGTATCTACTAGTGTGTGTTAAAAGGTGAACCAGGGTTAGTCTTCAGACGAGATTTCAAGGTTAAGATTATGTAGCCGGAATGGGGGTAGGTGATGGTTATTGATTTTCTGTATGCATTGTATGTTTGTGTACTTTTGTCTAAGTATTTGTATGGTTTGCATTGCTTAGGGAATGATTTAGGAATGTCCAAAAGTCCTATTTTCAGTCTTGTAAAATGAACTGGTGTTATTCCTTATTGGTTTACAAGTGTATTTTGTTCATTGTGTGTGACTGATTGGATTTTTGTATGACATTCAGTTGGCTCGGGTACCACGCCTGGTACATATTACTTATTGGTTGGTTCGGGTATCACGCCTGGTACAGGTTACTTATTGGTTGGCTCGGGTACCACGCCTGGTACAGGTTACTTATTGGTTAGCTCGGGTACCACGCCTGGTACAGGTTACTTATTAGTTGGCTCGGGTACCACTCCTGGTACATGTTACTTATTGGTTGGCTCAGGTACCACGCCTAGTACATGTTACTATTTGGTTGGCTCGGGTACCACGCCTGGTATAGGTTACTATTCGGTTAGCTCGGGTACCACGCTTGGTACAGAATTATTTATTATTTGTGTTGTATTTCTTTCGATGGTTTCATGAGTGGACCGGATTGTGTTTATGATTTGTGATATTGCATATGGTCCTTGAGAGGCTGGGTTGTTCAATTAAATGTGGGGAATGGTCTTGGGGTAGATCGGACATCGCATGTAAACACTTAAGTGTTGGTCTAGGGATCTTTGATTGGTATGGGTAATGAAAAAGGGTAAATATCATGTTTATTATTATTGTTGAATGATTGTTGAACCTGTCCCCTGTGGTTGATAAGTCAAAAGGTAGACTGAAAGTCTAGAATTATACTACTTGCTGTTATTATATGTTGTGTTGTTTTACTCAGTGCAGGTGTACTAATTGTTCTTTACATGTTGGGTTCCTGAGAGGGCCGAGATTTATTATTATTTGGTGCATAGTTGGTCCTTGAAGGGTCGGGTTAGTGTGCTTAAGTGACAAGGTGGTTCTTCTGTGAAACGGGGTCGCATGTTATTGGCTTAGATGATGTCCTAGGGATTCTTATTTGGTCTGGGTTACGTAAAAAGGATATATGTTGTTGTCACTAAGAATTGTCAAGGTCGGTTAGACTTGTTACGTGCGGTTGATAAGCTAAGGAGGAGACTTGTCGTCTGGTTATGATGTTGGTTGTTGTTACTTGTTGAGTATGGCCCTGGGGTCGTTGGGGGATGTTTTGTACTAGTAGGTAGCGGTATGATGGGTGTGGTCTACGTCACCAAGTAGCGGGGTTTACTCTGGGTTATTGAGTCATAGTGGTTGACTTGGGTAAGAAAATGATAGTCCGGGTATGGGCATCGATGTTGACAATGGTAAGTGTAACTTGGGAAGTCTAAGTGATAAATGTGACTTGGGAAGTCTAATGGTAAGTGTGACTTGAGAAGTATAGGTGATAAATGTGACTTGAGAAGTCTAATGGTAAGTGTGACTTGAGAAGTACAACAACAACAACATACCCAGTGTATTCCCACAGCGTGGGGTATGGGGAGGGTAGAGTGTACGCAGTCCATACCACTACCTCAGAGGTGAGGTAGAGAGGCTGTTTCCGATAGACCCCCGGCTCAAGACAAAACAGTCTAAAAAAAAGCTAAAAAGGACGTAACAATGATACAGGATAAAAATACAAGATAAAACTACAAGAGGCGATAGGAAGTAATATGTAGTAACAAACAACAGACAGAAACAGAGCACTGCCACAAAATACTACCACGAGGAATCCAAGAACAAGAAACAATAAGCGTAACACTACGATTACTAGTCGGGACACGATTACTAGGTGATAAATGTGACTTGGGAAGTCTAAGAGTTAATGTGACTTGGAAAGTCTAGGTGTCAAGGTGACTTGGGAAGTCTAAGAGTTAAGGTGACTTAGGAATTCTAGGTGTCAAGGTGACTTGGGAAGTCTAGGTGACAAGGTGACTTGGGAAGTCTAAGGGATATGAAGGTTAATTCCGAAGTGGGTTTTGATAATGGTGGATTTTGACGGGTGGAAGTACTTGACTTATGTATTTACCTTGATTTCTTATATTATGGTAGGGGTAGATTCGGATCGATCGATGATGCCTACCAATATGTGTGTTTGTACTGATTCTACTCTTGCTATACTTTTTTGGGTATAGTCTGGTTGCAGGGTTGATGATGTTTCACAGGTTCAGGATGACAGTGATTCTCCAGCAGCTCCTACTTCTTGCTTCTATGGTGGAAGTTGTGTCTTCTTTATTTTTGTATCATCTTGTAGTAGCTCTTGTACCGGCTTAGACTAGGTTCTAGGGAGGGCTGTCTCATATTGTAAATGTTTTTCTGCAAGTTCTTTAAGTCATTTATTTTTCTAAAAATTTTGTAAAGGAAGTTTCATGTATTAAAAAGAGTTTTATTTCATGATTTATGTTCTTTTCTGCTTTGCCTGTTGGTTCGGGTGGTAAGGGTTCTCCTATCTAGGTGGATTAGAGTAGGTGCCCGCACGGCCTGGTAGTTGAATCGTGACGAATGGTATCAGAGCCCAGGTTATCGGTCTCCCAGTACAAGAGCAAAATGTCGAATAGAGTCCTACGGATTGGTATGTTAATGTCCACATCTAATCTTTGGGAAGCTATGAAACATTCTAGGAAACATCTCTCTTCTTTCATTCCTTTCGTGCGGGTTGTCACTTGCTTGTATGGGTTGAGTCCAATTGGTATCTCTCGATTCCAATTGGTATCTCGACAAGGAAAAAGGATGTCGTTTGACTCTGATTGAGATGACACAAGTAAGGGAAATTAGAACAGGAAAGGTTTCAATTGGTATCTGGTCGGGGAGGCTATGTAAAGGTATGGATGGATCGGCTAACGGTCATCCATGAGGCGAATCAAAGGTAATGAAACTGATTTGATTGAGTGTTTAAGCTTGAGACTTGAGATTGTGCTTATGTGTATCGATGTTGTTTGAATAACTGCAAATGTGTGGTGTGCAATTGTTTGGTTTGCTGTGAATATTTTAGTCCGGGAGGAGTCATAACTTGATTTTGTGTGCTTTGATTGGTAACAACTTTCTATGTGTATTTGAAGTGATCAATAAATTAGTATTACAATTCAGAAATGAACTTGTCATTGGTAAAAATGATAAAGGAACAAGGTTTATGATTGTAGGGAAACTCCGGTTTCAGGACAGTCGGGATTGGTTGGGAACCATGGGAAAAAAGGCTATTATTTGCTTGATAGCGAGAATTGCGGTAAGAAATATTTTGTGGTAACTCATGATTGTGACTTACGAAAATTTATTCTGGCTTTAAAGTTTGTGATTTGCTTTAGGAATAAATTACGGTATGCTTTAATTGGAATAGTTTGTATTATATTTGGGTATAAACTTACCGTTGGTATAGATGGTAAGGGGACAAAAAGAATTGATGATTGTGGGAAAGCTCTGATTTTGGGACAGTCAAGATTGGTTGGGAATCATAGGAAGGAAAAAGGGGGACTATAGTGCACGATAGCGGAAATGTGATATTGTGTGCGGTTCTGGGGTGTTTCATAATTGATTTTATGATAATGTGGTGCTAAATTCTCAACTAGGCATAGTTGAGGTTGGTCTTGAGGTTATGTTTAAAGACCATAACGTGATTTCACGTGTTAATGTGAAAACAGGAAAGGGGAATGAGGAAATTTTGCAGAGAATGGTAAATATTCTGAACTGCTATTGTTGGGGGTCACCATAGCGGTGTGCAAACCGCTATAGCGGGATGGGCAGGCCATAGTCCTTGTCCTGTTTCCCCTGTTTTATTTTTCATTACCGGATTATTTTAAATCGCTAGTTGTAGACACGTGATTTTTGACCCTTCCCGAGTTTTAACTCATTTTCATTTTTATTTATTTTTACGTCTAATCTTTATTTTTTATTTTTTTAGTAGATTTTATTTTAAAATGGTGAAAAATATTTCAAAAAATAGAGTCATATTTTAGGATAAATTTTGTTAGTTTACTTTTCGGATAATAAGAAAAATTTTTAAAAAAATATGTTTTCTTTTAATTTAGATTTTTATAAATTAGTAGTTTTAATATCTTCCTAGATACATTTTATTTAGTCTAGCTATTTAATTTTTTTTCTATATTTTCATTAATTCAAAATAATTAGTTAATATTTTTATTATTATAGTTTATTTATTTATTTATTTATTTGTTACAAAACCAAAAAAAAAAAAAAAAATCCTAAAGCCACTACCCAAACCACCCCACTAATCTACCCCCCTCACTCCACTCCCCTTTACCCCCACTAATCTGTACACACACACTCTCACACCCACACAATCACAACACACTCACACGACACACACCACACTCACTCACATCTCACTTCTATATAAATACACACCCACACACACACAGAAAAAAAGGAGACGGGGCACACAAAAAACAGAAAAAAAAACGCTAGAGAGGAAAGTATATGCACACAAACGCATCATTAGAAAAAAAAAACAGAGAGCAAAGCCAAAAGAAAAACAAAAGAGTGAACAGTAAAACAGAGAGTATTCTTGAAGGTTCGTGTATTAAGAGTTTGAGTTTTGGTCCCTGTTTTGAGTTTTCGGTGACACCGCTCTGTTTCAATTTTTAGTTGTTTCATCACACAGGTTCTTGCTCAATTTCTTTTTATTTATTTTTATAGGTTTTATTGTGAATGAAAGCATGAACAAAGTTATTTAAATAGTTTCATGTATCATTTAATATGTAAAGTTGATCGTTTATGTGAGGTCCAATCTTTTATTCATTTCAATTGTTATTTCGTCAAATGTTTGTTTGTTTCTTTTCTGTTAAGTAAGTTATTTTGTTTGTGTTTACCACGATTACTTACTGAATTGTTAGTTGAGATTTAAAATTGGTTAACCTATGGAGGTTTAAGCTATTTATTTAAGCAACTGCTATTGTTTAAAATAAGTTAGGTCAAGTAAAGTATTTTGATCATTTTTTAGGCCTACTGTTTGGATTTACTTTTCTTGTTGCAAAATGTTTGGATGTTTGTTTAATTGGTCGGATACATTTGCATTTATCATTTGACAAGAGTTTTAGCCGTAACTGGAATGGAATTTGATTCTCAGTTTGGTCAGTGTTTGACCTTGCAGATCAAATGGGTCACGACTTTAATTCATATTTAAGTCCTAAACCCTTTAACTAATTGTAAGGGAGCGAAAGGAGTTGCGGATTATTTCAAAATTCGTCGTAAGAATTAAAAGAAAAGAGTGAAAAAGGGACAAGTTAACTGTCCCGATTTAGTGAAAATTGCTTCAAACAATAAGCTCTAACAAGAGCACGAATAATATATCGTCTTGACTAAGGTCGCAACTTTGCGTCTTGGATAAAGACACATAAAAAATGGCAAGGTCGCAACTTTGCGTCTTGACCCAAACCCTCTTAAAAAATAATAAATCTTGAGTTCAACTACGCGATTAGACTCAATCTTTAGGTGCGATACGCAAGTCGAGGTCGCATTCGTGCGTCTTGATCGGCGTATGTCGAAGCTAAAGTCGCAACTTTGCGTTTTAGCTAAGACTAATAAAAGTTCAACAATATCAAAGCATACCATAGGCATAATTAAATATCCAAGATTAATTTAAGTTAAGTCTAAGTTGATAAAAGCGACCGTGCTAGAACCACGGGACTCAGGGGTGCCTCATACCTTCCCCTGGATCAACAGAATTCCTTACCCGATCTTCTGTTTTCGCAGACCAAAAATAAGAGTCATTTCCTTTTGATTAGGGATTCAAAAAGGTGACTTGGAACACCATAACTCAATTCCAAGTGGCGACTCTATAAATAAATAAAATAATCCCTATTCAATACCGTCACTTCAATTGAAAAAACCCTTCTTTCACTTCGCTCGCCGTGCGTAAAAGGGGTGTGACACTAGTTGAGCTAGTGCATGAATTATAAGGATTAATATCCATGTGCGATAAAAGGAAATGAGTGGATATTGTATTAGTTAGTTGTTATTTTTTTTGAGTGATTGAGACATGTTGAGTAGGTAATTTGACTAGTTATAAGCTAGTTGTGAGACTAAATAAGCATAGCTTGACCTCGGGTGATAACTAAAAAGTTGGTTAGTTATAAATGATGGATTGATGAGGGTTAAATAGACTAATGTAAGAGATGGTGGAAAATCTGTGCGTTAATGAAACCCATAGTGGTGTATTGGTTATTGGTTATACTCTAGATGGTCTATCTTTATGTGTTAGTCATGGAAGGGTAAAAGGGTCATAAGGTAGAAGTCCCAAAGGAAAAACACGGTGTAGTGTTTGATAATATTATGTTTGATATATCATTGTTTAGGGTGTAATTGCCCAGGTTAAGATTTTTCTCGGGTTAGGATTTAGAATTTTAATACTAGGCTAGTCTCGGATGACTTCTGAGCAAGGTATGGTCTAGGAAAATCCGAGTGAATATTGGGTAACGTGTCTTATAATGAGCCAATTTTCCTTTTAGCTAAGACATAAAGGAGTTCGGGAGACTTTTTGAAATTAAATTCGGGTAAGTAGAACTCTCGGTATGAAGGTTGACGTGAAGGGGTTATTCTGGAATGTCAGGAATTTAAGTGTGTTATAAAATGGGAACTTTTGGGGAGCTTTATGACTTTATGTCCAATTTCAATCGCCATAGCGGTTGACACATTGCTATTGCGACCTCCGCTATAGCGGAGAAATTACCGCTATAGCGGAGTGCTGACGGCTATAGCAGACTGGGTTACCACAATGAGTTTTGGTTCCTCGTAGCATGAAAATTAAGTTTTGGTCCGTTATGTTTGAAATTTTGTCGCTCAGGTATTTCAACAAGGCCCTGAATTTCTTGGGCACTCGAGGAGAAGTAATCTAACCGGTCTCGTATAGCTCAAAGGAAGAAATTCCTTGACATAGCAGAATCAAATTAAATTTTGGTTGAACTGGGGTACACCCGGGGGATTTGAGAGTTTGGTGGTTCGCGTAAAGCTGTTTCTACACTGTCATGGTAGAGCGTTAAGGTTCTAGGGGCTGGTTCATTCTTTTCCTTCTACCTTAGAGATCGTTCGAGGATAAAAGATGGGTAAATTGGTATTTGTTGTAATGACCTGTTTCGTCGTTACTGAAATATCTGCGATCAAGGCAGGTGCCTCTCATTCGTAATAAGAGTTAGGATTAATTCTTTAGTATGAGAGTACATTTGGTATGTACTAAGGTCATACAATACTCCTAGCACAAAGTTAAGTTGAAAGCTTCCTTACCGATTTAGTTACAGGCTAAGTTCAAATTAGGATCAACTTCAAACGTGCTTTCCTCCTAGAATATAAGGAGTTAGAAGTCCCAATTCCTACCAAATTAAAGATCTCTCAGTCCTCTTTCCAACGCCACCGACCGTTCTTCAATTCGCTTTCCGAGTAAAAGGTTATGACTGTTTTACTGAAGATAGTTCATGCTGAAAAATTGAGTTCACTGTAGTGGGATTTAGGTCGCTATAGTGGTACCACCGTAGCAGTTGGCAATCCGCTATAGAGGAATGACGGAACCAGAAAGCCCATAAATGGGTTTTATAATCCCATTCTCCCTTTTTAGTCAAAAACAGATGAGGGTTGCTCCAAAAACCCTCCTAGGCTGCTCTAAAGCTTGGGAGCCATGGGGAGGAGGGATTCCGACTAAAAGAACGCGAAATCACTGATTTTGGGCTTGGCAATCATAAAGGAACGCCTTCATGGAGCCAGAAAGTGCATTGTGCAGCTGCTCGGCGTCCAGGTAGGCTATGTTTTCTTTATTGAGTAGATTGACCTGCTTCCATTTCGAACTTGTTGTATAGATTAAAAGGGAGAATCTATGCCTAGGCCTTCGGGCACGGAGTCTGGAGGAGAATTGTTTGGTTGAATTGGTTAAACTAGAGATGTTTGATTTGTATAATATGTTGTAATAATCTGGGCTGTTATGCTTAATTAGGTGGGGTATGAAAATACAATCCAAGGACTATAATGTCGGAAAGGTTCGGAGAACCAAAAGAGTTTGGCAATTAAATGACTGTGAAAGAAACGAAAGTTTCGGGAAATAAATTGGTATAAAAAGTAGGATATCATAAATGGCGGTATTACCAAGGTTAGGGGAAGTTTCTCCATGTTGTATTTTGGTCCTAGGAGGAGGGTCAGGAATAGGTGTATCTACTAGTGTGTGTTAAGTGGTGAACCGGGGTTAGTCTTTGAACGGGATTTCAAGGTTAAGATTATGTACCCGAAATAGGGGTAGGTGATGGTTATTGATTTCCTGTATGCATTGTATGTTTGTGTACTTTTGTCTAAGTATTTGTATGGTTTGCATTGCTTAGGGAATGATTTAGGAATGTCCAAAAGTCCTGTTTTCAGTCTTGTAAAATAAACTGGTGTTATTGCTTGTTGGTTTACAAGTGTATTTTATTCATTGTGTATGACTGTTTGGATTTCTGTGTAATATTTGATTGGCTCGGGTACCACGCCTTGTACATGTTACTTATTGGGTGGCTCGGGTATCACGCCTGGTACAAGTTACTTATTGGTTGGCTCAGGTACCACGCCTGGTACAGGTTACTTATTGGTTGGCTCGGGTACCACGCCTGGTACAGGTTATTTATTGGTTGGCTCGGGTACCACGCCTCGTACATGTTACTTATTGGTTGGCTGGGTACCACGCCTGGTACAAGTTACTATTTGGTTGGCTCGGGTACCACGTCTGGTACAGGATTGTTTATTATTTTGGTTGTATTTCTTTCGATGGTTCCATGAGTGGACCAGGTTATGTTTATGATTTGTGATATTACATATGGTCCTTGAGAGGTCGGGTTGTTCAATTAAATGTGGGGGATGCTCTTGGGGTAGATGGGGTATCGCATGTAAACACTTATGTATTTGTCTAGGGATCTTTGATTGGTCAGGGTAATGAAAAAGGGTAAATATCATGTTTATTGTTATTGTTGAATGGTTGTTGAACCTGTCCCCTGTGGTTGATAAGTCAAAAGGTAGACTGAGAGTTTGGAATTATACTACTGGCTGTTATTATATGTTGTACTGATTTACTCAGTGCAGGTGTACTAATTGTTCTTTACATGTTGGGTTCCTGGGAGGGCCGGGATTTATTATTATTTGGTGCATATTTGGTCTTTGAAGGGCCGGGTTCGTGTGCTTAAGTGACAAGGTAGTTTTTCTGTGAACCGGGGTCGTATGTTATTGGCGTAGATAATGTCCTAGGGATCCTTATATGGTTTGGGTTACGTAAAAAGGATATATGTTATTGTCACTAAGAATTTTCAAGGTCGGTTAGACTTGTTACATGCGGTTGATAAGCTAAAGAGGAGACTTGTCGTCTGGTTATGATGTTGGTTGTTGTTATTAGTTGAGTATGGCCCTGGGGGTCGTTGGGGGACATTTTGTGCTAGTAGGTGGCGGTATGACGGGTGTGGTCTATGTCACCAAGTAGTGGAGTTTACTCTGGGTTATTGAGTCATAGCGGTTGGCTTGGGTAAGGAAATGATAGTCTGGGTATGGGCATCGATATTGGCAATGGTAAGTGTGACTTGGAAAGTCTAGGTGATAAATGTGACTTGGAAAGTCTAGGTGATAAATGTGACTTGGAAAGTCTAATGGTAAGTGTGACTTGAGAAGTCTAGGTGATAAATGTGACTTGGGAAGTCTAAGGGTTAGTGTGACTTGGAAAGTCTAGGTGTCAAGGTGACTTGGGAAGTCTAAGGGTTAAGGTGACTTGGGAAGTCTAGGTGACAAGGTGACTTGGAAAGTCTAAGGGATAGGAAGGTTGGTTTCAAAGTGGGTTTTGATAATGGTGGATGTTGACAGGTGGTGTCACTACCCAACTACCGGGGTGTGCGGACACCTACTCTAATCCACCTAGATAGGAGAACCCTTACCACCCGAACTAACAGGTAATGCGGAAAAAGAAATAAGTCATAAAATAAAACCCCTTTTTATACATGAAACTTCCTTTACAAAATTTCAGGAAATAAACGACTTACAAAACTTGCGGAAAATCATTTACAATATGAGACAGCCCTCCCTAGAACCTAGTCTAATCTGGTACAAGAGCTTCTACAAGATGGACTTATAACATAAGATGGACACAACTCCCACCATAGAAGGAAGTAGGAGCTGCTGGAAGATCACCGCAATCCTGAACCTGTGAAACATCACCAACCCTGCAACCAGACTATATCCAAAAAGGTATAGCAAGAGTAGAATCAGTACAAACACACGTACTAGTAGGCATCATCGGCTGACCCGAATTCACTCCTACCATCATATAAAAATCAAGATAAAATGCACAAGGAAATGCTTCACCCCTTTCAACATCACTTTTATCAATCATCCTTTTCGGAACCGACCATCCTAACCTTTAGACTTACCAAGTCACCTTGCCACCTAGACTTCTCAAGTCACCTTGGCACCTAGACTTCCCAAGTCACCTCCTTGACTAGATATTCAGACTTAACCCGAGTAACTGCCCAACCAAACCACTTATACCCGTAGTGTTACTTACCAATGTCCGGACCTTTCACAGACCCCTAGGACGACTTTCCACCCTGGTTACAACAACCAACAACTACAACCCCAGACTTCCAGTCTTACTCCCAATTTACAAATCACATGAAATTCACCTAGCAACCATTGACACATTCAATGAAAACAACATGGTTATATCTAAATCCGTTTCTAATCCCGAAACCCATACCCTCCAAGGATCCTCTAACCACACTTAAGTGTTCAACAAGCTACCCGGTCTACGCCAAGACCCACCCTTAGCTTGTTAACCATAATTAATTCTTGACCGCCATTAGTACACTTAATGACAACAGCTTTGTGAACTTATAACCTCTTTTACATAGTCCGGACCCACCTGGATCCCCTAACACATCTAGGTGTTAACATGAAAAACCCGGTCTACACCAAGACCAACTAATAATTAACATAATAACCTGGCCTACACCAAGACCAACCGATAACATAATATAACCACCCAGCCTACACCAAGACCAAACCCATAATATAATATAACAACCCGGCCTATACCAAGACCAAACTAATAATATAATAACCCGGCCTACACCAAGACCAAAATGATAACATAATATAACCACCCGGCCTACACCAAGACCAAACTCACATTATAATATAACAACCCAGCCTATACCAAGACCAAACTCACAATGTAATAACCCAGCCTATATCAAGACCAAACTCACAATATAATAACCCGGTCTATACCAAGACCAAACTCATAATATAATAACCCGGCCTACACCAAGACCAAATATAATTAACATACTAACCCGATCTACACCAAGACCAACTTAATCAAATATAACAGAATTCTCGGCCTCTCACGGACCATAAGCAATTATCATATTTTAATAAAACAGCCCGGTCCACTCACGGAACCCATAACAGTTAATGCAATATGTTGACACCCAATTTTTACCCTCCACATTAAGAATTAATCTTGAGCCTTTTTAAAGTTTAAACAATTTTTGAAATAATTGTTTTGTAAAAAGGGATAAAATATTTTTCAAATCAGCTTTATAATAGTTTGAGTAACAATTTATATCTTTCATATTTAATTATGTGAAATTTATATAAGTTTACTTAAAGAACTATTTTAAAGTTTAATTTCATAAGAAAATCCTTTAAAAGATTAAACGCTTGATTTTTCTCCAAATTATTTCAAATTAGAGATTAATTGAATAATTAATTTCATAATTTGTTAAAAGAGGAAATTAAGTGTTAAAGACAATTAATTATTGCAATTTGTTTAAGTTTAAAGAAGCTCAAGGATAATTGTAATTAGTCCGTCTTTATTTCTATTCTAGCCTAAATCCCTAAAGCTATTTAAATTCTAGCCGAATTTTCCTAAATCCTATTCAATTTGGCTACATCTTTAACTCGAAATGGACACATTTTGCAAAATGTGGCCAAATCCTCAATACACCTTATAACCCCTTGCTTCAGCTGACCACATTTGGGCCAACAACACCCAATTCCGCTCAGCCCAACACCCTTATACTCCTAATCCGCTCCAGCCCAACATTTGCTGCCGACCCGGTCCAGCCCAAACCCATCACCTTATACTCTTCTCTCCTCTCTCTTACTCAGACATAACAAACGACCCCTCACTCTCTTCTTCTTCTTTCTCTCAAACCCTCAAGAACCCTAAAGTCGCCGCCTTCTAACCCTTCATCTCCACCATACAAATCACGTCCCCAGCCCGAAGATTTGTACCACGAAGGTACCAGGAGGGGGTACGTGGCCTCATTCCTCTCTCCTCTCTCTCTTCGTCTAGCAAATGACGAAAGCCAGTACAAACCCCAATGTTTCCTCAACATTTCTTAACGAATCCAGCTTCAAATCTTCGTCACCTTTGTTAAAATTCCCAAACGTCGTCCTTAGCTCCGTCCAAAATTGAGCTGGCAAGTTGAGAAACTTCCAGAAGCTCCAGGTGGCATTGTATCCGCATTTTCAGTAGGATTTGTACAAAATCGTACAACCCCATTGCTGGCCGAGCTTATCCTTAGCAAGGGATTTTCAAATTCTTGAAAAATTCCCAGAATTACCCTTTGTTTCCCCTCTTTTCCACCCCAAAATTCCCCTATAAATAGCCCTCTCATTTCTGCATGTGAGGTGAGAGGATTTGGGGGAAAATTTAGGGTTTTGGAGAAGCATTTCTCTAACCTTACGCAACTAAATCGGCTATTTAGAGAGAAGAAACACTAAAAAATTGAACTTCGACGAGTTTGTCACTAGTCCCGACGGTGGTGAAGTTTCCGGTGAAGCTTGTTGTCCTGTTCGCTGCCAAAGAAAGGTAACACTCTTCACTTTCTCCTTTTTTTTTTTTTTCTAGAATAATGTAGAACTGCTTGTTTTCCTTTCGTTTTCTTTAGAAACATTCATGGTGGTTTTAGGCTGTTCATTTGATTTAGTGTTAAGAGATTATGAAATGCTTAGCTTAAAGTCCGTTTGGGTTGAAATGGTTGTTAAACCCTAGAGTGCTTGAATGTTTTCGTTTTGTTTTTCCCTTTTTCTTTTCTGTTCTGCCCATTTTAAGATGACTGTGTGTTGACATCTGCTTGTGTGTGACCTTATCAATCCTGGCTTGAATTCTGCCTTGGTTTTGCTTGAGAAATATGAATCATGGTATTGTTTATATGAATATTTTCAAGTTATTTTTATGAGTTCCTTGTTGTGATTTAGAACTAAAGATGAGGCGTGTCTCTTCTATGACATGTTCTTCATCTTTGCAAGTTCGTATGTTCAAACTCTTTTAATAGGAATCAACCTCACTACCCTCCTTGTATATGATATGCTTCATATTGAACATTGAAACTAGCATGATTGCATCACTGTCTAACATATTGATATCTTAAATATCTCAAGTGTGATTTTGTTTGCAAAATTGCATAAGATTGATAGTTTTTGGTTCTTGTCATGATCATCTCCTCTCCGAAAAATTCCTCTTTCTTATATGATGTTCAAAACTGATTATATACTAGTGATTGGTATTTGTCATATTGAAATCTGCCTCAAATTAGATCATGTATCATGTTTCGTATGCCTAAACCTTGTATGCATTTCTGTGATTATCAATTGATTTCAAATGAACCAATTTCTAGAAGAACACTAGCTTCGAGCCTAGCAATTTACGTATGAAACCTGTGTGTGTGACACCATTAATTGTTATATTTCATTTAGTCTCCATTAGTTTCTCTATTGAATATATGCTGATCTTTATTTTTCTCTCTTTGTGCATGATGTTATGGTGGAGTCCAATTGGACTCTCAAATTCCCTCCATTGCATTTCTCGTTGGGCCTAGCCCAACAATATCCGAGTCAGCCCATTCGAGTCCCAAAAGGGACTAAGTCTGCAATGTGGATTGAAGTGGGCTATCAGTTGAAGAGGAGAAATGGGCCAAGCCCATAAGATTACACCAGCAGTCCAAAAGGGACTAAATTCAATAAAATGGGCTAAAAGCCCATGTACAATAATGAGAAACAGTTAGCAGCAGATAGAGTTGGACCAAAATCCAAAGTGAACGGCGGTGGGCCTAAAGAGGGCCCACAAACTAGATTTAGGTCATGTTTAGATTAATAATTTAATTATGCCTTTAACTTTTTAATTGTTTAGTTAGAATTAATTAATTTGGCTGACATCTTTAACTTAGTTGGATTATTCCCAAAGGACATAAACATTTCTGATTTAGTTTGCTTTAAATTATTATCTTCATGAACAGTTAGAAAATTTTATGTTTTAAAAAGTTTTAAAACAAGCATGCTTCATTCTGTTTTTAAAGTTAATTCTCTGTATGTTTCCACTTCAAAAAATGAATATCAAATTCTCTTTCATTAAGTTCAATTCATTATGTTTTAAAAATCGAGATAAAAACAAGATGTTTCATACAAAAAAAAACCTTTTTTCAAAGTTAGTCAAAATAAGTTATTTTCGAACAAGTTTGGATAACCGAGAGTTAGCGGATACTCTTGGTGCCTTAACACCCTTCCAAGAGTATTAATTTGAATCCTTGCCCTTAATCTCTTAATTTTTTAAAGTCTTTATCTATATTAAACTTTGAAAAAAATTTCACAAGTTTTTTCTTGGTTTTTACTTTATAAAAACTTAGTGACGACTCTTGCTTTTTAATTGAAAACGTTTTGAAACTTTAACAAGATTTTTGAAATGATTTTCAACCAACACCAAGTCATTTTTCCCGTAAAACACAATACAACAATATCAATGCAATGATGCAGTAAAATAACTCGTACCAGGCGTAGTACCCGAGCCAACCGTTAGTATATCCCATACCAGGCGTGGTACCCGAGCCAACCGTTAGTATATTTCGTACCAGGCGTGGTACCCGAGCCAACCATTTGTTATACCTGTACCAGGCGTAGTACCCGTGCCAACCGTTAGTATACCTGTACCAGGCGTGGTACCCGTGCCAACCGTTAGTATACCTGTACCAGGCGTGGTACCCGAGCCAACCGAATGTCAACAATTCACAGTCAAATAATGAACACATAACTTGTAAACCAACAAGTAACAAACCATTCAACTCACAAACTGTAAGACAGGACCCTTAGACATTCTACACAATTTCATCTAAGCAATGCAATTCACACAAACACTTAGATAGGAGTACAAAACATACAACATTCACAGGAATCGTGAGCCATCACCTACCCCATCCCGGGTACACTATGAACCGTCAAATCCCGTCCAAAGACTAACCCCGGTTCCCCCTTTTAAACACACAGTTAATTATATTTATTCCTGACCCTCTTCCTAGGACTAAATACAACCTGGGAAAACTCTTTCCAGCCTTAGAACACAACCAAACAATTATCCTAATTATACCAATTAGTTCAGAACTTCCGTTCCTTGCACATTTGTTAATTACCAACCCTTTTCTGGTTCCCCGAACCTTCCGATATTCTAGTTCCCGCAAACCTTTAGCAAAAACACACACTTTAAGCAATGCCTAGAATATCACCACACCCTATTCCCATTCTACCATTTCCAAAGCAATCCAACAACTTACTCCAGACTCCGTACCCGAAGGCCTAACCATGGATTCTCCCTTTCATTCTATACAATAATACGAAAATGAAAGCGGTCAATCTACTCTTGGAAGAAACCTAGCCTACCTGGACGCCGAGCAGATATTTAATGCTCTTTCTGGCTCCGTAAAGGCATTCCCTGATGATTCTGCAGGCCTGAATCCGTGGTTTCGCGTCCCTTTCGCTGGAATCCCTCTTCCCCATGGCTCCCAAGCCTTGGAGCAGTCTAAGAGGGTTCTTGGAGTAACCCTCGTCTGTTTTGGGGCTGAATGGGAGAGAATAAAATTAAAACCCATTTCAGGGTTTTTTGGTCCCGTCGCTCCGCTATAGCGGTCCCTGCTCCGCTATAGCGGTACCGCCGTAGCGGAGTCAATCGCTATGGCAGAGGTTGACCGTCTTGACTTCTGCTATAGCGGTAATTATTCCGCTATAGCGGAGGTCACCGTGGTGGAGCGGTAGCACTCGTCGTGGATAGAAACTCGGAAAATTCCTGAAAATAGCCCTTTTTACAACACACCTTGAATCCCCCGACGTTCTGGAATAACCCATTCACGTCAACCTCGATTTTGGGAGCTCTTCTTACCCAAATTTATTTTTGAAAAGTCCCCCAGACTCCTCTATGTCTTAGCTACCAGTAAAACTAGCTCAAACCAAGACATTTAACCCAATCCGTACCTGGATTATCCTAGACTATACCTCGCTCCAAAACTGATCGAGACTTGCCTAGCCCAGAATTTTCAACTCCCAAACCCGGAAGTTTTCTAACCCAAAACTTGGCACGAATGGTTTACCCGTAAAGATGAACCTGGTCATTACAACAGATACTAATTTACCCTTCGTTCATCCCAGAACAATCTCTAAGGTGAAAAGAGAAAAAGGATCCCGCCCTCTGAACCTCGACGCTCTATCATGACAACGTAAATCTAACTTTACACAAACCACTGAAACTTTCAAATCCCTTGGTATACCCAACTCAACCAAAATTTAATTCACTTCCACTCTGTCAAGGAATCCCTTCCTTCGAGCTACACAAGGCAACTAGATTACCCCTCCCCGAGTGCCCGAGAAAACTGGGGCCTCGCTGAAACACCGGAGCCAAAGAAACTCAACTAACGAACAACACAGTTTTTTTCCCTGCCAAGGGGATTAGATCCCACCATGGCGATCCCTTTCCCACTATACCTGGAGTTGTACTACCCCGAACTCTATTTCGAAAGCTTCCTACGGGGTACTATGCCTCTCACATATCATCCTGTCACCTTGCTCCTATCAACACTATGCCCCGAGACACCACGTATCTCTAAACCACGCAACAATGAGAATTTCATTGGGATCATCCTACCTTGAGATTTTCATCAACTCTCATCTTAGGGGGAGGAATTTCTACCCGGGCGCTTACACCTTAACCAATGCTATAGCGATAATACACTCACCACTTAACGAATAGTAACACTGGGTATTATCATGGTTACAAGAGACACAATAATGCTAAAGAAACCCATTTGATAACCCCGCTCCTTCAATCGACCCACCACTAAGGATCATCAATACTAAACCAGTCAATAATTACCTCATCACATAGCCTATAAGCAGTGTCCAACACTACTCGATCAATCACGGGTCATTTTGCCAAACTCTACATAGGTGACTATTCCCACCAATGGTTAGTCATAGTTTTACCAATCCCCCGGGCTATCATATCTACCCTTTCCTTTGGTTGCGCATGGATGCTAAGTATTCAGGCAAATCACCTTATATGCATGCTATAAAAGTTCTATAGTCGATTTCCTTGTTTCACATGGCAGCCCGTAATACAACCGTTGCCTTTAGATGCCTCGAGAATGAATGAAAAATAGGGGAAAAATAGGGTGAGGCTTCTGCCTCGCGCTCTTTCGCTATAGCGGTGGCCGCTCCGCTATAGCGGTTTCGCCATAACGATAACCATACCACTACCGCGGTCCCGACGGTAACAACCCAGAAACCTGAAATTTTCAGTAAGTGTATCCTTTCCCCTTTCCCAGTTACCTTTGTTTAGTCCTGTAAATCCCGCCATGGTCTTAAACCACCCTTAAGACCATTCCTGGCATCAACATCACGATTCAACATAAAATACTATCAATTAAAAGCGTTAACATTAGACAATTTTTCCCAATAATATCTTCCCGCCATTACGCACTAATGACTCCTTTGTTCCCATGGTTCCCAATCAAGTCCCGACTTTCCTGAAATCGAAGCTTCCCTACAGTCAGAGTTTCTAAATCCCTTATCATCTTAACCAATGATAAGCCCTTTTTCAAAATGCAGTACCACTTCTTAAATCAGAAAGTTTAACAAATTATCACAGCCTAAGGTACACAAAATTGTTAACTTAATGACCCTCTGCAGACTCAACATGCACGACAGACAATAATTTACACACATTTCAAGCAATTCACACGGGAGTTGTACAACACAACATTTCAACTTCAAGTTACAACCAAATCAAGTCACAACCAAATCAAGTCACACAATTTAATCTCTATCCGTCCCATGGATGACCATTAGTTGATCATCCATGTCTTACCATAACTCCCGCTATTAAGCAATAATAGCCCTTGTCCCTGGTACTTATTCATATACCAACCACTTGAAACCTGAGTTCCCACAAGTGTATATATATCCTTTTTCCCTTATCATTTTTACCAATGATAAGACCCTTCCCAACATTTAGCATACTGTTTTCCACTTGAATTACAAAACAAGAATTCCTTCAATCATTAATACATAACCAAGTTAAGACTCTTCACTAACTACAAATTTCAAGGCAACTCAGCAATTACACACCACGAAATTACAGTCATTCAAACAATGCAATACATACAATCATGAGTCTCAAGCTCTGACACTCAATCAAACCAGTTTCATCACCTTTCATTCGCTTCATGGATGACCGTTAGCCGATTCATCCATCTTTTATATAGCCTCCCAGGCCAGATACCAATTGGAACCTTCCTGGTTCTAATATTCCTTGCTTGTCTTACTGCAACCGGAGTCCAATGACATTCTTACTTCGTTGAGATACCAATTGGGATCGAGAGATACCAATTAGACTCAACTCATAAAAGTGAGTAAAAGAACCACACGAAAAGGAATAAAAGAAGAGAGAAGTTTCCTAGAATGCTTCATAGCTTCCCTAGGATTACATGTGAACGTCTACACACCAATCCGTGGGATTCTATTCGACATTTTGCTCTTATACTGGGAGACCGTAAACCTGGGCTCTGATACCATTTGTCACGACCCAACTACCGGGCCGTGTGGGCACCTGCTCTAATCCATCTAGATAGGATAACCCTTACCACTCGAACCAACAGGTAATGCGGAAAAAGAAATAAGTCATAAAATAAAACCCCTTTTTAGACATGGAACTTCCTTTACAAAATTTCAGGAAATAAACGACTTACAAAACTTGTAGAAAATCATTTACAATATGAGACAGCCCTCCCTAGAACTTAGTCTAATTCGGTACAAGAGCTTCTACACGATGGGCTTATAACATAAGATGGACACAAATTCCACCATAGAAGGAAGAAAGAGATGCTGGAAGATCACCGCAATCCTGAACCTGTGAAACATCACCAATCCTGAAACCAGACTATACCTAAAAAGGTATAGCAAGAGTAGAATCAGTACAACCACACGTACTAGTAGGCATCATCGGCTGACCCGAATTCACTCCTACCATCATATAAAAATCAAGATAAAATGCACAAGGAAATGCTTCACCCCTTTCAACATCACTTTTATCAATCCCCCTTTTCGGAACCGACCATCCTAACCTTTAGACTTACCAAGTCACCTTGCCACCTAGACTTCCCAAGTCACCTTTCCACCTAGACTTCCCAAGTCACCTCCTTGACTAGATATTTAGACTTAACCAAAGTAACAGCCTAACCAAACCACTTATACCCGTATTATTACTTACCAGTGTATGGACCTTTCACGGAACCCTAGGATGACTTTCCACCCTGGTTACAACAACCAACAACTACAACCCCAGACTTTCAGTCTTACTCCCAATTTACAAATCATATGGAATTCACCTAGCAACCATTGACATATTCAATGGCAACA
The DNA here is from genome assembly GCA_003996215.1 of Jaltomata sinuosa. NCBI lineage: Eukaryota > Viridiplantae > Streptophyta > Magnoliopsida > Solanales > Solanaceae > Jaltomata > Jaltomata sinuosa. The sequence goes on from QJPP01000836.1 coordinate 625,180, forward strand.
ACAGGGTTATATCTAAATCCGTTTCTAATCCCAAAACCCAGACCCTCCAAAGATCCTCAAACCACACCTAAGTGTTCAACAAGCTACCCGATCTACGCCAAGACCCACCCTTAGCTTGTTAACCATAATTAATTCTTGACCGCCATTAGTACACTTAATGCCAATAGTTTTAAGAACTTATAACCTCTTTTACATAGTCCGGACCCACCTGGATCCCCCTAACACATCTAGGTGTTAACATGGAAAACCCGGTCTACACCAAGACCAACTAATAATTAACATAATAACCTGGCCTACACCAAGACCAACCGATAACATAATATAACCACCCAGCCTACACCAAGACCAAACCCATAATATAATATAACAACCCGGCCAATACCAAGACCAAACTAACAATATAATAACCCGGCCTACACCAAGACCAAAAAGATAACATAATATAACCACCCGGCCTATACCAAGACAAAACCCACATTATAATATAACAACCCAGCCTATACCAAGACCAAACTCACAATGTAATAACCCGGCCTATACCAAGACCAAACTCACAATATAATAACCCGTCCTATACCAAGACCAAACTCACAATATAATAACCCAGCCTACACCAAGACCAAATATAATCAACATACTAACCCGGTCTACACCAAGACCAACTTAACCAAATATAATAGAATTCCCGGCCTCTCACGGACCATAAGCAATTATCATATTTCAATAAAACTGCCCGGTCCACTCACGGAACCCATAACAGTTAATGCAATACAACAATATCAATGCAATAATGTAGTAAAATAACCCGTACCAGGCGTGGTACCCGAGCCAACCATTAGTATATCCCATACCAGGCGTGGTACCCGAGCTAACCATAGTATATTTTGTTACAGGCATGGTATCCGAGCCCACTATTTGTTATACCTGTACCAGGTGTGGTACCCGTGCTAACCATTAGTATACCTGTACCAGGCGTGGTACCCAATCCAATCAAATGTCAATAATTCACAGTTAAATAATGAACACACAACTTGTAAACGAACAAGTAACAAATCGTTCAACTCACAGACCATAAGACAGGACCCTTAGACATTCTACACAATTTTATCTAAGCAATGCAATTCACATAAACACTTAGATAGGAGTACAAAACATACAACATTTACAGAAATCGTGAGCCATCACCTACCCCATTCTGGGTACACTATGAACCGTCAAATCCTGTCCAAAGACTAACCCCGATTCTCCCTTTTAAACATGCAGTTAATTACATATATTCCTGACCCTCTTCCTAGGACCAAATACAACCTGGGAAAACCCTTCCCAGCCTTAGAACACAACCAAACAATTATCCTAATTATATCAATTAGTCCGGAACTTCCGTTCCTTGCACATTTGTTAATTACCAACCCTTTTTCGGTTCCCCGAACCCTCTGCTATTCTAGTTCCCGCAAACCTTTACCAAAAACACACACTTTAAGCAATGCCTAGAATATTATCACACCCTATTCCCATTCTACCATTTCCAAAGAAATCCAACAATTCAATAACTTTCTCCAGACTCCATACCCGAAGGCCTAACCATGGATTCTCCCTTTCATTCTATACAATAATATGAAAATGAAAGCAGTCAATCTACTCTTGGAAGAAACCTAGCCGACCTGGATGCCGAGTAGATGTTCAATGCCCTTTCTGACTCCGTGAAGGCGTTCTCTGACGATTCTACAAGCCCGAATCTATGGTTTCGCATCCCTTTCACTGGAATCGCTTTTTCCCATGGCTCCCAAGCCTTGGAGCAGCCTAGGAGGGTTCTTGGAGTAACCCTCATCTGTTTTAGGGCTGAATGGGAGAAAATGAAATTAAAAGACCGTTTTTGGGTTTTTGGGTCCCGTCACTCCGCGATAGCGGTCCCTGCTCTGCTATAGCGGTACCGCCATAGCAAAGTCAACCATTATGGCGAAGGTTGACCGTCTTGACTTTCGCTATAACAATAATTATTCCGCTATAGCGGAGGTCACCGTGGCAGAGTGGTAGTGCTCGTCACGAAAAGAAACTCAGAAAATCCCTGAAAAGAGCCCTTTTTACAACACAGCTTGAATCCCCAACGTTCCGGAATAACTCTTTCACATCAACCTCGATTTTGGGAGCTCTTCTTACCCGAATTCATTTCCGAAAAGTCCCCCAAACTCCTCTATGTCTTAGTTACCAGGAAAATTAGATCAAACCAAGACATTTAACCCAATACTTACCCGGATTGTCCTAGACTATACCTCGCTCGAAAACTGACCGAGACTAGCCTAGCCCAGAATTTTCAACTCCAAAACTCGAAAGTTTTCTAACCCAAAACTTGGCATGAATGGTTTACCCGTAACGATGAACCTGGTCGTTATAGGTGGAAGTACTTGATTTATGTATTTACCTTGATTTCTTATATAATGGTAGGAGTGGTTTCGGATCGACCGATGATGCCTAGCAGTACGTTTTGTTTGTACTGATTCCACTCTTGCTATACCTTTTTAGGTATAGTCTGGTTGCAGAGTTGGTGATGTCTCACAGGTTCAGGATGATGGTGATTCTCCATCAGCTCCTACTTCTTGCTTCTATAGTGGGAGTTGTATCTTCTTCATTTTTGTATCATCTTGTAGTAGCTCTTGTACCGTCTTAGACTAGGTTCTCGGGAGGGCTGTCTCATATTGTAAATATTTTTCCGCAAGTTCTTTAAGTCATTTATTTTTCTGAAAATTTTGTAACGGAAGTTCCATGTATTAAAAAGGATTTTATTTCATGATTTATGTTCTTTTCCGCTTTGCCTGTTGGTTTGGGTGGCAAGGGTTCTCCTATCTAGGTGGATTAGAGTAGGTGCCCGCACGCCCTGGTAGTTGGGTCGTGATAATTTTTATAATAGTAACTTGGTTAATTTAGGTGACCCCTCTTCCTCTACTGATGTATCTCCAGAACTGACATTTGGAGGTTGATTATTAGAGAAAATATTTGGAGCTTGATTATTAGAGGAAATAAATCGATCTAAAATCGTAAGCTGAAAAAGTGTTTCTCAAAAAAATCTGACCTCAGAAGATTGATTTTTCTTTCTTTGAAAATACCGACCTCAAGATGTTGGTTTTTAAAATAACAAAGTAATAAAATACATCTTTTGGGGTTCAAACCCCCATCTTCTCTGGTAAGATATATTTTTACAACTAACCTATTGATTCTTGTTGATTGAAGATAATGTTTGTCTTTATGTATACTTTTTAAATTTATATTTACGTGAAAAAAATCAACTTGAGGTTGGAGGTTTTTTTCATTTTTTCTTTTGCAACAATCGACCTTTAGAAGTCGAAAAAAATATATTTATTTTTAAAAATGAAGTGATGAGGTCGGTTGCATTTTTTCAAATTTTTGATGCTAAAAAATGAACCTCCGAAGGTCGATTTTGTTAAATAAAATTTAGTAGTGAACTTACAAAATGATCATCTAGACACCTCCAACATTTATATATCGCGTCAGGATATCCCAAGACACGGTACAAACGAGTTAAAGTGTTATGTTTTCAATTGAGACTAAGTTGAGGTGTCTAAATATACACTCTTAAATTTGAAGTGCGCTTATTTGTCAAATGAGGCCAAATTTAAATGTCTATAATATATTAGATCTTTCATGATAAAAAAAATTGAGAAAACATTCTTCTAAGATAATATACTTAAAAAAATAGATATGCAACTTGAAGATCCTTCGAAACTCCTAAAAAAAGGTCCCATTTTTATGGAACTCAAGGTTCTCAAACTCGGGACCTTTTATGGAACTCAACATTCTCAATCTCTACAATTCATGTTTAAGAACAACAAATTTATGTTAGAAAGTGTTTATCTGCACCCTAGAAGAATTCTAGATGATTATTACATCTACTCATAGGTTTCCCCATAGTTTTCATTAACATAGGGTTCTAATTCATAATTCCACCATTACATTCTCCCTAGCAATTCTACAATGATAATGGATTACTAGGTGGGTATATTGGTGGAATAACTTAACTCAACGATAATTTTCATTCTAGCCTTGAGAAAATCGTCTCTCTGGAGATCTAGAATGAAGTTCTTGAGTTTATGAAATAAAACTCTGAATAACTGACTTAAACATGCATTCTCCCTCCCCATCATTCGCTGCAATGACCCCTTTCTCTCTATAGAGAAACTGTTGTGGAGAAATTAGGCTTGCAATAGCGAGCCATAGTTAAATGGCTGGTCCCTCTATGACGACACTATAATCGCTACAACGATCTCGCTACAGTGGGAATCTTTCTGCTTTGGTGGTCTCGTTGTAGTGAAAATCCTTTTGCTACCGTGGTGCCTGAATCAATAGCTCGAGAAATCTGCTTAAAAGATTCATTTCACAATATGCTTTTTAATACATCACAAAATTACCCCATTGCGGCAATTACTAAAATCACACGCTATGAAGTTACTCATTGTAATGACCTGATCTGTCGTTATTTTAGAAATCATGATGTCACGAATTTTGGGAATGATTAAAATACATTTTGATTTAAAGTAGGGTGACATGGCAGAAATTTTAGATTTTTAAAGATTGTTCTGGGCTAATGTCACTCTGCTATAGAAGATATTTATGCGCTATAGTGCCATCGCTGTAGCATGAAGCCATCCACTATAGCAGTAAGGCTAAAACCAGTAGCCTGACTTCGCAATTTAATAAAGGACTTCTCCTCCTCTGTTGAAAAATATATGAGGGTTACTCCAAAAACCCTCCTAGGCTGCTCCAAAGCTTGGGAGCCATGGGGAGGAGGGATTTCAGCTAAAGAGATGTGAAACCACGGATTTTGGACTCATCATCCATTAGGGAACGCCTTCATAGAGCCAGAAAATATATTGTGCAGTTGCTTGGCGTCCAAGTAGGCTAGGTTTTTTCCATTGAGTAGATTTGACATGTTTTCATTTCATATTGATTGTATGGGCGGAAAGGAGAATCCATACTTAGGCTTTTGGGCACAGAGTCTGGGGGATTGTTGTGTTTGGATTGGTTTGAAGTAGAAAATGATTGAGTTGGGATAATGTGTTGTCATATTTTGGGTTATTTATGATTATTATGTGTTGTATGATGATAGAATCCAGGGACTAGAGTGTAGGAAAGGTTCGGGGAACCGAAAATGCTTTGGGTAGTCAAATGACTAGTAAAAAGGGAGTCTTTGGAAATGATTTTGTATAAAAGTGTAGAATAACAAGAATGGTTAAATTATCAAGGTTAGGGGAAGTCTTCTCCATGTTGTATTTTCCTTAGGAGAAGTCCTGAATTAATGTAGCTACTTGTTATATGTTCGAAGGGGTGAACGGGGATTTAGCCTTCGGATATGATCCACGATTGAGTTATGTACCTAGGGTTGGGGTAGGTGATGGTTATTGTTTTCCGAATATGCAATATGTGTTCATGTACCATCACTTAGTATTGTGTGAGTTTGCATGCTTAGGGAATGGGATTATGAATGTCTAACTATCCTGTGTCAATTGTGTGAAATGAACTAGGTTTGATTGCTTGTTGGTTTACAAGTCTGATGTGTTCATTATTTTATTGACTTGTTAGATTGTGTGTGATATTTGATTGGCTTAGGTACCACGCCTGATACAGTTTACATATTGGTTGGCTTGGGTACCACGCCTAGTATGAGATACTTATCGGTTTGCTTGGGTACCAAGCTTGGTACAAGATTTATAATAATTGGCTCGGGTACTATGCCTGGTACGGGTTTGATTTACCTGCGTTGATTGTATTTTGTCGATGGTTCTAGGGGTGGACCGGGTTGTATTCTTGAATTGTGATTATTTCATGTAGTCCATGAGAGGCCGGGTGATTATATTTAAGCGTGAGGTTGGTCTTAGTGTAGACAGGGGTTGCATGTTGAACACGTAGGTGGTTCCCTAGGGATCCGTGGTTGGTCCGGGAAATATGGAAGGGAATAGGTGTCATAATTATCGTTCATTGTTAATTGATGGTTGAACCTGTCCCATACTATTGTTAAGTAGGAGGAATATTGAGAGTCTAGAGCGGTATTGCTAGCTATTATTATCGTGTTGAAAAATTGTCCTAGGGATCCTTCAAAGGTTCGAACACTTGAAAGTAGCACCATAAATATAGTCGGTATGATTGGGCGGTTAGTTGGTCTAATTCTCGGTACTTGGTCATAGGGGTTGACTTGAGTAACAGAGTGGTAGTCCAGATATGGACTTAGTAGTTGGTCTAGTGTTAAGGTGACTTGAGAAGTCGAAGGGTTAAGGTAACTTAGGAAGTCTAAGGGTTAGTGTGACTTAGGAAGTCCTAGGAGTCAGGGTGCAGAGTCTTTGAGTGAGGGAGTTGGCAGTGGAAGGGATAAGAAGGCATGGGTAGATATCAGATTTTGGTAAAGGTAGATGTTGAAGGGCTGAAGCATCATAATTAATTGTACATTTTCCTTGCTTTCTTTATATGATGGTATGGAGTGGATTCGGGTCGACCGATAATGCCTACCAGTACATGTGTTTGTACTGATTTTACTCTTGCTATACCTTTTGGGTATAGTATGGTTGCTGGATCGGTGATGTTTTATAGGTACCTGACGACGGTGATCTTCAATAGCTTCTACTCTTTGTTTCCATGGTGGAAGCTGTGTCCTCTTACATTTTTCTGTATTACTCCTGTAGTAGCTCTTGTACTTATTTAGACTAGATCCTAGGGAGGGTTGTTTTCCTGTGGTGAAAATGGTTTACTGTATTTCTTTTGTAAAGAGTTTTTCCTGGATTAAAAGAAGGGTTGTAAATGTTTTTATGTATTAAAATGAGGTTAGGTATAGTTATACTTTGTTTTTCCGCAAATACCTGTTGAATCGGGTGGTAAGGGTTCACCTATCTAGGTATTTAGAATAGGTGCCCGTACGGCCCGGTAGTTGGTTCATGACAGATGTATCAAAGCCTAGGTTACCGATCTCCTAGTACAAGAGTAAAATGTCGAATAGAGTCATGTAGATTGGTGTGTTGACGTCCACATCTAATCTTTGGGAAGCTATAAAGCATTCGAAAGCACCTTCTTTTTCTTTATTCCTTTTCGTGCGGTTCGCTTACTTGCTTGTATGGGTTGAGTCTATTTGGTATCTCTCAATTTCAATTGGTATCTCAACAAAGTGAAGAATGTCATTGGACTCCGGTTGCAATGAAATAAGAAAGAGAAGTTTGAATCAGAAAGGTTACAATTGGTATCTGGCCTGAGAGGCAGTAGTAAAACATGGGTGACCGACTGACAGTTACCCATGGGGAGATAAAGAGTAGTGTATATGACTTGATTCTGTTGTAGCTTGAAGCCTGAAATTTTGTGTGTTACAATGATTGTATGACTAAAATTGTTGGTATGTGATTGATTTCCTTACTATGAGTGTTGGGTCTGAAGAGAGTCATAAGTTGAAATTGGTGTACTTTTGGTTTGTGATAAACTGCTATGTGTCTTGATTTGATAATTCGTAGTACTTTTTGAAAATGGACTCATCATTGGTCAAGATGGAGAGAGGACAGGACCTATGACTATAGGAAAGCTTCGATTTTAAGACAACCGGGACTTGGTTGGGAACCATGGCAACAAGAGAGTTATTCTTGCATGATAGCGGGAAGGTATTGTGGTGAACGGTTTCCTCATGTGATTTGATTTTGGTTGGTGATAAATGGATGCTAAATTTTGATCTGTGCACTGCCAGGAATGGTCTTGGGGTGTTGCTTAAAGACCATGGCGGGGTTTATAGGATTAATAATGATAATCGGGAATGGTGATTAGATATTCTACTGAAAAATTTATTTTTTTGGGCTGCTACTGTTGGGACCGCCATAGTGAAACTGTACCACTATGGCGATCCCGCTATAGTAGAAATTTCACCGCTACGGTGGTACCACAATAGCGGAATGACACCGCTATAGTGGGGAGGCATGGGGAAGAATGCCTGCCCTGTTTTCCCTTCTACTTTCGGGAGTGGGGTGTCGGGAGGAAAAGGAGTATCTTCGAAGGAAAAGGAGGAGAATGGGGATGAAAACCTATTTTTCCCCTATTTTAACTGTTGACAACTACTATAGCGGTCGGCACCTCGCTATAGTGGCACCATCGCACCGCTATAGCACTATAATGTCTGCTATAACGAACGACAATCAATTTTGGAAAAGGAAAGGTTTCTCTCGAGTCTTTTCAAAATTCTTTCGCTCCGATATTCTATGATTCCCCAGAATTCTTGGGTACTCAGGAAGGGTTACCTCATAAGTTTCTTCGGGTAGCTCGGGGGAGGCAAGTTCCTCGTCAGAGCGGGATAATGATTTTTTCTATTGAGTCAAGTGCGACTAATTGGGAGGAAGTTTGGTATTTTGTGTGGGATCGTAATCACATGGTCACATGGGACTGTGAGAGTCCCGGGTTAGTTCTCCTCTTTCCTACGGGATCGTTTGGAGGTGAACAATGGGTAAATTGGTATCTGTTATAACGACTTGATCTATCGTTATTTTAGAAATCGCGATGTCACAAATTTCAGAAATGATTAAAATACATTTTGATTTAAAATGGGGTGACATGGCAGAAATTTCAAATTTTTAAACATTGTTCTAGGCTGATGTCACTTTTCTATAACAAACATTTTTCTGCTATAGCACCACCGATGTAGCGGGCAGCCATCTGCTATAGAGGTAAGGCGAAAACCAGTAGCCTGACTTCATGATTTTAATAAAGGACTTTTCCTCCTCATTTGAAAAACATACGAGGGTTACTCCAAAAACCCTTCTAGGCTGCTCCAAAGCTTGGGAGCCATGGGGAGAAGGGATTCTGGCTAAAAAGATGCGAAACCATAGATTTTGGACTCATCATCAATCAGAGAACGCCTTCACAGAGCCGTAAAATATATTGTGCAGCTGCTTGGCGTCCAGGTAGGCTAGGTTCTTTCCATTGAGTAAATTTGACCTATTTTCATTTCATATTGATTGTATGGACAGAAAGGAGAATCCATGCTTAGGCCTTCGGGAACGGAGTCTGAGGGATTGTTGTGTTTGGATTGGTTTGAACTAGAAAATGATTGAGTTGGGATAATGTGTTGTCATATTCTGGATTATTTATGATTATTATGTGTTGTATGATGATAGAATCCAGGGACTAGAGTATTGGAAAGGTTCGGGGAACCAGAAATGCTTTGGGTAGTCAAATGACTAGTAAAAAGAGAGTCTTTGGAGATGATTTGGCATAAAAGAGTAGAATAACAAGAATGGTTGAATTACCAAGGTTAGCGGAGGTCTTCCTCATGTTGTATTTTCCTTAGGAGAAGTCCAAAATTGATGTAGCTACTTGTTATGTGTTCGAAGGGGTTAACGTAGATTTAGCCTTCGGACAGAATCCAAGATTGAGTTATGTACTTGGGGTGGGGGTAGGTGAGGGTTATTGTTTTCCCAATATGCAATATGTGTTCATGTACCATCGCTTAGTATTGTGTAAGTTTGCATGCTTAGGGAATGAGATTATGAATGTCTAACTATCCTGTGTCAATTATATAAAATGAACTAGGTTTGATTGCTTGTTGGTTTACAAGTGTGATGTGTTCATTATTTTATTGACTTGTTAGATTGTGTGTGATATTTGGTTGGCTCGAGTACCACACCCGATACAGGTTATATATTGGTTGGCTCGGGTACCGCACCTGGTATAGGATACTTATCAGATGGCTCGGGTACCACGCCTGGTACAGGATTTATAATAGTTGGCTCGGGTATCATGCCTGGTACGGGTTTGATTTACTTGCATTGATTGTATTCTGTTGATAGTTCTATGAGTGGACCGGGTTGTATTCTTGAATTGTGATTATTGCATGTAGTCTATGAGAGGCCGGGTGATTATATTTAAGTGTGAGGTTGGTATTAGTGTAGACAAGGGTTGTATGTTGAACATGTAGGTGGTGTCCTAGGGATTCGTGGTTAGTTCGATAAATATGGAAGGGAATATATTTCATAATTATCGTTCATTGTTAATTGATGGTTGAACCTGTCCCATACTATTGTTAAGTAGAAAGAAGATTGAGAGTCTGGAGCGGTATTGCTGGCTATTATTATCGTGTTGGAAAATTGTCCTAGGATTCCTTAAGAGGTCCGGACACTTGTAAGTAGCACCATAAATGTAGTTGGTCTGATTGTGCAGTTAGTTGGTTTATTTCTGGCTATTTGGTCATAGGGATTGACTTGAGTAACGGAGTGGTAGTCTGAGTCTAGACTTAGTGGTTGGTCTAGTATTAAGGTGACTTGAGAAGTCGAAGGGTTAAGGTGACTTAGGAAGTCTAAGGTTTAGTGTGACTTGGGAAGTCCTAGGAGTCAGGGTGCAGAGTCTCCGAGTGAGGGAGTTGGCAGTGGAAGGGATATGGATTGATATCGTGTTTTGGTAAAGGTGGATGTTGAAGGACTGAAGCATCATAATTAATTGTACATTTTCCTTGATTTCTTTATGTGATGTTATGGAGTGGATTCGGGTCGACCGATGATGCCTACCAGTACGTGTGTTTGTACTGATTCTACTCTTGCTATACCTTTTGAGTATAGTCTAGTTACAGGATTGGTGATGTTTTATAGGTACTGACGACGGTGATCTTCAAAAGCTTCTTCTCTTTGTTTCCATGGTGGGAGCTGTGTCCACTTACATTTTTCTATATTACTTATGGAGTAGCTCTTGTACCTGTTTAGACTAGATCCTAGGGAGGGTTGTTTTCCCGTGGTGAAAATGGTTTTACTGTATTTCTTTTGTAAAGGTTTTTTCCTGGATTATAAGAAGGGTTGTAAATATTTTCATGTATTAAAATGAGGTTAGGTATAGTTATACTTTGTTTTTCCGCAAATACCTATTGGATCGGGTGGTAAGGATTTGCCTCTTTAGGTGCTTAGAATAGGTGCCCGCACAGTTCGATAGTTAGGCCGTGACAGATGGTATCAGAGCCTAGATTACCGATCTCCCAGTACAAGAGCAAAATATCAAATATAGTCCTGCAGATTGGTGTGTTGACGTCCTCATCTAATCTTTTGGAAGCTATGAAGCATTCTAGGAAACACCTCTTTTTTTCTTTATTCCTTTTCGTGCAGTTCGTTTACTTGCTTGTATGGGTTGAGTCCAATTGTTATCTCTCGATTTCAATTGGTATCTCAATAAAGTGAAGGATGTCATTGGACTCTTGTTGCAATGAAATAAGCAAGAGAAGTTTGAATCGAAAAGGTTCCAATTGGTATCTGGCCTGAGAGGCGGTAGTAAAACATGGGTGACCGACTGACAGTTACCCATGGGGCGATAAAGAGTAGTGTATATGACTTGATCCTGTTGTAGGTTGAAGCCTGAAATTTTGTGTGTTACAATGCTTGTATGACTGAAATTGTTGGTATGTGATTGATTTCCTTACTATGAGTGTTGGGTCTGAAGAGAGTCATAAGTTGAAATTGGTGTACTTTTGGTTTGTGATAAACTGCTATGTGTCTTGATTTGAAAATTCGTAGTACTTTTTGAAAAGGGACTCATCATTGGTTAAGATGGTGAGAGGACGGGACCTATGACTGTAGGGAAGCTTCGATTTTGTCACGACCCAACCTCATGGGCCGTGCGGGAGCCTACTCAAATCACCTAGATAGACGAACCCTCACCACCCGTCCAACAGGTAACTCGCGGAAATTAAAGTAAACCATTAATCAGTCCATTTTTATACATGAGAAATTCTTTTACAGAAAATGTTCATAAAATAGACGACTTAAAGAATTTGCGAAAAACCTTTACAACCTTTAAAAACACCCTTCCTAGGACCTAGTCTAAGCAGGTACAAGAGCTACTACAAGATTTATACAGAACATGTAAAAGAGACACAACTTCCATCATGGAATCGAAGGACATAAGCTGCTGGAGATCACCATCGTCATGTACCTATGAAACATCACCAACCCTGCAACTAGACTATACCAAAAAAGTATAGCAAGAGTAGAGTCAGTACAACCATACGTACTGGTAGGCATCATCGATCGATCCGAATCCACACGTACCATCATATAGGAAAACAGGGAAAAACATGAAAATAAACATTATAGCTCCCTCCTTCACCTTTAGCCTTGACCCTGACATCTAGGACTTCCCAAGTCTCACTCATAACTAGACTTCTTAAGGTCGCGTTTTCACCCAGACTTCCCAAGTCACTTTGTCACCTAGACTTCCCAAGTCACCTTTAACCTTTACCCCAGTCAACTACCTTGACTAAATACCCAGACTAAATCCGTCCCACTGCCCAACCAAACCACTTATACCCAAGTATTACTTACCATTTTTTGAACTTTTAGGACAGCTTTACCACCTGGTTATATTAACCAATAACCACACCCAGACTCTCAGTCTTCCTCTATATTTACCAACCACATGCAATTCACCTAACAACCATTGACACCTTCAATGACCACCATAGAGCTACATCTAAATCCCTTCTTGGATCATATAACCCGGACCCCCAAGGGTCCTCCATCCACACCTAAGTGTTCAACAGACTACCCCGGTCTACACCAAAACCCACCCTTAGCTTATTAACCATGATAATTCATGACCCCCATTATTACACTTAATGACATCAATTTATGTGCACATAACCTCTTTTAAATAGTCCGGACCCACCCGGATCCCCCTCACACATCTAGTGTTAACATGACAAACCCGGTCTACACCAAGACCAACTAATAACCAACATAATAAACCGGTCTACATCAAGACTAACTAATAACATAATATAGCAACCCAGCCTACACCAAGACCAACTCACAATATATTACAACAACCCAGCCTACACCAAGACCAAACTAGTAACATAATATACCAACCCGACCTATACCAAAACCAAACTCACAACATACTATAACAACCCGTCCTACACCAAGACCAAACTAGTAACATAATATAGCAACCTGGCCTATACCAAGACCAAACTCATAATATACCATAACAACTCGGCCTACACCAAGACCAAACTAATAACATAATATAGCAACCCGGCCTATACCAAGACCAAACTAATAATATAATATAGCAACCCGGCCTACACCAAGACCAAACTCAATAGATATAACAGGATTCCCGGTCACTCAAGAACCACTAACAAATATTACATTTCAATAAAATAGCCCGGTCCACTCACGGAACCAATAACCGTCAATGCAATACAAAAATATCAATGCAATAATGCAGTAAAATAAACCCATACAAGGCGTGGTACCCGACCCAACCATTAGTATCCTATACCAGGCGTAGTACCTGAGCCAACCATTTGTTATACCCGTATCAGGCGTGGTACCCGAGCCAACTGTTAGTATATCTTGTACCAGGCGTGGTACCCGAGCCAACCATTAGTATTATCCCATACCAGGCATGGTACCCAAGCCAACCATTTGTTATACCCGTACCAGGCGTGGTACCCGAGCCAACCAAATGTCAATCAATCCACAGTCAAATAATGAACAAACAACTTGTAAAACCAACAAGCAACACACCGTTCAATCCACAGACTGTAAAACAGAACCCTTAGACATTCTAAACAATTCTTCTAAGTAATGCAATTCATACAAACACTTAGATAAGAGTACAAGAATATACAACATTCACAGGAATTGTAAGACATCACCTACCCTCCTTCTCGGGTATATAACTTAGCCTCGACCTACGTCTGGAGGCCAACACACTCACCCTTTATATACGAATAATGAGCGATTCCCTTTTTAGCATAATTTAACAACCACATTGATTTTGGGCTTGCATAAATTATAACAATGTGAATTACCACCCCTTAGCCCTTAGCAAAACCAACACTACTTATCATGCTCTTCGTATTCCCGAAACCTCACCTAGGAGTTTCCCATTTTCATACCCATTTAGTTATCCTTGCAATTCCCGGTTCCCCGAACCTTCCCGACATCCCAGTCCTTGAGCCCTATCATCTTATCATACCAGGACAACATAAATAGCCCCAAATAATTATCAATAACCCATAATTCAATCCAACCAATTCCTAGCACCTACATAACCAACACCGAATCCACCAGACTCCGTGCCCGGAGGCCTAATCATGGATTCTCCTTTCCCACTATACAATAAATACAAAATGTAAGCAGGTCTATCTACTCAATAAAAACCTAGCCTACTTGGGCGCCAAGCAGCTACAACTGTGCGTTTCTGGCTCCGTAGAGGCATTCCTGGCGGTCCTGCAGGCCCGAATCTGTGGTTTCGCATCCTTTTTACCGAAATTCCTCCACCTCATGGCTCCCAATCCTTGGAGCATCCTAGGAGTGTTTTTGGAATAGCTCTCATCTATTTTGGGGTTGAATGGGAAATAATGAAATAAAAAACCCATTTTCTGAGATTTCTGGTCACGTCGCTCTGCTATAGCGGTCCCCGCTCCGCTATAGCAGTACTGCCATAGTGGACCCTACCGCTATAGTGGTGTTGACCCACGTTGACTTCCGCTATAACAGTAATTTCTCTGCTATAGTGGAGGTCGCTACAGCGGTGTGTCAACCGCCATGGCGGTTAACACGGGATAGAAAGTCGTAAGGTCCCCCAAAAAAGTCTATTTTACAACACACTTATTTTCTCGACGTTCCGAAATAACCCCTTCACATCAACCTCAATTTTGGGACCTCTACTTACCCGAATTCAATTCCGAAAAGTCCCTAGGACTCCTCTATATATTAGCTATAAGGAAAACTAGCTCAAACCAAGACATCTAACCTAATCCTTACCCGAATTTCCCTAGACCCTACCTCACTCCAAAATTGGTCGAGACTAGCCTAGCCCAAAATTTTAAACTCCCAAAATCGGAAGTTTTCTAACTCAAAACTTGGTACGAATGGTTTACCCTTAATGAAAAACCTGGTCTTTACAGGTTTCAAGACAGTCGGGACTTGGTTGGGAACCGTGGCAACAAGGGGGTTATTCTTGCATGATAGCGGGAAGGTATTCTTGCATGTGATTCGATTTTGATCTGTGTACTGCCAGGAATGGTCTTGGGGTATCGGTTATAGACCATGGCGGGGTTTATAGGATTAATAATGATAACCAAGAATGGGGATTAGACTGATTTTTTTTATTTTCTGGGCTGCTACTTTTGGGACCGCCATAGCGGAACTGTACCACTATGGCGATCCTGCTATAGCAGGAATTTCACCGCTACGATGGTATCGCAATAGCGGAATGACACCACTATAGTGGGGAGGCACGGGGCAGAATGCCTTCCCTATTTTTCCCTGTTTTCCCTTCCACTTTCAAGATCAGGATGATCGGGAGGAAAAGGAGTATCTTCGAAGGAAAAAGAGGAGAATGGGGATTAAAACCTATTTCTCCCCTATTTCAACTGTTGACGACCGCTATAGCGGTCAGCACCTCGCTATAGCAGCACCGCTATAGTGCTATAATGTCTGCTATAGCGGACGACAATTAGTTTTGGGAAAGGAAAGGTTTCTCCCGAGTCTTTTTAAACTTCTTTTGCTCTGACATTCTACGATGCCCCAGAATTCTTGGGTACTCAGAGAAGGTTACCTCATAAGTTTCTTCAGGTAGCTCGGGGGAGGCAAGTTCCTCGTCTGAGCGGGATCATAAATTTTTCTATTGAGTCAAGTACGGCTAATTGGGAAGAAGTTTGGTATTTCATGTGGGATCATAATTATGAAGTCACATGGGACTGTGAGAGTCTCGGGCTAGTTCTTCTCTTTCCTATGGTTTCATTCAGGGGTGAACAATGATAAATTAGTATCTTAGTATCTGTTATAACGGCCTGATCTATTCTTATTTTAGAAATCACGATGTCATGAATTTTGAGAATTATTAAAATACATTTTAATTAAAAGTGGGGTGACGTGGCAGAAATATCAAATTTTTAAAGAATGTTTTGGGCTGATGTCACTATGCTATAGAGGATATTTCTCTGCTATAGCACCACCGCTGTAGCGGGCAGCCATCCGCTATAGCGGTAAGGCGTAAACCAGTAGCCTGACTCGCGATTTTAATAAAGGACTTTTCCTTCTCAGTTGAAAAACATATGAGGGTTACTCCAAAAACCCTCCTAGACTTCTCCAAAGCTTAGGAGCCATGGGGAGGAGGGATTCCAGCTAAAGGGATGTGAAACTATGGATTTCAGACTCATTATCCATCAGGGAACGCCTTCACGGAGCCAAAAAATGCACTGTGCAACTATTGGGCATCCAGGTAGGCTAGGTTTTTTTCATTGAGTAGATTTGACCTATTTTCATTTCGTATTAATTATATGAACGGAAAGGGGAATCCATGCTTAGGCCTTCGGACACAGAGTCTGGGGGATTATTGTGTCTGGATTGGTTTGAACTAGAAAATGGTTGAGTTGGGATAATGTGTTATCATATTCTGGGTTGTTTATGAGTATTATGTGTTGTATGATGATAAAATCCAGGGACTAGAGTGTTGGGAAGGTTGGGGGAATCAGAAATGCTTTGGGTAGTCAAATGACTAGTAAAAAGGGAGTCTTTGAAAATGATTTAGTATAAAAGAGTAGAATAACAAGAATGGTTAAATTAACAAGGTTAGGGAGGTCTTACCCATTTTGTATTTGCCTTAAGAAGTTTGGAATTGATGTAGCTACTTGTTATGTGTTCGAGGGGTAAACGGGGATTTAGTCTTCCGACGAAAATCCAAGATTGAGTTATGTACCTGGGGTTGGGGTAGGTGATGGTTATTGTTTTTTCAATATGCAATATATGTTCATGTACCATCGCTTAGAATTTTGTATGTTTGCATGCTTAAGGAATGGCATTATGAATGTCTAACTATCATGTGTTAATTATGTGAAATGAACTGGGTTTGATTGCTTGTTGGTTTACAAGTGTGATATGTTCATTATTTTATTGACTTGTTCGATTGAGTGTGACATTCGGTTGGCTCAGGTACCATGCCTGGTACAGATTACATATTTGTTGGCTCGGGTACTACGCCTAGTACGAGATACTTATCTATTTACTCTGGTACCACGCCTAGTACAGGATTTATAAGTTGGCTCGGGTACCACCCCTGGTACGGATTTGATTTACTTGCATTAATTGTATTATGTCGATGTTTTCATGAGTGGACTGGGTTGTATTCTTGAATTGTTATTATTGCATATGGTCCATGAGAGGCCGGATGATTATATTTAAGCGTGAGGTTGGTCTTAGTGTAGATCGGGGTTGCATGTTGAACACGTAGGTGGTGTCCTAGGGATCCGTTGTTGGTTCGGGAAATGTGATAGGGAATAGGTGTCATAATTATGATTCATTGTTACTTGATGGTTGAACCTGTCCCATACTATTGTTAAGTAGGAGGAAGATAGAGAGTCTGGAGCAGTATTGCTGGCTATTATTATCGTGTTGGAAAATTGTCCTAGGGATCCTTAAGAGGTCCAGACACTTGTAAGTAGCACCATAAATGTAGTTGGTCTGATTGTGCGGTTAGTTGGTTTATTTCTGGCTATTTGGTCATAGGGATTGACTTGAGTAACGGAGTGGTAGTCTGAGTCTAGACCTAGTGGTTGGTCTAGTATTAATGTGACTTGGAAAGTCGAAGGGTTAAGGTGACTTAGGAAGTCTAAGGGTTAGTGTGATTTGTGAAGTCCTAGGAGTCAGGGTGCAGAGTCTCCGAGTGAGGGAGTTGGCAGTGGAAGGGATAGGAAGGCATGGATTGATATCATGTTTTGGTAAAGGTGGATGTTGAAGGGCAGAAGCATCATAATTAATTGTATATTTTCCTTGATTTCTTTATATGATGGTATAGAGTGGACTGAGGTCGATCAATGATGCCTACTAGTACGTGTGTTTGTACTGATTCTACTCTTGCTATACCGTTTGGGTATAATCTGGTTGCAGGGTCGGTGATGTTTTAAAGGTACTTGACGACGGTGATCTTCAACAGCTTCTACTCTTTGTTTCCATCGTGGGAGTTGTGTCCTCTTATTTTTTTCTGTATTACTCCTGTAGCAGCTCTTGTACATGTTTAGACTTGATCCTAGGGAAGGTTGTTTTCCAGTGGTGAAAATAGTTTACTATATTTCTTTTATAAAGAGTTTTTCCTGGGTTAAAAAGAAGGGTTATAAATATTTTCATGTATTAAAATGAGGTTAGGTATAGTTATACTTTGTTTTTCCGCAAATACCTGTTGGATTGGGTGGTAAGGTTTCGCATGTCTAGATGCTTAGAATAAGTGCTCGCACGATCCAGTAATTGAATCGTGACACTCGTAGTCTCAAAAGTTCCTACGGAGATCTAGATTACTAGGTCACTCCCAAATTAACTACAATACCACAAAAAATGATACCATGAATCATAATTTACTATAATTATACACAATACTAAATTTTAGTCTTAAACTACCCTAACTTGAGATTTAATTAACTCATCTCACTAGAAAAATTCTAACAGGGTACTCAGGCGCTAACCACCCTATAACAATTGGGAGGGTCGTTACATTACATGATGTCCATAGTGTATTGTTTGACTGAAGTCTTCTAACTTTAAATACAGAAGATAAATTATTAAGTAGGAAATGAAACGAGTCCAAATGTGAATCGAAGTTGATACAAATAATTCATATATAGTTAATCCTAATAATATATTTGAATTTCCATATAATTATTATTGTTAGAGAAAAAAATTAAACAATCATTCTCAATTCGATGGTTATTATTATTGCGATCCGTTGAAATTAAGGTTGGTTATTAGTGGTACGCTTAGATTATTTTCATAAGTACATTGTTTGACTGAAGTCTTCTAAGTATAGTTAGATATATATAAAAGATAAATTATTAAGTGGAAAAATGAAACAAGCCCATATTATATCAAAGTTCATAAAAATGATTCATATATAAAATAAATCCTAATAATATTTTTGAATTACAATATAATTTTTATTGTTAGAACAATTATTTGAATAAGCACTCTCTGCTCAGTGAGTTTTTATTTTTTTTCTTTGATTTTCTTGATCATAAGTGAACCTTACAAATTAGTAATAATTAAGTGGACGGAATCCCATATATATATATATATATATATATATATATATATATGTAAAATAAATAAGTATTGCAATAATTATTCTATTCGTACAATTTGATTTGTTGACATGATATTTAATTCATCAATGTAAGTATTCCTTAATTGCTTTTGGTAAGCATTTTTAATAAATTATAAATTTTAGTAAGTTTATATATCAACACAGATTACATCGATAAGTTGTATGATCGCATATTTATTAGATTACAATAGATACATATTAAAAAAAATTAAATCTCATGCATTTTGATAATAGAGTAAATTTTTTACTAGATATAACAATATCTTAGATTGAAAGTGAAAGCTATATAAATAAGACTCCTACATTACTTTTTTCCATCCCTAATCTTGTTTGTTCTTTCAAATTAAGCAGTTATGACTTTCCCAATTCCTTCATTACTTTTTTCCATCCCATCAGCAACACTAATCTTGTTTGTTCTTTCAAATTAAGCAGTCATGACTTTCTCAATTGGGTCAAACAATAGTGTTTCAATTAAGAAAATATCTACTCACGATCAAAACAATGTGAGTTTTCCTAATTTATCTACCAACATTCAGTTTTAGATTTAGAAAGTTTATTTTATTTTAATTTGAAAATGAAATTGTTTGAAAAAACATTCTAGGAATTACTTTTGAAAGGCAAATTAACTAACTAATTTTGTAATAATAATGTGATAGCATATCAACTAAGGGTTTGTAACAAGTAGATTTGGTTCATATATGAGTACTCATCATTAATTTTTTTGATTTATAAATATATGATAAATTAAGTATTCTTTTATTTTAATTTATGTGTCGACATCTTACTTTAAAAAAGAATGTCACCTTTTTTTTAATTTAGGAAGTACTATTTAATTTTAATATTTTACCTGACATGTTAAATTTAAAACCGCACAAGATTCAAGATTATTTTGATAGATTATACACATCTTTAACTTTTAAGATCACAAGATTTAAAAATCTCTTTAAATTTTAGCTAGTCAAACTAGACATGCAAAATGACACAGAGGGAATAATGGTCCCCCCCCCCCCTATGTATAACAAAGTTACTTTATTTCTCCCCAATACCTCAACTATTTATATTTTCTTATGAGATAATATGATTTTTTTTCTTTCTTGAAGAACAAAAGCGATGATGATCAAGAAAAGCAAGAGAATAATCCTAATAGCACTGAGAGTGATAGTGCTCCTTCTGCTTTCGCAAGTCCTCCTCCTGCTTCCCCAAGTCCTTCTCCTCCTTCTCCTGCAAGTGGAAGAGTGATCACAGGTGGCATTGACATCGGTTATAATGCAAATTCCTTCAACAAAAAAACACTAATTAATCTTCTATGATACTCATATTTATACACCATATATTGGCAGAGTATTATAGATGACCGATCATTCATTCTTTCAAGAAAAAAGTCTAGTACTTTATGAATCATCTTTATCCTCTAGTGGTGGAAAGTTGAGGTCCGTACAATGATACCTCCTCACCTTAGGAATCACGTCGTCGCGTATAGCTAGACCTAGTTATGCAGCAGCCACATCAGCAGCCTCTCCTTCTTGTGCTGCCTCTTCTTTTACTTTGTCCTCAACAACCTTCTCTGGCTGACGCTTCTTTTATGCTGCAGCAACAACAACCTCTCCTTCTTGTGCTGACTCTTCTTTTGCTTTGTCCTCAACAACCTCCTCTGGCTGACCCTTTTGTGGTTCTGCAGTAGCAATTTTTCTTTTTTGTGTTGCCTATTTATTTGCTTTTTTGAGTTCGAAATCATAACTTATAACTCTTTTTATTTATTGGGTTTAAAATACTTAATAACTGAGCTTTTAAAATATAAATACAGTATTTGATCCAACGCTACATCCTCAATCGCGTTGGGTTAAATTCTATACTTGTATTTTAAAATCTCAGTTAATA
This sequence comes from Jaltomata sinuosa, assembly GCA_003996215.1. Lineage (NCBI taxonomy): Eukaryota > Viridiplantae > Streptophyta > Magnoliopsida > Solanales > Solanaceae > Jaltomata > Jaltomata sinuosa. The sequence goes on from QJPP01000836.1 coordinate 646,171, forward strand.
ACTCAATAAATAAAAAGAGTTATGAGTTCGAACTCAAAAAAATAAAAAAATAGGTAGCACAAAAGGAAAAATTGCTCCTGCAGAACCACAGAAGGGTCATCCAGAGGAGGTTGTTAAGGACAAAGAAGAATAAGAGACAGCACAAGGAGGAGAGGTTGCTGCTGCTCAACAATAGAAGCATCAGCTAGATGAGATTATTGAGGACAAAGTAAAAGAAGAGGTAGCACAAGGAGGAGAGGCTGTTGTTGTGGCTGCTGCAGAACCAGATCCAAATATACGCAACGACGTAATTCTTAGAGTGAGGAGGTATCATTTTTCGGACCTCAACCTTTCACCACCAGAGGATGAATAGAGGACTAAGTTTTTTTCTTGAAGGAATGAATGATCAATCATCTATAATACTTAGTCAATGATGTATATATGTGAGTATCATAGGGGATTGATTAGTGGTTTTTTTGTTGAAGAAATTACCAGTTCTTTATTAATATTTAAAAAAGAATTTGCATTATAACCAATGTCAATGCTACCTGTGATCACTCTTCCACTTGCCGGAGGAGAAGGAGGACTTGGGGAAGCAGGAGGAGGACTTGCAGAAGCGGGATGAGCACTATCACTCTCAGTGCTATTGTGATTATTCTCTTGCTTTTCTTGATCTTCGCCGCTTTTGTTCTTCAAGAAAGAAAAAAAATTATATTATCATATAAAAATAATAAATTGTTAAGTTATTGGAAAGAAATAAAGTAACTTTGTTATACATAGGGGAGGGAATCGCTATTCCCTTTGTGTCATTTTATATGTCTAGTTTGACTAGTCAAAATTTAAAGAGATTTTTTAATCGGTCGACCAGAAGTGTTAGAGATGAGGTCATGTTGAAGCCTCTAAAACACAGTCTACACTTATAAAAGGTGTCACGATCTGAATAATCGTGAGTGGCACCCATACTAACCCTCCGGTGAGAGAATTATCTAACCAAAGACTTAACCCAAAAATCAACCAGTTTTAAGCTATGTAATAAATAAATCAACTCTATCAAAAATAATTAACTGAGTAATTATCACAAATCTAAGTGCGAAATAAATTACTGTCTATTACATTTTTTCAAGACCCGAAAGTCATCATACAAAAACTCTAAACAAAACTAAACATGTATAAGATGTTCAAAACTTATTCAAAATAAAAGAGTTTCATCATCCGAAAGAGGGACAATGACTCAAGTGAAGATCCAGGCAGCCTAAACATGTAGTGCTCACTCTTGGATTGAAATTAGATATCCTGGCTAGAGGTGAGGTCGTATTTGAGCCTCTGAAATACGATCTGCACTCAAAAAAAGAAGAGTACAGGATAGTATCAGTACAAAATACTATGTACTGGTAGAAATCATAAATCAACTCAATTTAAAACAAGTATGTAGTTAAACCAAATAGCAAGCAAAAGGGGACTTCAACACTCAACAAGTAATTCAATCAATAAATAGTCACCTCAGTCAAACCAAACAAGGTCTATACAAATCATATAAATCACTGAATGTTATCATAACAATTCAAGTACTCACGCTCTCAATAGTCATATCTCGGGGGATCTATGTCCACTTTATTTTCACAATCATAACACATTTCCCTTAGTTTCATCTAAATATGCCTTTCTAACTCACAATAGCGAACCACAATGTAAAGTAATTGTAAGTGTGCACACACATGCTAAATAGACTTATTTTTATCCAACTAGCCATGACCTGCAGGGGACACACTAGGGTCTACGTCATGACCCAAAATCTCGAGGGTTGTGATGGCACCTACCCCAATTCAACCATGGTAGGTAAGCCTATATTCAATAAATGCAAAAAACTTAAAAATGAAAAAAGTAGCGGAAAAACACAACGATTAATCAATAATAATTCAAATCAAAATGATATCGAATAATAGACAACAATTAATACATCTCAAGACTCACCTATCACGAATACAAGAGCGGCTATAAGTATTAAATATCCTAATCAAATACTATAATATTATTTGATAAAGTAAAAAAACAGAGATACATAATAGAAGAAGCCGAGAAAGTCTCCAAACACAGGAGCTCTCCACAGCTTCAAAGATACCAAAAAGTACAAAATCTAGTTAAGGGATCTACTTATACCTAGATCTGCATCAGAAGGATGCAGAAAAGTAGGAGTGAGTACGGTCCACTTGTACTCAGTAGGTATTATAGGTCGACTGAGTTTAAGAAGTTACTATATCGAATAAAGAATACTAAAATAATCCTGCACGCAGAAAAGTCTCAGCAGTTCAATATCAATGATAACATGATATATCTCAATCACAACAATAATTTAAATAATAATACAATGTAATGATATGGATGAAATGCAATGGCCAATGCTTATCGTATACACCTTTCGAGCATATATCACTCCAGGACAAGACTCATGGAGGACTCACGAGTTTCATATACAATCACTCAAAATCACTCGATAGTATCATACCTCACCATCTAGCAAACGCATCAGATCACTCATACAAAAATTATTTCCTCACCATCCTGCAAACGCATCAGATCACTCATAAAAAAATAGTTTTTCCTCTCCATAGCACTCTCCAATATTTCATGAGATAAACGAATATGCATGCTTAAAATGATAAGTCAAAGCCAAATACAATAAATATGATCAAAATCTCTGAATCACAATAAGTTCATAAACACCGACTACGAGCATTAATCTCAGATCAGGAATCTAAGTTCCCTTTTCACTTATACAGTACAAGCTCCAAGTTGGGCTTTACAACAATAAATCAACTCATTATGTACTTATAACCATAATTTCACCTAACCCATAACATGCTTTACACGATAAGTTTCTCCAAGCAAAGTCTAAAGGAAGTTAAGTCATAACCTACCTCGAAGCCAAATAATAAAACTCTAAACACTTGAGCCTCTATTTTAACACAAATCTCTGAACGCAATCACTCTATTAAAAATAAGTTTTACCCGTAAATACGAATTCAATAATACTCATATTATCAAGGTTCTAAATCGGGTTCAAAAAGATAACCCAAAAGTCAATGCCAAGCCCGAAAGAGCAAAATCATAAATTTATTAAAAAAATAGTTTACCCATAAATTAAGGAGTTTAAATCTAAAATTTTATTTAAAATGGAGTTAAAATCGAACTCGAAATTATTATTTTATAAAACTTTAACTTTACCCGGGGAAATTCCAAAATTTCAAGTTCAAATGCGATTTAAAATGAGAAAAATTGATAAATTTATGTTAAAATCATATTATCCATACTTTAAGGACCTTAGTTTCTCAAAACTTAACGAAAATCCATCACAAATTGATCCTAAAATGATGAACTTTGATTTTATAAATTTTGGAGTTTCAAATCTTAATTGTAAATCAAAATCATGAAAAACATAGAGGATAATCTAGGAAAATGAACAAAATAAAGTTAGAAACACATACCCAATGATCATATGAGCAAAACTCATCGAAAATCAGCTCATTCAGAGCTCCCTAGCTCTCAAAATATCAAAATTACTAAAATTCCAAAGTCTGTCTTTTAACACTGTGTTCAGGTGAAGTTCTTCAGCGCTATAGCGCTCCTTTGGCGCGATCACGTCAGCGCAATTGCGCTCCTCTAGCGTAATCGCGCTCGCACCAGAACACAACACTAGCTGTCCACGCTAAAATGATCATATCTCTCTCATACATACTTGAAATGCGATGATTTTTTTTTCGTTGATTTTGAAATTCTGATATGGATCTAATGATACCATATAAACACCAAATAGAGCCCACTTGCTTCAGGTGACACTACTAAAACTCAATGACGATAAACTTTCAAACTTCGAACGAGACCCCAAAACTCGTCTGAGACCTCTCGGACACAAACCAATAGTGAAAACTAGGTGTAAATATATTTTGGACCTGATGGAATCATCAAAATACCCAAACGAGATCATCTTGACTAAATATTGACCAAAGTCAACTCTTAATTTAGAAACCTTTAAATTTCTAAATAGTGACTCAAAACTCATTTCAAAGCCTCGAAAACTGAACCAAATCTTCAACTAGACCAAAAGTAACCCTCCGGATAGTGGAATTATCGAAACTCAAAAATAACCTTTCTAACCCCAAATATTGACTTTGGTAAACTCTCTTAAATTTTCAACTTTCAAAATTCAAAAACTCTTCCAAAACTCATCCAAATGTCTACGGTCCCTAACCAATAGTCTTACTAGCCCAAAAATGACATGTTAGAGCTGATGATACTGATGAATCTTGATACGAGCTCAACTTCTTTGGATGTTGACTAAAGTCAACCATATCAGCTTTTCAACCTTCCATAATGAGAAACTTGCATAATTCTCAATCAACCACCTCGAGAACCATGCCACCCATTCTCGCAAATCACGAATATCATAATACAATAATGAGAAGAGTTAGAACAGTCAAAACACACCAAAAGTGAAAAATTACAATGAGAATTGTTATATTATCCACCACTAAAATACACGTTCATCCTCGAACATAAGAGTAAGAAAAGTACTAAGACTGTTGACCAACTGCAAATACCCATAGTAGACTTTATACAAATACTTTTGAGTAAAGTTACATCTGTAGTGTCGCTTATTCACCCTAACTGTCAAATTCTTCCTTTGTTTTATCCCTTAAGACTACATCCCTAGCATTCAAAATTAAAACTTCTTCAAATAACTGATTTTCATACTTTTGAATTGCCTCTGCACGTAATAACTGAGTTGATTGTAACCATAGCGTTGAACTTATTCGATTTATCAAATTCCAACATAGTCACTATGAGCTGATAATTATGAATCTAGTGTCAAATCTGTACCAACAGAGTACCATGGCCTTACAAATCTTTCAGTCACACTTCCAAAACCATCATTAGTACCGAATAACTTTAGAATACACATTACACTCGCTAAAACCTTGAGTTATGACTCTTTTTTTCCCAACAAGGAATCTCTACTCTTAGAAGTCCATCCAAAGCATTTCTTGTCAGAAACTAGCCTTTTCCAAGGTTAATAGAGCCGATTCCAAATCTGTTAGTACTATTTCCTTGAGTTGAAGTTACTAAGTCAAAAACTAATATCTATTCCATATAAATCTTCAAGTTTCATGCTTCAATCACTAGTCCAACAATCATGTTCTCATGCCAAAACTTGGAGAAAATCACTGATCATCCTAAAAGTTTCTTATACCATGAACCTGTACCCTCTATATATAACCAAATGTATAAGTAACTCATCATACTAATCTATATATTTTTTGTTGTCAAGGTAGTATCAATTCCACCCGAAATCCTTATTAATCCCTTAAAATTGATAGACCCTCAGTTGGGTATCAAATTAGTGATCACATCAGTCATATCTCTATACTTTGGCAAGGCATATTAGGTCCACTCGATGGGGTGTATACATCGGACTCCACGTTTAGCTCACCTGATTTATGTCAATTAATAGGCTCTCCTACAGAATTAGACTCAGTAAATATGTACTTGGCTCCCAGTTCAATTTTACTGCTTTTCACTATATCTTTTTAAAATATTTTAGCATCTGAGATTTTATGCATCTTATGATTTTGGGCCATTGTACTACAAATTTAGTTTGCTCTTGTATAGATTTTTAGTATTTTAGCATACTCAATTATCTTTTAGTTTGCATATTCTGCATGCTCAATATATTCAAAGTACTGATCGCATACTCTTTGTATTTCATCCTATCATGATGTAGGTTTAGGTGCTCAGTCTCAGCATCGCGACTAATACGATCTAGTGCCACCTCAGCGACTACTAGTGGTGAGTTTTCATCATTCAAGGATGGAATTTTATGATGCTTTCTTTTAGTTCATTTCAATTTTTAGTATTCAGATTTAGCTGGGGGATTGTCCCAATAGCTCATCAATAATAGAGGCTTTCAGACATAGAGTTAGAAATTCAGCTTATTTCAGATTGAGTTTATCTTTCACACTTATATTATTTCAGAACTTTAAGTATTTTTTTAGAGTTACAAATTTTAATTAGTTTAGCTTTTGCTCAGACTTTATTATTCAGTATTGTTTTAAGTTTATGCCATGGGTTAACTTAAGGTCACTTATTACTTTAAGCACCATGTTATGTTGAAGGTGTAAGCTTGGGATATGACACACTTGCTCTTTTTTCCTTTTGAGGGAAAATGTGTCTTGGTTATTTTACCATTTAAACACAATTGCATTTTGATAGTACCTCCTCTTCCAATGAACTTAAATGTCACGCCCCGAGGTTACCCCTAGACGTAACATGGGACTTGAGACCACCAGTTCCCCAAGCTAACCCCTTGGTCATAGCATACTCAAGAATAACAAAGATAAGCAAAAGCATAATAGATAAATCTAGAATCACATACATAGGTAATCAAGTCGAATGGAAATATAAAATCCGGAAAGAGACTCTAACACTGTCTATGTCTGAAAAGCCTCTACATGACATAAGAAGTTGCTAGGACAAGACCCTAGCTAACTCAAAGTACAGAATTAAGAAGCTAACATAACTAGGAACATATATATAGTCCTCGACCTAAGAGGACTCACCACCAGCTGATAAGATGTGGCCCGGGAACTCTAGCCACGAGTCTAGGAAGGAACACCTGAATCTGTATCATCAAAGGATGCAGCGCAAGATATGCATCAGTACTATAGGATGTACCGAGTATATGAGCAATGCATGAATCATGATAAAAACAGTTTAAAACATGCTTAAGAATGAACTTGTTACTTAAAGAAGGACCATAAATAAATATCAAGGTATAAAACATAAAACATGAAATAAAGCTTGAGTTTCATAATATAGATTCATATAACTTCATAGCTTGAAAATAAACATGTGGGAGTTTCTCTTAACCGACATTAAACCATGCTAAGCTACATGGAGTTCAGTGTCTTGCACCCACACTGAAAGAGCTATCCTAACCGGCCAAGGTTAGAACCATTTCATACCAGGATCCTATCATAATAAGCCTCAACACGGGCAACTTACGGTGGCAACGTAGTTTTGGACTTGGGTTATCTGAACCCTCATCTCTCGGTGCTAAATACTACTTCCAAAACATAATATTAACATGAGCTCATATACATGTGACATATCTAATGCCAAACTTATTCATGACTTGTTCATACTTATTCATGACTTGTTCATACCCTGGATCGTCATACTACTCATGAATTAGGATTTTGAAATCGATTCATGAGAATTGATGGAACATCGGGTGTCTTATTTTGCATCATACTTCATAACATGGAGAGACTTGCATACTTCATGACTTGTAAAATTTGCAAGGCTCTAGTTCAATTTTCATAAAACATATACTTTCATAGAATATAGGAACTAGGCATGCACATGCTTGAAAATCCATAAGGAACATGCTATAAAAATCTAATTTGCCTAAACCAACTTCATGCATGTTGAAATTTCCATGGTTAAACTTCAATTCAAGAAATAAAAGTCAACATGTAAAAACCCATGTGAAATCATGCAATTTAATAGTAATTTCATAATCAAATCATGAGAGGATCATATTTAGAAAAACCCATAAGAATTGGATAAGAACCCTAATTTAAAGATCATGAAATTAAAATTTGAATTAGGGGTTTTGGGCACAAGGGTGAAAGTTACCCATTGTTGATTACCCACATACCTTGATTGAAGATAACCCACTTGAATCAAAAAGACTTAGGAGACTTGAACTTGGAGCTTGAGACTTGAAGCTTGGAGAGGAATTTTTTCTTTTTGAGAGAAGAATGAAGATCTTAGGGGGAACTTAGGCTAATAAGGGTAAAAACCCTACTTGAAATAGCCAAAACGACATCATTTAGGAGTTAAAAGGGTGGGCAATGACCAAAATACTCCTGGGATTTAACTTAGAAAAATCAGGAAATTTGGTCGGCTTCAGGTTCTACGGGTTGGTTCCACGGGTCATCGTTTGAACCACGACCCGTGGTTCCACTCGTGATTCCTGATGGGAAAACTCAGGCTGCAGAAGAGTTTCTACGGGTCAACAGGACGGACCCGTAGTTTGGATAACGAATCATCAAATGGACTCATCGTCACTAGGAACTTAGATGGTCTTAAGGTAGAACCACGACTTCAAATGATGGTCCGTCATTCAAACGATGGGTTATAGAGTCGAGTCGTGAAACGAGGGGAATATGTCAATTCTCTGAACAAATCCCACGAGTCAACAGGACGGACCCGTCATTCAAATCACGGGCCGTAAACTGGACTCGTGGTTCTAAGGAACACTGTCAGCCTACAAGTCTGATTCCACGAGTGGAATCACGACCCGTAGAATGAACTACGGTCTGTAGAACCCACTCGTGGTTCTTAGACCAGAGGCCAACCTTGCAGATACTGAACCACAGACTCATTCCATGACTCGTGGTCCAAACCACGGTCCGTGGTTTGGATACGTCATTTCTGAAACATGGAATTTTTCTGAGATTTTAACTTAGATAGCTGGATAGGTTTTTTGGGGTGTTACAATATCTTCCTCTTAGGATCATTCATCCTCGAATGAAGACTAAACAAAGGAGAACTGAAGAGTAAATAGCTCAACCAGCAACAGAACACGGAGATCAAAGAGTAAACATAGAAATTGAACTTTTCAACTTGAAAACATGATAAACTGACTTTGTAAAACATGGATGCACACTAGAATCATGAGAGGAACTGGTGGAATAGGATCGGAGGGACATACTAAGGATAGAACTACTACCTCAAGCTGAAACTAGATCGGAAAGAAAAGGATGAGGGTACTTGGTCTTCATGGATGATTCTGCTTCCCAAGTAGTTCCTCCAACTGAGTTGTAAAAGTTGAAGTACCATCGTGGTAACCGACTTCCGATTGAAATAAAATTGAGTTGCTTCTATGAGACAGGTATGCATGCTGAGAATGTAAGAACGACCAAAAGGACAGGAACTGGACGTCCAACATGATAACTGGTCTGGGATGAGAGTAGGAACTCAGCTAAAATTCATAAAGAACAAGTATACTCTAGAAGTTGCAGTTAACCGAAAGGGACACCAAACTGGGAGAAGTAGATATACAGAAAAACTATTCTCTTTTAAATACCACTCCTACCATTTGCAACTAACAACCTCAACAACGCACATACAGGTACTAAAGTCAGAGTCTAACTTCTCAATTCTCCATGTTCAAACCTAACTCGACCAGATCTCTTGCATCTAGAATGTCTTCTAAGGATAGCATCCCCTCTTATCATAACAACCAACTAACCTAGGGCTCCCAACCAAAGGGTTACTAGTTGCGTAAAACAAATATCCACATGCACCCTATCACGATGTTCAAGCTTATAACTATGGTCACCTATGGTTTCTTAGCTTACCCTATTTAAGAATTCTCTCGTCTCCCTTATCATAACTAGGAATCGAAAATTCAAGAACTTCTACAGGAGGACATACTAGACTACCTCATCTAACTATTTCTCCCGAATAATCCTTACCTCATAATTCACCCACACCTAGAGTCAAGGTGGAATAAGTACACAAGCAAGGAAAAGGAATTTGCTACCTCCCAGCTAGGCTACTACACAGCCTTCTCCCCTAATGCTTATAACAATATAAACCAAAATCATTAAAAGAGAAGAGAGGGAGCAGGAGTGTCACGAATGAAGGATTGCAAATTTATCTTGACTTACACTTAGCGTGATCTAGGCACTCAAGGTGAGGCTTGGGAAATTGAGCACAATAGGCATGAGTATTTCACATACTGGTCATGTAAGGCATGAATGGTGGGGATCACCAACCCACGTTATCAAAGGCAAAGGTGAAGGTCTTTTAGAGCAAGGAAATCATAAGTGCAAACTGTGTCAAGAAACAGGTTGGAGCATATACATAACGTAACATGATTTGATTAGCCATAGAGGCATGTCTGAAGAATGAACTGAGCAAATAGGACCAAGCATACTAAGAGACATGAGTTTACCTAGATAACAAACCTTAGGGCATAAAGCTGAAATTTATAGAATCGCAGGATAAGAGTAGAATCGTTGTCTGAAGCAATCACTTGCCATTCTAGAATCTGAATATGAGCGTGAATTTTAAATAGGACCATGGCGCTGACACACAAGGCATGCAAAGGGTATCATAATGGCAGAGGTATACTTAGGATGCTAGGATGGAAATAAACTTCTGCCTCCCCTCTTGACTTTGTTCTAACACCCACAAGCATCGCTACCAGAGCCTCTAAAATCTGACCAATTCTACATTTCACCATCCCCCCCCTTAGATTCATGCTACCCTTCTAATTCTATGGACCTCTCACCAACCTCTCAAAGGAACTATGATTATTTTACCCTAACAGAACATATATTACTCAAGAGTCTGGCATGAATACCCACTTCCTTCTATAGACTAAGACTCTCCTTCTCCTAAAAGTCTAGGCATCAACCCTCATATACCCACTTAGTTCTAGGTCAATACAACTCACAACCAAATAAGAATAGGACTATGGATGCATACGAAAAGAAAATCTAGTGAAGTACATGATTCAACTTCAGGAGGAATACTCTGACCCGGCTGGCTAGGAAATGAAAGGAATTGGTTTTGGAGCTGAATAACACAGTTGCTCCGCTTAGATGAGGGGAAATTCCTGATCTTATAGCCTAACTGACCACACCTAAAACACCCCTCTTTGCCAGCAAGACACTCACCTAGATGAAACTTATCGCATCTACTACAACGAGGGTACCTCAAGGTCTTCGGAGCCCTTTCATGACAAGAGTGAGAATCGAGTGCAGGTGTGTTAACTTAAGATGGGGTTGGTCTGGATGACCTATGCTTAGAAGATGATTGGTTCCATGCTTCGGTCTTCTTGTTCTTCCTCTTCCTCTTCTTTAGTTTCTCTTTCTCATTCAACTGAGCTGACATGGCTTGAGCCAACATACAGATGGCTTCATGAAATTTTGCATTCGTAACCTCATGATCTGGAGTGGTCAGATTAGCATTTTTCGTGGGGTTTCTTCGTGGAGACATTATCTGAAATGCGTAAGGATGGATTAGAAGGGTAAGTAGAGTCAAACTCTATCGCACGATATTAAACACAAAGAAGTGAAGTTTTTCCTAAAACACCGCATAGCCTCCCCCTCATAAGTGTGGCGCGCTTCACACCCATGAAAGAGACACTACTTGATGCGGCTTTCAGACACCCTAGGACTCTTGAACCTGAGGCTCTGATACCAAGTTTGTCACTCCCCGAGGTTACCCCCTAGACATAATACGGGACTTGAGACCACAAGTGCCCCAAGCTAACCCATTGGTCATAGCATACTCAAGCATAACAAAGATCAGCGGAAGCATAATAGATAAATCTAGAATCACATACATAGGTAATCAAGTCGAATGGAAATCTAAAATCCGGAAAGAGACTCGAATATTGTCTATGTCTGAAAAGCCTCTACATGACATAAGGAGTTGCTAGGACAAGACCCTAGTTAACTCAAAGTACAAAATTAAGAAGCTAACATAACTAGGAACATATATATAGTCCTCGACCTAAAAGGACTCACCACCAGCTAATAAGATGTGGCCTGGGAACTCTAGTCACGAGTCTGGGAAGGAACACCTGAATCTGCATCATCAAAGGATGCAGCGCAAGATATGCGTCAGTACTAGAGGATGTACCGAGTATATGAGAGATGCATGAATCATGATAAAACAGTTTAAAACATGCTTAAGAATGAACTTGTTACATAAAGAAGGACCATAAATAAATATCAAGGTATAAAACATAAAACATGAAATAAAGCTTGAGTTTCATAATATAGATTCATATAACTTCATAGCTTGAAAATAAACATGTGGGAGTTTCTCTTAACCTACATTAAACCATGCTGAGCTACATGGAGCTCAGTGTCTTGCACCCATACTGAAAGAGTTGTCCTAACCGGCCAAGGTAAGAACTATTTCATACCAGGATCATGTCATAATAAGCCTCAACACGGGCAACCTATGGTGGCAACGTAGTTTTGGACTTGGGTTATCTGAACCCTCGTCTCTCGGTGCTAAATATTACTCCCAAAACATAATAATAATATGAGCTCATATACATGTGATATCTAATGCCAAACTTGTTCATACTTGTTCATACTTGTTCATGAATTGTTCATACTTGTCCATGACTTGTTCATACTTGTTCATACCCCGGATCGTCATACTACTCATGAATTAGGGTTTTGAAATTAATTCATGAGCATTGATAGAACATCGGGTGTCTTATCTTGCATCATACTTCATAACATAGAGAGACTTGCATACTTCATGACTTGTAAAATTTGCATGGCTCTAGTTCAATTTTCATAAAACATATACTTTCATAGAACATAGGAACTAGGCATGCACATGCTTGAAAATTCATAAGGAACATGCTATAAAAATCCAATTTGCCTAAACCAACTTCATGCATGTAGAAATTTTCATGGTTAAACTTCAATTCATGAAATAAGAGTCAACATGTAAAAACCCATGTGAAATCATGCAATTTAATAGTAATTTGATAATCAAATCATGAGAGGATCATATTTAGCAAAACCCATAAAAATTGGATAAGAACCCTAATTTAAAGATCATGAAATTAAAATTTGAATTAGGAGTTTTGGGCACAAGGGTAAAAGGAACTCATTGTTGATTACCCACATACCTTGATTGAAGATAACCCGCTTAAATTGAAAAGACTTAGGAGACTTGAACTTGGAGCTTGAGACTTGAAGCTTGGAGAGGAAATTTTTCTTTTTGAGAGAAGAATGAAGATCTTAGGAGGAACATAGGCTAATAAGGGTGAAAACTCTACTTGAAATAGCCAAAATGATATCATTTAGGAGTTTAAAGGGTGGGCAATGACCAAAATGCCCCTGGGATTTAACTTAGAAAAATCAAGAAATTTGGTCGGCTTCAGGTTCTACGGATTGGTTCCATGGGTCGTCGTTTGAACCACGACCCGTGGTTCCACTCGTGATTCCTGATGGGAAAACTCAGGCCGCAGAAGAGTTTCTACGGGTCAACAGGACGGACCCGTAGTTTGGATGATGAATCGTCAAATGGACTCGTCGTCACTGGGAACTTAGCTGGTCTTAAGGTAGAACCACGACTTCAAACGATGGTCCATAATTCAAACGACGGGTTGTAGAGTCGAGTCGTGAAACAAGGGGAATATGTCAATTCTTTGAACCAATCCCACGAGTCAATAGGACGGACCAGTCATTCAAATCACGGGCCATAGACTGGACTCGTGGTTCCAGGGAACACTGTCAGCCTACAAGTCTGATTCCACGAGTAGAATCACAACCCGTAGAATGAACTACGGTCCATAGAACCCACTCGTGGTTCTCAGACCAGAGGCCAACCTTGTAGATACTGAACCACAGACTCATTCCACGACTCATGGTCTAAACCACGGTCCGTGGTTTGGATCCGTCATTTCTTAAACATGGAATTTTTCTGAGATTTCAACTTAGATAGCTGGAGAGGCTTTCGAGGTGTTACATTAAAGGTCCATTCTTAACAAATCTCAAAATTCTATCTAGATTTATATGACCTAGATGCAAATGTCATAAATAAGTTTCACTCAATTCAGAAGTACGCTTTCTCTTATGTGAAAGATTAATATTGTCCAGTTCTATTGGTTGCATCAGCTTAGTAGAGACATTAACAATAAGGAGACCATCAATCCATGTACCAAAATAGATAAAATATCTATTACAACTAATTATGTATGCACTATCAAAAAAATTGATATCATAACCATCTCTCAAAATGCTAGAAAGAGAAGTCAAATTCCGTCTAACAAAAGGTACATATAATGTGCCTTTAGAGTTAATACTATTTTACATCAATACTGTATTACTACCAAATGAAATTTTAATATTTTTCAACGTTAAAGATGGAGCTGTTAAACCATCCGCTAGAAAAAAATGCTAACTTCACCTTTTTTAGATATTGCATCACCTAAAATTCTTGTAAAAAAGTGCAAACATAATTAGTGGCTCCCAAATCTATACACCACGATATGGGAGATCTTACCATAAATATAGTTTCAATGGCTAATATACGAGAACTACCTTGCTTGTTCTTCAGCTTGACCAGATTGATTAGGCATTATTTTTTTATGATGTCGAGATTGCTTACAGTAATAATCCTTGCCCTTACGCCTTTTCATTCTAGTATATGCACCTCTAGCAACCAAAGCCTTTTCAGTGTTTTTTTTCTTTCACCTACCTTTCGACTTAGAAGAACATTTCTCAAAATTAAGTGCTACATGTGAAACTTATTGTCAGATAATGGTTTTTGCCTCAATAATTACGCCAAGGATAAATTCATTTTATTCATGTTATATTTTAAGAGAAACTAATAAAAACTACTAGTCTGCAATATGATTGCGACCTGTGTATTATTATCAATATTTGTAAGGACCACCAGTTCATTTAGAAGATTCATCATCTTCAGAACAGTGTCCCTAACCAATAAACCTTCTGCTATTTTGTGGTCAGAAGAGCTTTTATGGAAGTCTTCTTAGTAGCACGATTCTAATCTCAAAAATCTCTTGAAAATTTTCTGGAATGTCATAAGCAGATTCTATTAACTGATGCGAATAGTGCAGAACATTCAATATAGAAGCTAGAATGTAATATTGTGTCATTTCATCAGCCTTAATTCATTTCTGATAAGCTTTATGCTCATCATTTGTAGCATTTTTCCTAAACACAAATAAAAGTATGAATCTGTACTTCTCAGCCGTTAGGACAATATCAAGATTCTCTTTTTAAGTTCATATAATTTGGACCCTCAAGTTTATTTTGAGTGAGAATAATAGTAAGAGGGTTGAAAGCAATCATGATAATGCTGAGAGGCATGCATTTAAATAAATCACAATCATTCATGTGACATTGAACATCAAAATTCAAAAATACATCACATACAGATATTGCATGCATCTCGAATAGTAAAGTTCGATGAAAAAAAATTATCCATGTAACATACATGTATCATGATAGAAAAGAACCAAGTCAGATGGAGAGAATACTGTCAATTTAAATCAAATAAATATAAATATTTAAAATCCTAGTCCCATTGTACCAACATGCAAACTCAGATTAAGAATTAAAAAAAGTAATCAATAACTATTGATTAAACCCCAGTGATTACCTAAAATAAATTTATTCGATATGAAAGAATATCTATCGTCAACATACGAATCCATTACATCACTAGTATTTAATCGTAGAGACCATAGAGAACAACTACCAGATGAGTTTTTCTGACCGAATTTTATATCAAAGAATTTTTCAAAAAATAAACAAATAGCCAAAATCCATCTAAACGATTTTGGATGGCCGAATAGTTACGAGACTCAATTCTTGAGTCAAATTCTCAAGTTGTTTCTGATGGACTCATCAAATTTTAGGTCAATTGGAGTTCATCAAATATTGAATATCTGAATTTATGATCAGTTTGACTAAAAATAATATTTCACGTTTTTGGGGGTAAAATATGAATTTCCAGTTTATTATAATCACATATCAACACTTATGAAACATATAGTTGTGACTCAGGAATAACAAAAAATTCAGTTCACATTTTTCACAAAATAATAGTGTAATTTTCAGAAAAAAATAACATACACATGTTTATTCAAAGATATTGTTCAAACAATACCTTCGGACAACTCAATCGTCATAATAGTACAGTATATAAACATGTTCGGAGTGATGCAAGTAGCACATAAGTTCAAATCATATATTATTTATTAGTTAAGTTCCAACCTAAATTGCACATAATTATGTCATTTTTTCAATATCTCGACAATAAATTATCATTTCTAATACATTGGTACCCGTAAAAGTACTCATAACAAATACGAGTATGAGACACCCCAACATGCCCTAAATCCATCATACTTAATATAATAAATTATCCCTCTAATGTAGCATAGAAGGTACGCCATAACTTACCTCGAATGTCAAACAAACGTGCCACCAACCTTGCGTCTTTCTTCTCTGAATTACCTCGGAATGCTCTCAATTTATCAAAAATATACTCTACATAAGTATACAAATCTACTGATATACATATTGCTATATAAAACTCTGAATAAAAAATGACTAAAAAAGGTGACCCCTCGTGATCAAAACTGTAAATTGATGCCAAAATTAATTTACCCATAACATCGAATTTCAAATATGAAATTTCATTAAAAAATAAAGTTTGAATCGACCATCAATTCCTTGCTCTACATCATTTCTACCTTAGGGCTCAAAATCTCAATCTCCTAATTTAAAATACGGTTAATAATACAAAATTAAAGGCGTAAATATGGAAAACTATCAAGATACGAATTAAAAACTTGCCCCCTTACAAAAAAGAAAAGATTTCACTAAAAATCACCTCCAATTGAGCTCCAAAACTCTAAATATAGGGAAATGAGCCTCAAAATTTGTCAGTGTCCCTATTTAACACCCGGAGCTCATTTAGCACGATCGCGGTGGCCCCCGTGGTCATGGTCAACCCAAACCAAAACTCTCAACGCAATCATGACTTTACTACGTGATAACTCTTCACAATACATGCCCTTCTTGCACATTTGTGCAGCCTTAGCGCGATGGCGTTGCCTAGCGCATGCTAGCTTCCCTCATGCACAATCGCGTATCCACAATACGACTATGCTGACTAGCCTTTTCTCCTTATGCACAGTTGCACTCCTCATGCCCAATTGCATAATCAAGATGTTTTCATTCTGCGTGATTGTTCTTCTGGTGCTTGATTGTGCTCGCACCGGATATCATAAATTTCAGCTACATCTCAAACATGGTTTCAAATCCTGAAACTCATCCGGAATACCCCCTTAACCCCCTCCCCCCAAAAAAAAACAAATTAAATATGCAACTACTCCTACATCTGAACCTGTTGAAATTATCAAATCACTATAAGGTCGTCTTGATCAAATATTGAACATGATCAACCCAAAAATTTTAAAGTAAACTAAAATTCATCCAAGGATCCAAATTACTATCGAATGCCTCGGGATCCATGCAATACATTTGAACAGGTCATAAATTACCCGCTAGAGCTAATGAAATTGTTAAAACTCAATTCCAACCTTGTTAACTAAAAATATTGACTTTTGGCAAAACTTTTCAAATTTTAAACTTCTAAAATTGCAAATCTTTTCCAAAACACATTTGATCACCACAAAAATTGTGTCACCCATTCCCGCAAATCATAAATAGCACAAAGAAGCTATAGAGAAGGTCAAACAGAAAAAAAGAGACTAAAAACACAAAACGACCATGTTGGTCATTACAAACTCCCTATGTTAAGATTTCGATATATATCAAATAAATTAAATTACTGACAATTTAATTTACTGATTATTCTCTTTTAGACTTTCACTTAATTTATGGCATGTGTTGAATATAAAATTCATATATCGAATTTGCACATGAAAACTTATAAGCTTTGATAAAGGAATATTATCAATTTCTAAACGGGGACATGAATTTCATCAACTAATTATTACTTCATCAATGTATATTGTCACCATCCAATTTATCAGTCATGTTAACCCACAAAAAGAATCTCACCTTTTAATAAAGCAAAACAATGAACAGCATACACAACTAATAATAATTATATCAAGATTTAGAGTATAAGCATATTTAATAAACTAGAGAATTTATTTTACAAGGTCAATATAAAATACGTATCTTTACTTGATGTTCAATATATACAAAATGTAATAGCACAAGAAATTGAGATTATACCGATTTCATAATCAAAGATAAATTATATTAAGTAAACTTTATTAGATATTTGAATAAATAAATAAACAATTGCTTTATAAAGAATACTCTTATATAATAAGAGGGAGTTCACATGCTTGAAGTAGGCACGAGGTCAACGTGCCTGCTTCAGCAACTAGGGATATTATGATCATTTTTATCTAATTTCTCTATTTTAATTTGTTTATCTTATTTTTTTAATTTATTATATATTTAAAAAAATTGTAAAAAGATAAATCACAATAATCAATAATTTAAAAATATTTTAAAAAATATTAAAAAGACATAAAAAATTTGGTTGACTCTGAAAATTCTATCAATGCCACATAAATTGAGATAGATGAAGTAACATATATTATTTTAAAATGATGTAAAAAGTACTATAAATCACAATAATTAATAATTTAAAATATTTAAAAAACATATAAAAAATTTAGTTGACTCTCCAAATTCTATCAACGGCACATAAATTGGAGTAGAGAGAGTAATATATATTATTTAAAAATTACATAGAAAGTACTATAAATCACAATAATTGACAACTTAAAATATTTTTGAAACTTATAAAAAATTTGATTGACTCTTCAAATTTCACTTATACTGCATAGATTAGGAAAGAAAAATAACATATATCGGAGCCGTGCTGGCACGAACACTCCTGTATCTAGTGTTATAACAAAACACAGGATTTACAGTATATCCTACCAGGGAGTTGGGAGCGAAGCTTCTAGGTAGTCGATAAGAATAATCAACCAAGGTAGTCAATAAGAATAATCAAAACCAATCATGTCTTGTCATTCTTTCAAAGTCCACACACTTTGCTAACATATTCTTAATGGAAAACATATTTTAATTCAAATTGATTATCAAGCAACGAATTATTGAAACTCCAGCTGCTAAAGTCAGCGGAAACCAATGGAAGCCATGAGCATACTTTTCTTCTTGCCTAACTCTCAACTTAAATTTATGCCTAAAGTATTCTAAAACAAATAGGGAGCATGATAGGAAAATTGTTAAAAATTGATATCTACATTTCTTCTACATAGACACACTTGTATTTGTGTTGAAGTATTTATAACTAGATTGCGCAGTTAAATTTCATGTCTACATGAGTGAGATTCCAAATTTAAAAATTCAAAAAAAAAATCTGCTCATTACTAAATAATTTATTTGAATCAAGATAATCAAGACAAAAGAAAAAAAAAAGATATATATGTCACGTGAATAACCATGGGGATGGAAATAATTTATTTTTTTAAAATGTTTAAAAATTCAAATAAACAAAAAACAAATAAATGACTTTGGTGGTATAGTTGAACGATCATTTTAGTAATTGACCCATAAAAAGAAACAAAAGAAATTACAAACATACAAAATTTTCCACGTCAATAAGAATGGTCAACCAGACCTATCATGTCTTAAGTCATTTTTCAAGGCCACACACATCGCTAATGGAAAACATATGTTTGATGAAATTGCGTATGTATATGTATAATCGTTGACTCCATCTCTATAAGCAAACAACAAATTGAAAACTCCATCTGCTACCTCAATTTAACTCTACAAATTCCATTAATTAATAAACCATCACAGTACCTAAGATACATTTATAGTCTATATACGCAAAGTCTAAGGTAGGGAAACCGTACGTCCAACGACAAGCTGCTGGGAAGCCAAAGTCCGAGCCCGAACTGCTCCGAGAAGCTCCAAATAGCACTCAAACTATCAAAAACATAATCTACACGTTAAAACAAGGCTAACAATAAGACCAATGGAAGCCATAAACATACTTTTCTTCTTGTCATCCATATGGATTCTGTCGAGTGCTCTAGATACCATACCTGAAAATCAACCTCTAACAGATGGATCAAGAACCATTATTTCATCAGGTGGCAAGTTTAAGTTGGGATTTTTCTCTCCTGGGACATCCGGGAAACGGTACTTAGGAATATTGTTCAATAAAGTTACTGTACAGACAGTTGTATGGGTTGCTAATAGAAACAGTCCACTCAACGATACATCCGGTGGGCTAAATTTTACCAGACAAGGAATTCTTGTTCTTCTAAATGGTTCTGGCCATGTCATTTGGTCCTCCAATGCCACTAGACATGTGAAAAATCCAGTAGCACAACTTCTTGATTCAGGAAATCTTGTTGTTCGAGATGCAGCCGAGGAGGATAAGCCTGAGAATTACCTGTGGCAGAGTTTTGATGATCCAGGTGACACAGCTTTACCTGGAATGAAACTTGGGATCGATCTGAAAACTGGTTTTCATCGTTCCCTCTGGTCATGGAAGAGCACAAATGATCCTTCCAGGGGTGAGTTTACTTGGACATTCGATCCTCGTGGATTCCTACAAACATTCATCATGAATGGTTCTATTAAAATCTACAGGGCTGGACCATGGAATGGTCGAGTCTTTCCTAATGCACCATCTCGTGACACCTCGTGGAATGGTTATAACTATACATACTTATCTGATCCTGAGGAAATATCCTTCATGTATGAACTCACAGACAGCTCTATTATTGCAAGGGTAGTGATGCAACTAAATGGGGTTCTACAGCTTTCAGAATGGAATAATCAGACCCAAAATTGGGACGATATTGTTGCCGCGCCAGCTGATAACTGTGACATTTATGGCCAGTGTCACTCATATGGTTTGTGCAACAGCGGCAACACTCCAATCTGCAAATGTTTGGATAAATTTGAACCCAAAGATCCAACAGAATGGGCAAGGGGAAATTGGTCAAAAGGCTGTGTTAGAAAGACATCATTGAATTGCCAAAAGGATGTTAAATTCTTGAAGTACGTAGGCATCAAGTTGCCAGACACTCGTTTTTCCTGGTACAGTCGAGGAGTGACTCTTAATGCATGCGAGGAATTGTGCTTGCGAAACTGCTCGTGCATGGCCTATGCAAATCCAGACATAACAGGGACAAATGAAGGCTGCTTGCTTTGGTTTAATGAGCTGATGGACATCAGAGAGTTTGGTGCTAGTGGGCAAGATATCTATATAAAGTTGAACTCTTCCGAGTTAGGTACAAATCTGTTTCTTCACTTCTCATGCAAGGCTGTTGAGAATGCTACATCAGATTTTGAGTATTCTAGACCAAATTAATATGTCATTGAATGAGCAAGTTGAGTTTTTTCTACATTATTCGGAAAAAAAACATAACAAAGAAGATTTTCCTTCTTATGAAACTCAGATGAATTTATTTTGATCATCAGATAACTCCAGTACAGGGAAAGTAAAGAAACTGAGAATCAGCTTGCCACTGGCAGCTTTAGGTCTGCTCTTAGCATTATGCTTAATCTTGTACATAAGGCAAAAGAAGAAGAAGGATCAAAAACATTTTAGCAAAGGTAAACCAGAGGTTTTGCTTCTTTTGAATGATCAGAATTTGGTAAATATCATAATTTCTCTCTTAACATCTAAGTCCTTATATTGACAGGAAGAGGAATAAGAAGCTCTGAAATGTTCTGCACTAACGAAAGCAAAGATGAAGTGCTAGATTTACCATTATTTGATTTTGAAACTATATCTCATGCTACCAATAACTTTTCACTGAGCAACAAGCTTGGAGAGGGTGGTTTTGGACCTGTTTACAAGGTAACCATTAAAAGGAAAACACAAGTTTCGGAAAATCTTTCATCTCCCATTTGCCTATTTCACCTAAACAGCAATGTCATGAAAAGTTAATTCGACTTAAAACAAACTACCCAAAAAAGGCATCAAGCTCTAGTTTATTATTTGTCAGTAAAATATCTTGGAGAAGCTCTTTCAACTAATTGCCTGGATATCTAGGGTATGCTGAAAGATGGACAAGAGATTGCAGTAAAGAGACTTTCAAGATACTCAGCACAGGGAACTGATGAGTTCAAGAATGAGGTTATTTTCATTGCTAAACTCCAGCATCGGAATCTTGTGAAGCTTCTTGGTTGTTGTATCCAAGCAGAAGAAAAATTGTTGGTTTATGAGTACATGCCTAATAATAGCTTGGATTGGTTCCTTTTTGGTAGGCTCTCACTTCTCTGAACTCTTAACACACTTAGGTTTTCATGAATAATAATCTATCGAAATAGTTCAATCAACAGATGGGATTTGGTTATCTGTTCTTTGATCTGAAATATTCGAAAGAATCCTACTATAAACTCTGGATTTCTGCAGATACAGATAGGAGCTCACTGCTTGATTGGCCTAAGTGCTACCATATTATTAATGGAATTGCTCGAGGACTTCTCTATCTTCATCAAGACTCAAGATTGCGGATAATCCACAGAGATCTTAAACCTAGCAATGTTTTGCTAGATATTGATCTGAACCCAAAGATATCTGACTTTGGCATGGCAAGATGTTTCGGAGGAAAAGAGACTGGAGCCATGACAACAAGAGTGGTTGGGACATAGTAATAATCCTTAAACCGATGAACTATTTTTATAGTCCACTAAAAAGCCTACTTACTTTATTTGTTTGACATTATCGTACAGTGGCTACATGTCTCCAGAATACGCAGCAGAAGGAAAATTTTCAGTGAAATCAGACGTATTTAGCTTTGGAGTTGTAGTACTAGAGATTTTAAGCAGGAAGAGAAATAGAGGATTCTTGCATCCAGACCATCATCATAATCTTCTAGGACATGTAGGAACTCATCTTGTCTATGTTATATGGTGCAAAATCGTGTTAGTAAAACTTGTAGCATCTAACTGTATGATGTCAAATGTTCAGGTCTGGATCCTCTTCAAAGAAGGCTCAGTTATGGATGTAATAGATACACAACTAAGGCAGTCATGCAATCAGTCTGAAGTTCAAAGATCAGCCCATGTAGGTCTATTATGTGTGCAGCAGTGTCCAGAAGATAGGCCAAGTATGGCATCAGTTGTGCTCATGTTGGGTAGTGATGTTGAGCTACCCTTGCCTAAGGAACCCGGTTTTTTCAATGGCAGAAGCCGGTTCACTGAAGCAGGTAGTTCATCTAGCAAGCATGGAGAAACTTCTGCCAATGAATTAAGCATCACACAGTTGGATGCCAGATAGGAGATAAATTTTCAAGTCATCATTGTTTTCTCTAGAGGCTACACTTAATTGTTCCTGTCATATAGCTCAATAACTACTGGTTATTCAACATGACTAGTTGACACTTAGGACCCGTTTGGCCATAAAAATCAAAAACATATTCACTTTATTTGGTATTCACTTTAAAGTTGAAAATAGAGTTAGAGTTGTGTTTGGCCATAATATTTTCAAAAATATTTTAGACTACTGAATTGATGTAGATAAAGTGAGGAAAAATTGAATCCAAAAATAGTGAATACACCTCAAGAGATGTTTTTCAAAAAACCAAAAATTGTGAAAATATTATTCCGGAATATGTTTTTAATTTTCATGGCCAAACAAGTATTCTAAAAGAAAGTGAAAAAGTATTTCGGCATATTGTGAATAATATTTATGGCCAATGGCGAAATGGCCTACTTAATTTGCTGCATATAACTGTAGAGTTTAAGTTCATTGTATCAATCTTTTTAGACTATCAGGTAATTGTAGAGAGAAAGCTAATTCTTTTTAAGTTTTACAAATTGTCATTATGATTAAAAAACATCAAAGGCAATTATAATCTTAATTGTATTGTAATCATAATTATTTTCTACATTGAAATGTATTTCCTTTTTCAGTCGACCTTTCTTCTCTCTTTGATGTTTGGACACAAAAAATTTAAGTTTTTTGAAGTAAAATTTATATATTTGAAAGCTACTATAAATCAAATAATTAACAACTTAAAATATTTAAAAGACATAAAAAATTTAGTCGAAGAAAAACTTGATTGATTCTCAAAATTTCAATTGTATCACATAAATTGAGACGACGAAGTAATTGTTATGGACGGAAGAAGAACAACAAAAGATGCATTAGAGCAGTGACAGGGAACTTCGAAGGAAAACTCAGAGATAGAAATGGTGAATTCATTTAGATGTTTCTTATGTGTGTAGAAGGAGAGAGAGAATAGATTGACTTTTTGAGGGTGGAGGAGAAGATGAGTTTGAAAGGGAGAGAGAAAAATAGATTGTATGACATTCAAAATATTTACCAAAAATAAAAATTTAAGGAAAGCTTGGTAACTTATTACAATAGGTCATTGTTATCTGATAGTGTAAAAAATGAGTACACTGACATTGCATCAAATTTAAACTCATAATTGTAAGTAATCTTGAATTATAGCTGAGTTAAAGATATCGGGAAGTAAAGCTAAGTGTTTTGGTGGCTTAAAATAAGAGGAATCTATTCAATTATGCATCATGATGGTTAAACAATATCTGCTAAGAAGCTTCGTGTTATGGAAATAGCATCCAATTACAATGTACTCCTATTCACGTTTGGCACAAATTTTAAGAAAACTGGTCAAACAATAACAAGTTTCCTCTTTTTCAGTCTACTAGTGTGATTACCCGCCACATTATCATGGCACTTAGGTGCCACTTGGCATACATTTTTGCCAAGTGGCATGCTTTCACAAGAAGGAGATTAACATTTGTGGGAAGATTCTAGAACTATGGACAGTTTCTTTGGAAAGACTTCAGATTCTTATGAACTATCTAGAAGACTTTTTTAGGAACACCTTGGAATATCCTATGCTTGTAGAGTATTCTAGAAAAGAAAATTATTTGTAAATATATAGGAATTTGTATAACAATTATTTAATGGTAGATGAGTTGTAAAAATCGAAGGGCATTTATTTGTAAAACCATCAAACAAATAATTTAAATTCTCTCCAATACAAATCTTCCTTGCAATTCTCTTATGTTCTTTCTACCATTCTCTTAGCGATTTCTAGTGTATTAGGCTGACTTGGCAACATGTTATGTTATAGTATCTAGCTAAATTTTTCTCAAACTTTTTTATGGTAGAACATCGCTTCTTTTATTTACCGATCAAGTTCTCACCTTAGCCATACTTTCTTCTTTTAGATGATTCTCATTTAAAACACCATTCTACTCCACACTCAGCGGTTATAACAATTAGTTTAGTAAATCAAGAATCTTAAGCCAATTATATAAGGTCTAACACAATTTCACATAAGTTACTAAGTAGTAACACAGTAATCAAGAATACATATTTAGATATTTGATTTCATCACAATTCTATTTTATCTCTCATATTTAGTTTTGGCTTTCACTACCAAAATGAATATATATTTATGCCTCATAAATTACATGGATTAAATTCTAATTCACATTCACATCAAGTTACACATAACGTAATCATGTCTATTTCAAAGATTACAGTCTTATCAATTTATTCTAACTAAATTCCATCCAGACTTTGTGCCTGAAGGGCTAATCATGCATTCTCCCGTCAATTCTACACAGTGTATACATTTAAATAATTCAAGTCTACTACTCATAAACCATAGTCTACCTCAATCGAAGATCTTGGGACAAGCAAGCCACACCATGGATGCTCCTTCTCTTCCTTCATGCCTCGGAATATACAATCATCTAATAAATAAGAAATTATAAGAATAATTAATCAATTACTCTTCAAATAAACACTTTAGAAATGTAAACCACTAATTCTACCCTTACTCACGGTCTATGTCATTACCCAAGGGTCAATTAATCATTAACTAGTTCTATCAAACTCATCTTATCTTCATTAATGGAGTTTTAATGGTAAAGGTCCCATCTTTATTGAACTCAAGGTTTCCAACCACTAAAATTCATATTTTAGAATAACAATTTCATGCTAGGAAGCGTTAGATAATAATCTAGAAGCAATTCTAGGTGATAATACACATATCTATAGGTTTTTTTCATAATCTCATGAACCTAGAGTTCTAACCCACAAGAACTTCACCATAATTTCCCATTCTAAAGATTGTAGAAGAAGAACGTATTAAACGATGTAAAAAAGGGATAATAATCTTACCTTAACAAAGAATTTTCACCCTAACCTTGAGAAAATTGCCACTCTAAGGCTTTAGAATGAGAATTTTGAGTTTAGGACCTTAAACCCATCAAAATAAGAATATAAACTGCCAGATCTTAGTTGTAACAATTCATAGCTCGTCGCGATGAGTCACTATGTCGAGCTTGTTCTCGCTACGGCGAGACCTAATTTTCAGCACAGACACTCTTCAATAAAATGGCCATAACTTTTTACTCCAAAAATAAAATAATAAACGGTCGATAGTGTTGAAAAGAAAACTCGAAGACCTTTAATTTGGTAGATTTTGGGCCTCATAAATATTCATATATTAGGAGGGGTGATCATTCGAATTTGACCCTGATAAAAACTTATATCAAAACTCAATCGGTAAGAATATTTTCAACTCAACTTAGTGCTAGGGGTTTTATAAGATCTTAGTTCATGTCTAATACACTCCCACACTAAATAATTGACCCTAACACCTATGTAAATTAAGATCTTATGCCTTTACCGCAGATATTTAACAGTGGAATGAATGGTTACACACATATTAAGCATTCAATATATAAAATAAGAGTTACCAAATATCAACTAAAATAAAATACAGAAGTCTATCTATTACAAACTCTAAAATTTAAAATTCATCGTAAATAACTCTAACTATTGATGTCTAAGAGTAGCAAAACAACTAATAAATGAATAATGTCTAAATAAATAGACATTTATCACTATGAAGATCTGTGGCAGCCTGAATAGGAGGAGCTCACCCTCAGATCGGTCAGCTGGTTGCGCTATATGCGAGGTCGTGTAAAAGTCTCTAAAACACACTATGCGCTCAAAAAAAAGTACAGGAGTAGCATCAGTACAAACACTGGTACTAATAGGTATCATAGGCTGATTCAAATTAGTAACAAGTATATGTCATGAAGCAAATAAAAAAAGTAGACAGGTACAATAGCACATAAGACATAACCAAGAACTCAGGAATTTAAGTAGTCAACAACAACAGGAACATAACCCAAACTCAGACATATCAATGTCAATCAACACATGACATATAAGTCACCAAAATAGACATAAGAAGTCATCACAAACTCTGCAATTAAAATGCAGTCATATAACAATCATGAAATCATATCCATATTGATTTATAGTTGTATAGCATTTGTATCTCATTAGTATCACTCTGTACCATATCTGAACTCACAACTGTCACTCATTTGTACACACATACTATAGGGACTTTAATCTTGCCAAACTAGTTATGACCTGCAGGAGGTCCTAGGTGTCCATATTCCATACCGGCATGGTACCTGATTGTCACATCCAGAGTCTATGCCCTAGACGTAACACGGTACTTAGAATCACAAGTGACCCCAAGCTAACCCTTGATCTGACATAAGCTAAGCATTCTGATTAACACAAATATCTAGGCGGAAACTATACTGAATTAAATTTAGAAGTTCAGAAATATAAACTAAAAATCTCTGAAGTATTTAAATATATGAGTCTGACATATAATATAGCTGAATAGTCTAAAATCTAACTCTATATCTGAAAGCCTCTACTACTGATGAGTTCCTTGGGACAAGCCCCCAGCTAACTCCAAAATACTAAAACTAAAAAATAAACTAACTCAAAAAGCATAGAAAGATATATCCTTTAATGGTGAGGACTCACCACTGGTTGTCACTGAGATGGCGCGGGAATGAGCTAGTCACGAGGTGGAACCTGAGAACTTGGACCTGCACCATAATAGGATGCAACACATAGAGTATGCGTCAGTACTTTGAATGTAGCTGACTATATACATATATAAACATGCTAAAATATTGATATGCTAGTTAAACTATAAGTTGAACTATAATACACATGCCCAAAATATAATCATGCTAAAAATTATTTAAAATGCAAGGATCTTCTGAAAACATATATTTAAAATCTGTAAAATTGATCTGAAGGCCTAATACACATTATTGAAACTAAATCTGAGGGAGAGTCTGTTAACCGACATAAACCACGTGAGCTAGACGTGGAGTCTGATGTATACGCTTCATCGAGAGGACCCAATACACCTTGCCAGGGTGTAGAGGCATGACTGGCATGATTACTAAACTGAGGCACATTGAGGGGCTAAATAATCCTACGGTGGCTCGTAGTTCTGGGACTTTAGAGTACGATGAACCCTGATCCAATTCGATGCTAAGAACTACTTCCATAACTGATTATGCTAGCTCTTTTAAAATTGAGGTCCTGAATTACTATGTCAGAACTATGCTAATCTGAAGTCATTAATTTCTAAAGACTACAACTGAAACTGACTAAACTTTATTTACAAGCTTTAACACCAACCTTCTGAATTAGATTCTAGGATAAACCATTTCATGAGAAAACACTACGAATTTGGGTTGGGTTCCTGATTTATCAAATCTGGTAAAATCTCATGCAATTTAATAAGAACATAGTATAAATTATTTAAAAAAGATGAAAATCATATACTAAGCATAAGAATTGAATTCTATATAAATATGCATAAGAAGGTAAGAACCCAAATCTCTAAAGTCATGAAATTTGATATAAAAGCTTGAGGTTTTGGGCATAAGGGTGAACAAAATCCTTACTGAATACCCACATATTTATTAGGAGAGAATTTGTGAAGAAAATCTGAAGTTAGAGGTGCTGGAGAAGAACGTCTTAGGTTTGACGGAGAGAAAGTTGTAAAAGTCTTCCAATTTGCCCTTGAATTCTGAACATGAGTGTTCTTATTTCTCTTGGAGCTTTGGGAAAGAGAGTAATGTATTGTTCTGACTAAAAATCATACCCTATTTATGGGTCTAAGAATGTGTTATATAGGTGAGGGACGGACGGGGTAAAGAAAGGACCAAAAAATCTTTGAAATAACGCTAAAAACCAAATTCCATCGGGCAAAACAAGGGGTGATCCGCACACCCCAATGCACGACCCCCCACCATGCTTCGCATGACCCAACGCATGGCTGGAACACATGCGCCGCATGGCCCATCGCGGACTTGGTTCAATGGACCCCTACATTGTGTCATGTGATGTGGGGCCAAGGCTCGCCTCCTATCCCGCGAAGCATGGTCTTTTTCACGTTCTAAGACTTCCCAACACTTCTAAACTCATCCTCAATCGATTTTTATCAGTTCTAAAGGTCATATAGGTTCAATTTCTTGCTCTAAAGGCCATTCAAATGTATGGGATATTACACTGATCCATCACATAATCGCTCATCCGTAAGCTTACATCGAACTCGAGTCACTCATTATCAGAATAGTATATATATTCTCAATCCTCATCAACACATCCCAGTATATTCTCCACTCAGTTATCTCTCAGGATAATATCAACAAGCACACAATGAATATCACAAGTGCACAACACAATAATAGGTCATTTAAAGACAGGCCTCAACAGTTTAACAGCTTATTTATACAAGCATTGTCAACTCAACAATATCAATTATAGACTATGTTCGAAGACCAATCAAGCATGCTTTATTAACTCATAAACACATACAAGTGATTAATCAAAGTCTTAATTTCACATAAATCATAATCTACCTCAATCGAAAAACTTGAACGAGCAAGATAATTCGCGTGAGCCTTCCCTTTTTTCAATGCCTTAAAATGCTCAAAATCTAAAATAAGCAAATACAAGAGTATTCAATTAACTACTATTCAAACAATAGCTTTGAAAATTCAAACCCACTTATTTCTTCCCTTTGTCAAGGTCTAAAATATTACCCAAGGGTTAACGCATCATTCTCTAGTTTTCGATATTTAGATTATCTTAGTTCATAGAGTTTCTACTCCCTCAATCCCCTTTAAAGTACTTTCTATGCTAAAGGTACCATTCTTGTTGGACTCTAGGTCCCCAATCACCACAATATATATTTAAGAACATCAATTTCATGCTAAGAAGTGTTAATTTATAACTTAGTAGCACACTAGATGATAATTGCATCTATCCATAGGTTTTCCCACATTTTTTCATAGTTCTAGGTGTTCTAATCCACCATCCACCATTACAATCATCCCCATCGATTCTAGGATGTTAGAGGATTACTAGATGAAATAATTGACGGAATAAACTTACCTCGAAGAGAAAATAGCCCTAGCATTGAAAAAATCGCATCTCTGGAGTTCTGGAACGATTTCTTAGAGTTATGAGGTGAAAACTCAAAACAACTAACTTAAATCGCATATTCTGCCTCGCGTCGTTTGCTGCAATGGATACATCTACGCTACAGCGAACTCGCTATGGCGTTCAAGGACCCGTTATGGCAAGCCTTGCCAATTTTGCTAACCCTCGCTACGAAGAATCTCTGATCGTCATGGCAGTCTTGCTGCAACAGAAATCCTACCGCTACAACGGTGCCTCTTAACCAGAAACTCAGTAAAAATTATACTTAGCCTCATTTGACAACACAAATCCTAATTTTAAGACATTACTACATAAATCAGTTGCGGCAATCACTGTAAACACTAGCTACGAACTTACTCATAGTCTCAGAATTTCCTACAAAGGTCTAGGTCACCCTCTAACGAAACACAACACAAACATAACAAATCACAATTCATCATGATTACACAAAGTTTTCAGTTTTTACACCTCCCCACCTTTGAGCCTTTATTGTCCCAACTTACCACCTGGACTTTAACAAGAATACTATGACCCTAACCATCCCATAACGACTGGACGATTAGTTACAGAAATATAATTGATATACTGCCCATATACATGATATACACCACTATAGATGATATACGGTGGGTATACTAAAAGTATACGGGCCATAATGGACCAAAGTCCATAAAATTTAAGGTCCAAGATCTGGACAAGACCGCAATGGGCCTAAAAGGCCCAAATCTTTCTTACCCATCTCCTTAGATTAATTTATTTGTATTAACTCTAATCTTAATTAATCAATACTAATAAATTCTCTCAAGTAGCCATTTTGTCTTACCCTTGATTTATTACTTCGTTTTCGTTAAACTATCATGTAGACCTACCTTTAAATAATTTAGATAAGTTTTTTGTCTCGTCTCCTCTAAAATATAAGGTTCTCGTAATAAACTGATTTTCCCCTTTTACTTCAAGTACTAAAGATTTTATTCCCTTTAATGTTAAAGAAGAATTTTCAATACATCAAAAATACTCTTCTCACTTAAATCAATTTCCTTCGATAATAGATTTTCTACTAATAGTAAAATTTCTCCGCAAAATTAGTTGAAGTATTTTTTCCCATTTTCTTTGAAACTTTTAGCTACGAGATTTTCTTTGAAGAAGTAATTTTATTAGTTTTAAGTCTTTTTTCTAAATAGCCTCGTTTGTCATAACTTGAAGTATTTTTCATGAATTAATTGAAATAATTTCGTACTTTCACTTATTTTTAGTTAATGTTTCCTTAGTCTTGGTATAAATAAATCACATCCTTTCAAAGACCTACTTTTCTATGGATTATTTATTTTTCTGTAACTTTAATCATTTTTTCACAATATTAGTTATAGAGAATTTATCCAAATCTTTCTTTAAAAATTAAATCCTCTGAGTGAATTTCTCTTTTACTTGGCTAAGATAAGTTATTTCTTGGTTTGAAGTCACTATATTTATTCTTCGAATCTTTCATACTCTTAGTATTTTTCTAAAGTTAATTTATTTATAAAATTAGCCACATTCTTTAAGTTAGTCAAATTATTTTGGTCAATCATTTTAAATGGATGTTCTTAAGTGCCTTAAAAACCTTCTTAAGACGTTATTTGAACCCTTATTCATTTTCTCTGATTTTTAAAATTTATTTCTATTTTAAATTTTTTAAAATTGTTTAGATTTCTTAATTTTTCTTAATAAATTAAGTGGCAACTCTATAATTTCTCAAATTATTTTAAAACTTTCTTTGAGTTTTGAAATAATTTAAAAAATCAACAACCATCTTTTGTTATTATTTTTCTTACTTAAAAATTCTAAAAGGGATAAAACACTCATCAATACTGTCTTCTGTAAAATATAAAGCCCCTTGATGTGTCCAATTGTCAAACCAAAAACTTGAATTTCTTGCTTTTAACTTGCCACCATATTTCATATTCTACTTCCTCTCTAACTGTTTTCATTTTTCTCCACACATGTGAGGCTCTTGAGCCTTTTGCAATGATGGGGATATTGCTTCTTACATTACTTATTCCACATGTACATACCCTATAAGGAGGAAGTAGAAACTCTAAAATTCCATCAAAGCTTAGCCGGTCTTACTCCAGAAAAATTTAGCAAAGATTTGGTGGAGCTGGTCTATAATCCTCCTGGGGGATTCATTGTTGATAATAGGTATACAAGCATGGACGGTAGCACATGTGAGATTACGATGTACCTTTTTCCAAAAAAAAAATAAAAAATTATGTATATATTATAGATGTTGAATTTCCTTCGACTTTTTTATATATTTACTTTTTAATATTATGAACTTTTTAGTCAAAATCCTAACAACGCCATTGACTAACCTGTTATTTATTAAAATACCAAGTAGAAAGCTTAAAAGTCTTCTCAATTAACTTATTAATTTGTTGTCGATCAAGTGATTGATACATATATACTTAAAGAAGATACTACAATATTAATAGTATACGATTGAGAACATATAATTAAAGGACAAGAAAGAGTGAAGAAAAATCTCAAATTGTTAAGTTTTCATCTATTCCCATGTTAAAATATATCCCTTGCCCAGTGGATGTGTCAATATATAGGCAAAAAGATAAGAAAAGATTTAAGAAGTATTAATCTACATCTTCTTAAAGTTATAAAAATTAGGACTTCTAATATATTCAAATAAGAAAGATTTAATAAGCTAAATTTTAGTGAATTCTAAAATACTAAATATTAAGCATTCTTACCTATTACAAATAAGTAAAAATTTAATAGATATAAATTTAATTAATTTCAAAGTCATAAATATTAGGATAATAATTAAAATGATAATTATTAAAAAAAATAGTAAATGATTTTTGTCAGTAAAAATTTTTTTATGACGGAAAAAAAGTTCAATCAATATTTTTAAGGACCTTCACGCTTTTATGATAGTATATAATAGATTCATTATATTAAAAATAAATATCACATTGGGCGCATGCATATATTTGATTAATTAAATTAAGTTTATTATAGCTAGTGCATAAGTTACATATTCATCAGAATTCAATAACTTTGAAAAGTTCAAATAATTAAGTAGAAGGCGGGCAGAACTATCGTGTAACATAGGGGTGGGCATAAATACCAAAAAACTGAATCGAACCGAACTAATTCAGTTTTTTGGTTTCGATTTTTTAGTTTTTAGGTTCGATTTCGATTTATTTATTTTTAATAATTTGGTATTCGGTTCGCTTTTTGGTTTCGCACTCCCAGTTATTCGGTTTAACCGAAAAACCGAAATATTTATAAGTATATTATTTTCTGAAAATTATATTATATATCCTTGGGCCCTTTTCAATTTTCAATTTTTCATTATCTAATTCTAAGCCCAAATCATTATCCAAGCCCAAACTAAATAACTAATGAGAAAAGTTCACAAATAGCAAACTTGAGCCCATAATTAAGGAGGAAATAGCAGCCCTTTTGGAATTACAGGTGACAGCAATTAAAATGACAAAATATTATTATTTTAATTATATTTAATGGCTGGAATTAATCTGCCAAATACAAATACATATTGAGGTGGAAGAGTTATTTTAGGTGACTGTTACCATTTAAAAAGGAAAGGATCTTTAATGATTTTAATTCATTTCATAAATCATGGGCATGATCTGCATTTAGGAGATTCCATTTCAAAAGGGGAACTTGGAGGAAAACTATTCAACAAATTGTTGAACTTGAATCTGAATTTCGAATTTCTCCATCAAATTGTAGATTTTGAGCTTTATCGTCAAATCGAGAAAAACTTTCAAGATCTAGAGAACAAGATATATTTGAAATCTGTATTCTAATACAAATACATTTCATAAGTTTGTGTGTTGAGTAGTTATTCCAGAGACCCAGCCAAACACATACAAATACATTTGAGTTTTACAAAAAATTGTGTTGATACATATGCAATAGCAGTCAGAAAGACACTTGAATTTGTATTTGGCTAGAGAAAGTATATACATTCTCGTGTGGGGAGCTAGAACAACATGTATTTGTGTTGAATCGATGAAATACAAATATAATAAATTTCTGTACAAAATGCAAATTCACCATCTTCTCCACCAGATTCAGATTCATAAGCTTTTTCGAACTTTTTTCCCAAATTCTTGCTAGCAGATGCAATATCTTTAGCGTTTCTTTTTTTTTTATTGCTTTGTCGCCTTTATTGAAAGTTGGTAAAGGATGTATGTCGTCTTTTTTGTTCCTCTTTGCTTCAATAATTCCGCCACTTTTACTGGATCATTCCTATGTTTGGATCTAAACTCTTGTACTGCCTTTTTCACTTGAGCAGCAGCTGCAGCAGATCCTACATTTGTATTTGCTTGAGAAATACCCAAATTGAAAGAAGGTGCATAGTCAGCCATTAAAAGCATACCTCTCGTAAATCTTTTACTTGGTGTATCTTCAGCCATTAAAGTATACCTTCAATCTTAATATGAACGGTACATCGAGTAAACAATGAAAAATTGAGAAAAAGTAAATGAAATCAACTAAAATACATTTACCTTAAGAAATGTATTTATGGAAGAAAAACTTGCAACAACTAATAATGGAGATTACCTGGATTTGTGGAAGACACTTTAATTTTGATATGAAATAAATTGAAATGGTGAAGAAATCAGTTTTGAGTGTAATGGCGAGAATATAGGAATTGTGGGGAGAGGTTTGATTGAAAAGGGAAGGTGGATATTGATTTGGGAGTTATTTTAGGAAGGGGAATCAACTCTTCTAATTGTATTTGAAGTTATGAGTGGGTTTGGTCAAAATATTGCTATATTGTTATGGACTATAATTTTTTAAAAGTGTTATTATGAATTATAATTAAGGGTTTAAGTATGTCATTTCACGTAGCTTTCTCATAACTACCCTAAATTCCTAAAGCCTAATAAAGGATCAAAATGACAGATTCTCATTCTCATTTCTCATTTCTCAACGGGTAAGTAAAACGAGTAGATACACTGTGCCAATTTCTTTGGACGAAATGTAATCTTTCATTGAAATATTCATTGCCAACTCCTAGAATTCTCCACCAAAAAAAAAGAAAAAAGAGATTAGTGAGAAGAATCTTGATTAGTGTAGCGTTTTGGCTACAGGATATATTTGATTTTCTCTTTCACAGCACCTCTCGTCTGAAGTGAACACCAGCGACAGCGAACGACGCCGACAAGCCCATTAGACTAAAAAAATGGTCCATTTTAAAGTTAAAAACGTGAACTATTTTTTTTTAGAGGAAATTTCAAAAATATCATCCCAATTGAAATTAATTGGGCTTTTATACCAATACTTTGCTAATTACAATTCATACCAACTATTTGAATTCCAAGCCAAAAAAAAACAAAAAAAACAAAAAAAATAATCTCTCGCCTCACTCTCTCTTTTTCAATTTTTTTGTTTTGTTTCTCTCTCCGTCTCTTTCTTTCTCTCTTTTTTTCTTTCTGTTTTCTCTCTTTTTTCTTTTTTTCTTTCTGTTTCCTCTCTCTTTCTCTTTTTTTTTCTTTGTATTTAATACTTTTACCTCTTTCTCTTTCTTTTTTCTTTGTATTTAATACTTTTACCTCTTTCTCTTTTTTTTCTTTATATTTAATATTTTTATCTCCCTCTTTGTATTTTGTATTTTCACACTTCTCTTTCTCATTCTCGTTCTCTGTCTCTCTCCTTTTCTCTTTCACTTTTTCTTTCCCTCGTTGTATTTTGTATTTTTATTTCTCTTTTTGTCTATCTTCCTTTTTATATTTTGTATTTTCACCCCCCCCCCCTCCTCTCTCTCTTTCTTCTTTTGGATACAATTGTATCAACGAATACAAATATAATTCGTATCAATGAAATATAATTTGTATTCAATTATATCAACGAATACAAATACAATTCATATTAACGAAATACAATTTGTATTCAATTGTATCAACGAATACAAATACAATTTGTAAGCGAAATACAATTTGTATTCAATTGTATCAACAAATTCAAATACAATTCGTATTAACAAATAGAAAACACTATTTGTATCAACGAATACAATTTCTCTTTATCTCCTCTTTGTATTATATATATTACAAATACAAATACAATTCGTATTAATGAAGTACAATTTGTATTCAATTGTATCAACGAATACAAATGCAATTCGTATCAATAAATAGAAAATACAATTCGTATCAACGAATACAATTTCTCTTTCTCTCCTCTTTCTATTATATACAAATACAAATATATCAATTGAAAATTGTATTTAGAGAAAAGGAGAGAAAGAGATGGAGAGAGGAAAAGAGGCAGCGAGAGGGAGGAAGAGGGAAGAGAGGCGAGCGAGATTGAGGAGAGAGGGAGGAGAGTGGCGAGAGAGAGAGATGAGAGAAGGAGATGCTATATACCAATAGTTTTGACTAATTGGCAAGGAGCGTAATTGATTAACCTATAGGCATGGAGCGTAATTAGGCATCTAATGTTGGTGTGTTATGTAATTTTTATTTTTTTTTTACTTTAAAAAATAGCTTATTTTACAAATAGAAAATAGCTCATTAAGTAGGTCCAAAACCAAAATAACCGAATTTGATAAATCAAAACCGAACCGAACCGAAATTGAAAAAATCGAACCAAATTTAATTCGGTTTTTGGTACCCCTTTCGCATAATCGAAAACTAAAAATATTGAACCGAACTTTAAAAAATTGAACCGAATAATCGAATGCCCAACCCTAGTGTAACATGAAAATTTGAACAAACTCAATAATTTTTGTATAAATTATGTATTTATTTTAGAAAAGCTAGTAATATAAATATATCTTATTTGTGAACCCACTTACAAGGGTGAATGAATTAAGGGTGACAAAAAGGTTTCAAATTTAAGTTGTAGTGACTTAAGTTATTTTAATTGAGTAGAGGTAACAAAAATTAGATTAGGAATTAATGGGTTTTGACTCATTTTCTGAGTTGCCCTCAAGTTTTTATTTTTACACTTTGACCCATGGGACCCATTCCCCTTTTGGGAGAATTAAATAAAACCCTAATTACCTAAAATGGGAGGGGGGAAAAAGGACCGCCTCCCCTTCTTTTTGCTTCTCTTCCTCGCGCCATTTTCAGAGCATTCTCCATTGTTGTTGCTGTTGTTGTCTTCTTCTTCATCATCATCATCATCATCTCTCTTCTTCTTCATCATCATCATCTTCTTTTTCTTCTACTCCCCTGCCCTCCATTGTTGTTGTTGCTGCTGCCACAACTGCTGGTACTGGACCAAAATTTTGGACCAAATTTGTTCGTAATCACTGGGCATTGCTTCATAGGTGATTTTGGTAAGTAAAAATAATGATTTTTAGTTCAATTTCTCATCTGGGTATATCTGCTGTTTTTCTGCAATTTTCAGTAGCGTATCCAACAGATGACCCATCTGTTGCAATAAATGATCTATCTGTTGGATTCATGTTACATCAGTTGAATCCAACAGATAGATCATCTATTGCAACAGATGACCTATCTGTTGGATCAAGCTACTGGTTCTGAACATAAATCCAACAGGTAAGTCATCTGTTGCAACATATGAGTGGTCTGTTGCAACTGATGAATTATCTGTTGCAACATATGAACTATCTGTTGGATCAAGCTACTGGTTCTAAACATGAATCCAACAGGTAAGTCATATGTTGCAATTGATAACTCATCTGTTGCAGCAGATGACTTACCTGTTGGATTCATATTACATTAGCTGGCAAAGTTGGTTCAGAACCAGAAGCTTAATCAAACAGATAAGTCATCTGCTGCAACAGATGAGTTATATGATGCAACAGATGAGTTATATGATGCAACAGATGAGTTATCTGTTATAGCATATGACTTACCTGTTGGATTCATGTTCAGAACCAGTAGCTTGATCCAACAGATAGGTCATATGTTGCAACATATAACTCATCTGTTGCAACAAGTAACTAATCTGTTGCAGCAGATGACTTATCTGTTGGATTAAGCTTTTGGTTCTGAACATGTATCCAACATGTGAGTCATTTTTTACAACAGATGAGTTACTTGTTGGGACAATGATATAATTTTATTGTTGTATATAGATACTCAACTTTACTATACTATTATTGATTTTTTTAACAAAACTCTTTAGGTATCATTTATGGAGGAATCAATAAATATAGGGGTTGATTGTCATGGTGAATGGATCGAGAAGAACAATCGATTTATTTGGCGTTGGAAGGATGGTGACTTGTTAGAAACGATAGCGATGACAGTCCAAAAAGATATTTTGTATGATGATTTTGTTAACTTAATCATCAGTTGTTGTGAATTAAATTGCCACCGAAAGATCTTGTCATCAGTTACATGCACAACTCTTTTGAAAATCAGAGGGTCTTGCCTTTTAAAATAAGGTATCAAGTTCGTTTGCATGCTTATTTGAGTGATGCAGCTAGGC
This sequence comes from Jaltomata sinuosa, assembly GCA_003996215.1. Lineage (NCBI taxonomy): Eukaryota > Viridiplantae > Streptophyta > Magnoliopsida > Solanales > Solanaceae > Jaltomata > Jaltomata sinuosa. Next base: position 684,538 of record QJPP01000836.1, read on the forward strand.
CCATTTTAAGGGTATACGTAATTGAAAAGCCGATAGAGAACCCCAATTTAGCTCAAAACCAACAAGATATGTTAAATGATGAGTTGGAGGATAGGGTAGATATGAATATTCCAGATAATGGAAGTGGGGCAAATTGGATGGTCCAAGCTGTGAGGATGACCAAACTCCTACACCTGATGTTGGGAGCAATACAGTGGGCAATTCTCAATCAACACAGTCTATCCATGTGCAAGAGGATGTAACAGGTTTTTATAAGGGAATGACATTCAAGAACAAGCAAGAAATAGCAACTTCGTTGAAAATTGCTTGCTTGAAAAAAGATTTTAGACTCAAGAAGGTGATTAATTCGCGTAATATGTATTGTTTTAGATGTGTATATCAGGAGTGCAAGTGGTGGATTAGGGTTGTGAAGCTTTTAAGTTCTGATAGATTTTATATTACAACCTATGTAAAGTATCACACGTGTGGTTCTGAGCATATCACGAGTCATAATCCGTATGCCACAGCAAAAGTCATCGGTGAAATTTTTAAAAATAGGTTCCCCGAAGGTAAAGGCCCATCTACACAAGACATGAAACATCAAATTCGTACAGAATTGGGTGTTAAGGTGAGTTATTGGAAGATTTGGAAGGGCATGGAGATTGCAAAGTCTTTGATTAGGGGAACACATGAGCACAGGTATGCAGTGCTTGATGCTTACCATTATATGCTTCAGTCCGCAAATCCAGGAAGTAAGATAGCATTGAAAATTGATGAAAATGGAAATTTAAGTACTTTTTTGTATCCTATGGAGCTTGGATACGTGGTTTTGAGCAAATGAGAAAAGTCATAGCCGTTGATGGGACATTCTTGAGGAGCAAGTATGAAGGAGTTTTATTGTCAGCTGTGGCACAAGATGCGGAGAATCATATTTTTCCGCTTGCTTTTTGTGTAGTTGATTAGGAGTGCGATGCCTCATACCGATATTTTTTTGAACAAATGAGAAGCTATCTAGATGATACTGTTGATTTGTGCATAATTTCTGATAGGCATCCAAGTATCAAGAAGATGGTTTCAATTGTCTACCCTACAACTCATTATGGTTGTTGCATAAGGCACCTTGGGGAGAATATTCGAAACAACTTTCACAATACGAAGGTCATATATCATTTTTATAAAGCAGCAAAAGCGTACAAAATTGATGAGTTCAATGACCATTTCAATCAAATAAGAGACATGGTACCCGGAGCAGCCGAACATCTTGAACGTGTTGGATTCCACAGGTGGAGTAGAGCATTTTGTCCGGAAAATAGGTATAATATTATAAATTGAGTGATTTATTTGAGTTTATTGTCAATTATATCTTACTGGGTGATTATTTATTTGTATAGGTATAACATTATGACGACAAACATTGCTGAGTCGATGAATGCAATGTTCGACGTTGAAAGAGAATTTCCCATTATCGCTCTATTTAATGAAATAAATAGGAGATTAGCACAAAAATTTCACGAGAGGCGTACGGAGTTCATCAACTCACCAACCATCTTTGTCCCTGAAATGGAAAAGAAAATAACAGAGTACGTCAACTTGGGAAACAAGTTATTGGCTCATCAAACTGCCAACTACAAGTTCAGTGTCACCGGTCATGGTGAAGTTGCTACTGTCGATTTGCAAGCAAGATCTTGTACATGTAGAGTATTTGACATGGATAAAATACCTTGTCCACATGTTATGGCAGTGCTTCGAGTCCAATATGGTGAAGATTTTGGTAGGCGGATTTATGAGTACTCATCCTCATATTATACGGTGGAGAGATACATCATTGCATACTGTGAGGAAATTCATCATGTGCCTTCTGAAGAATCTTGAAATGTTCCTTTGGAGATTTTAGAGAGAGAAATATCTCTTTCACATATTGACCCAAGCAAACCGGGAAGAAGGTGAAAAAAGAGGAGGCGTGGAGTCGGAGAATCATTTCCAACAAGAAAAAATAAGTGCTCTATATGTAAGACGGTTGGCCACAAAAGAACTACATGCCCAGATCGAAATGCTCCATAATTGTTAATGTTGCACTCATTTTCTCCATTCTTGTAATAGTAATAGTATTGTTATTCTGAACTTTTAGTACTTTTTATGATATTTCAATCGGTGATATTTGTGAACTTAACTGATTTATATATTGCAAAAGATGGTGAAATCTGTTGGGAATAATTAAATATGTTACTATAAATATTGGAAATAATCAAACAGATTCAGCACATATTGCACCAGATGAATGATATATTGCAGCAGATGACTTATCAATTGGAAATGATCAAACAAATTAGACATATGTTGCAGCAGATGAGTCATCTGTTGCAACATATAAATTATTTGTTGGAAATCATCCAACAGATATAGATATATGTTGCAGCAGATTATTCATCTGTTGGAAATCATCCAATAGATATAGACATATGTTGCAACAGATTACTCATCTGTTGCAACAGATGACTCATCTGTTGGAAATCATCCGCCAGATATAGACATATGTTGCAACAGATGAATCATCTGTTGGAAATCATCCAACAGATATTGACATCTGTTGCAACAGATGAATCATCTACACTTAGTTGATCATGTAATTATTATGTAATTCATTGAGATTGTAATTGAAGTTGTTAATTGAAAGCTAATTATGATTAAATAACTTAGTTTATTACTAATCATGAGTTAATTAAGCAATTCACATCAAATAAGTCAATTGATCCCTCTATTTAGGATCACTACACTTAGTTGATCATGTAATTATTATGTAATTCATTGAGATTGCAATTGAAGTTGTTAATTGAAAGCTAATTATGATTAAATAACTTAGTTTATTACTAATCATGAGTTAATTAAGCAATTCACATCAAATAAGTCAATTGATCCCTCTATTTAGGATCACTACACTTAGTTGATCATGTAATTATTATGTAATTCATTGAGATTGCAATTGAAGTTGTTAATTGAAAGCTAATTATGATTAAATAACTTAGTTTATTACTAATCATGAGTTAATTAAGCAATTCACATCAAATAAGTCAATTGATCCCTCTATTTAGGATCACTACACTTAGTTGATCATGTAATTATTATGTAATTCATTGAGATTGTAATTGAAGTTGTTAATTGAAAGCTAATTATGATTAAATAACTTAGTTTATTACTAATTATGAGTTAATTAAGCAATTCACATCAAATAAGTCAATTGATCCCTCTATTTAGGATCACTACACTTAGTTGATCATGTAATTATTATGTAATTCATTGAGATTGTAATTGAAGTTGTTAATTGAAAGCTAATTATGATTAAATAACTTAATTTATTACTAATCATGAGTTAATTAAGCAATTCACATCAAATAAGTCAATTGATCCCTCTATTTAGGATCACTACACTTAGTTGATCATGTAATTATTATGTATTCATTGAGATTGTAATTAAAGTTGTTAATTGAAAGCTAATTATGGTTAAATAACTTAATTTATTACTAATCATGAGTTAATTAAGCAATTCACATCAAATAAGTCAATTGATCCATCTATTTAGGATCACTACACTTAGTTGATCATGTAATTATTATGTAATTCATTGAGATTGTAATTGAAGTTGTTAATTGAAAGCTAATTATGATTAAATAACTTAGTTTATTACTAATCATGAGTTAATTAAGCAATTCACATCAAATAAGTCAATTGATCCCTCTATTTAGGATCACTACACTTAGTTGATCATGTAATTATTATGTAATTCATTGAGATTGTAATTGAAGTTGTTAATTGAAAGCTAATTATGATTAAATAACTTAATTTATTACTAATCATGAGTTAATTAAGAAATTCACATCAAATAAGTCAATTGATCCATCTATTTAGGATCACTACACTTAGTTGATCATGTAATTATTATGTAATTCATTGAGATTGTAATTGAAGTTGTTAATTGAAAGCTAATTATGATTAAATAACTTAGTTTATTACTAATCATGAGTTAATTAAGCAATTCACATCAAATAAGTCAATTGATCCCTCTATTTAGGATCACTACACTTAGTTGATCATGTAATTATTGTGTATTCATTGAGATTGTAATTGAAGTTGTTAATTGAAAGCTAATTATGATTAAATAACTTAGTTTATTACTGATAACGCTCAAACTACACTTCTAATTAAAGAAGCGTAAGCGATCGTTGTCAAATATATAACCCAACAAGGTTGGGGTCGAATCCCACAGAGAATATGGTGAAGATTAAGCCTTTAGTGAAGTACGTGACTGATGGTCAATAGTTTCCAGTAAATAGGGGGGGTTTTGTAATCAACGTGAACAAAAGCAACAATTATGTAAGAGAAATAATCAGTAGGAGAAAATGAACTAGGGATGTGTTCACCACGGCGTTGTAACAATATCGATTCTAGGCTTAACCGGGTTCTTTCTATATGCGTGTCACGATGTGATTGCGTCTATTGTATCGTCTAAACGTCTCTCGACCAAATAAACAAATTTCCTTTTATCTTCTCTCGATCTCAAAAAGATGTGCTTTTTAGCTCTCAATCCTAACATCAAGTAGATTAATCCAGTTACGGCATTAATCAATAAGACGAGAGTTGGTAGTCTCGAATCCTTGTTGTTAATCAAGTTTTCCCGGTTTTAATCTCTTTACTCAAGCAAATTAAACCTAGGCATGTTCTAATGTTTGCAACCACTAGAAAACGTGACATAAAGTATGATTAACAATGTGACAATACATATATCGAACCCGTCGCTACCCGAAATCTATGTTGCTACGTTTGCCATGGCTCCCACAACCCTAGTTGCGGGAGTTTTAGTTACTCATGCTCGAAGAAGAAAAGAAGAATTTCATAATAAAGGAAAGAAAGTTCTTACAATATTGATGAAAACCAATCTTTAATAATCCACGAACAAGAAAACCCAAGAACTCAAGAACAAGATTGAGGAGAAGGAAACCGTGTGTAGCGCGTTTCCTCTCTCAAAACTCGCTCGAAACTCTCCTAAAAATATTTAATAATGTGTGTAACAACTATTGGAAAAACGATATGTAAAATAACCCTAACATAGGGTATTTATAGGAGTAGTAGAAACCAAATCCAAAACGGGCTAGGAATCCCCAAAACGCGGGTCGCCGCCTGAAGCCACTGCCTAAGCGTGACGGCCAGGCTTGACGGACCGTCAGGGCAGTGACGGACCGTCGCCTGGGCCGTCACTGCTTGGCAGCAACACTGCCTCAAGTTGACGGTCCCAGTGACGGACCGTCACACTTGTGACGGGCCGTCACTCTTGTGACGGGCCGTCACTCTTAGGCAGAATGTTGTGTTTCGCGTATTTTCTTCCGTTTCCGTGTTTGTTTCCATTTTCTACAAATACAACATAAAAACATCAAAAACAACAATGGTTGCTTGAAAACGTACGATTGTTCTTAGTAAAAAGGAGTCGAAAGTGATGTAAAATGGCGTCACATCAACACCCTCAACTTAAAACGTTCGCTTGTCCTCAAGTAACATGACATAAAAACAATACTACGACTCAACTAAGAAACAACTCAATTTAAAGAAGCAACTCATGTCTATAGCAACTCCTGGTCATTCAAAGCTTATTCAATTAAATCATGCTCCCTCGTAGCACACGAATGTATGAAACACTAACTTGCAAGGATCCAAACATGTCATTCTGATATGATAGAACGTTCTGCATACACACGCCTAGCTATCCTAACAATCAATAGACAATACAAAAACTTTGGTGCCCTCACCACAAAGAGATCCCACACACAAGATTTGGGACTAGGTAAGCGCTCACACTCACAAACGATTTCAAACAATGCACATGCGATACCATAGGCTTGCCCTTACTATTCTATTTCGGTTCTTCAGAAAGCTACTCAGGATCACTACAGGACTTGTTTAGGCTTGTAATGAGGCTTCGGGTGCAGGTAGGATACATTTAGGGGTTAGTGACTAAGCCCTCCTTGGAACTACCGACATCTTACCACATAACGTTACTTTGTCCATCCTTATTTACCTCTTTATTCCCTTCTTTCTAGCTACAGGTGCGGCCTCTATATTTTGACAATTCTTTTTATTACTTTTTCACTTCTTTTTATTTTTCTTTTCTTAGGCACACACCCGGACTTTTCATTCTATTCACAACCAACCATCTCCATCCTCTTTTTCTTATCATTCACCTCTGTAGTAGCCACCCCCAACTTAGGCTGACTGCCTGCGTTGAGGTGCACAATGTCCAAGGGCGGACCAGGGCCAAAACAGGGTTTACCTCTATAGTAGCCACCCTCAACTTAGGCTGATTGCCTGCGTTGAGGTGCACGGTGTCCAAGGAAGGACCAGGGCCAAAATAGGGATTCAAAGTTAAACGGGAATGGTGACAGGTTATTGAAAGAATAAGGTCAATTATGGCTCAAACAGGGATCAAGGGATTATTTATATTTGGACGGTCTTTTAGGTTAAGTGGACTGCACACAAAAAGGGCCTGTGATCCTTTCCTAAGCAACCAAACTTCGAACTTAACAAAATAGACCGGGCAAGTTCTAGATGCATGCACAGAGTAAGAATTTATAACAATAATCTCACACGCTCTTGGCACCAAGAAACTATATCGCTACAAACTATCAAACAACCGCTCGGCTTAAGCATACTCATTCTACTCATAATCACACAATGACATCCAAGGATCCAGACAGTCAATCGTTTCAACATAAGTGCAAAACCAGAAAATTTTTAAAGGGGCGCTACTTTGATAAGAAATCGCATGCTTTGCTATAGACACTAAAAAAATTTAAAATAAACAACCTAAACATGCCGGTTCTACTAGATAGCACACCGGAGGGAAAAGAAACACGGCAACAAAAACCCTCGGTGGTGACTCAACAATTTATGGGTTGCCTCCCATACAGCGCCTGATTTAACGTCGCGGCACGACGCGGGTGTCTTGATTACTCAGACTTCATCAAGACACTCCAGACTTAATACACAACCGTATGCACAACTATATACCCTATAATAAACAAAAACAACAAATAAAAGTAAAAGCAGGAAAGTATGACTAAGAGTCAAATAAACACACCAGACTTAATCAAAAACCGTATTCCCCGGCAACGGCGCCATTTTTGATAACGCTCAAACTACACTTCTAATTAAAGAAGCGTAAGTGATCGTTGTCAAATATATAACCCAACAAGGTTGGGGTCGAATCCCACAGAGAATATGGTGAAGATTAAGCCTTTAGTGAAGTACGTGACTGATGGTCAATAGTTTCCAGTAAATAGGGGGGGTTTTGTAATCAACGTGAACAAAAGCAACAATTATGTAAGAGAAATAATCAGTAGGAGAAAATGAACCAGGGATGTGTTCACCACGGCGTTGTAACAATGTCGATTCTAGGCTTAACCGGGTTCTTTCTATATGCGTGTCACGATGTGATTGCGTCTATTGTATCGTCTAAACGTCTCTCGACCAAATAAACAAATTTCCTTTTATCTTCTCTCGATCTCAAAAAGATGTGCTTTTTAGCTCTCAATCCTAACATCAAGTAGATTAATCCAGTTACGGCATTAATCAATAAGACGAGAGTTGGTAATCTCGAATCCTTGTTGTTAATCAAGTTTTCCCAGTTTTAATCTCTTTACTCAAGCAAATTAAACCTAGGCATGTTCTAATGTTTGCAACCACTAGAAAACGTGACATAAAGTATGATTAACAACGTGACAATACATATATCGAACCGGTCGCTACCCGGAATCTATGTTGCTACGTTTGCCATAGCTCCCACAACCCTAGTTGCGGGAGTTTTAGTTACTCATGCTCGAAGAAGAAAAGAAGAATTTCATAATAAAGGAAAGAAAGTTCTTACAATATTGATGAAAACCAATCTTTAATAATCCACGAACAAGAAAACCCAAGAACTCAAGAACAAGATTGAGGAGAAGGAAACCGTGTGTAGCGCGTTTCCTCTCTCAAAACTCGCTCGAAACTCTCCTAAAAATATTTAATAATGTGTGTAACAACTATTGGAAAAACGATATGTAAAATAACCCTAACATAGGGTATTTATAGGAGTAGTAGAAACCAAATCCAAAACGGGCTAGGAATCCCCAAAACGCGGGTCGCCGCCTGAAGCCACTGCCTAAGCGTGACGGCCAGGCTTGACGGACCGTCAGGGCAGTGACGGACCGTCGCCTGGGCCGTCACTGCTTGGCAGCAACACTGCCTCAAGTTGACGGTCCCAGTGACGGACCGTCACACTTGTGACGGGCCGTCACTCAGGCCGTCACTCTTAGGCAGAATGTTGTGTTTCGCGTATTTTCTTCCGTTTCCGTGTTTGTTTTCATTTCCTACAAATACAACATAAAAACATCAAAAACAACAATGGTTGCTTGAAAACGTACGATTGTTCTTAGTAAAAAGGAGTCGAAAGTGACATAAAATGGCGTCACATCAATTACTAATCATGATTTAATTAATCAATTCACATCAAATAAGTCAATTGATCCCTCTATTTAGGATCACTACACTTAGTTGATCATGTAATTATTATGTATTCATTGAGATTGTAATTAAAGTTATTAATTGAAAGCTAATTATGGTTAAATAACTTAATTTATTACTAATCATGAGTTAATTAAGCAATTCACACCAAATAAGTCAATTGATCTGCTGCAACAGATGTTTATATCTGTTGGATAAGTTCCAACAGATGATTCTTCTGTTGCAACATATGTCTATATCTGTTGGATGATTTTCAGCAGATGATTCATCTGTTGCAACAAATAATTCATCTGTTGCAAAATGTGTAGAGTATGTTTGATTATTTCTAACAGATGTATCATCTGTTGCAACAGATGAATCATCTGTTGCAAAATGTGTAGACTATGCTTGATTATTTCCAACAGATGATTTATCTGTTGCAACATATGATTCATCTGTTGCAAAATGTGTAGAGTATGTTTGATTATTTTTAACAGATGAATATATATGTTGGATGATTTTCAATAGATGTGTAATTCATTTTTAGTAATAATCCAATATTTTTTAAATTTAAGGATAAAATAAAATTCATGACATAATAACTGGACATCTATTAAACATACAATATTGTCATCACCAAATATATAATATAACTAAATAAAATACTAAAAATAAAAAACATTGTCTGCAAATTACAGCCCATAATATAATTAAATAAAATACTAAAAATAGAAAATATTGTCTGCAAAATGCAATCCATATCAGGGCTCCAAACTCTTAAAAATCACTCCAGCGGCCCAAACTTCTTGCATTCTTGCAACTGAATTATCATTCATTAGAGTCTTAGGAGTTATCATAGAAGTGCCGGTTATCAAATGCTCAATGAAAGCAAGCGAGTATGACCCGCACGCGGCAAATGTCTTATTCTTTGAAAGGTTCTGTTTTCGACCTTCAAAAGCCCATCGTTCGTTGAGCAATTTTTCCGGCAAGTGATTCATTAGGCCACTTTGCTTCAACAACTTAGGGAACAACTCCAACAAACCCTTCATGAATATCAGAAATTGAAACTCTTCAAACACTGTATGTTGCAGTCATAGACATTCATGACTCCCTCACTTATTTTGATCTCAACAGTCACAAAATGTTTCTTCTCCAAATTCATTACTGCTATGATTCTCTTGGCCTCTCTCCAATCAATGGCACCTGGATATGGTCTTTTTCCTCTGACATAGTCAATCATGTCATCATCCCATTCAAACTCAGCAAGTAACTCCTTAATTTTTTTTCCACCAGGAGTTGTTGCTTCTTCACTGAGTTTGTTGTACCGACAGAGGAAATTACCACAAAAATTGAGGTCCATTATTCTATCTCCAAGATCATAGAATTGAATGAATTTTAGATGTCTCTCCCGCATCAGAAGAAGAATTTAATCAACATACTGAAATAATAATACAATTTATATAAGTTAGCAACTTATAATACTTGAAAAGTTGCAGCAGATGAGTCATCTATTCCCATCTGTTGGAACAGATGTCTCATCTGCTGCAACAGATGACTCATCTGTTGGATGAAATCAAAATAGTAGGTCTACTGCTTTGATTTCATCCAACAGATCAGTCATCTGTTGGAACACATGTCTCATCTGTTGCAACATATGACTGATATGTTGCAGCAGATGAGTCATCTATTGGATGAAATCAAAATAGTAGGTCACTGCTTTGATTTCATCCAACAGATGGATCATATGTTGCAGCAGATTACCCATCTGTTGCAACATATTTCTCATCAGTTGCAACAGATGGATCATCTAAATAAGCAGTACAAAATCATTAAATAAATAGAAGGTTAGTAAAAGTAACTTACCCAGTCCACATACCAAAACTTCATATCAGTCATGTTCTTGAAGTCTTGTGGACCAAATTTATGCATAGATTAAATTTCTGGGGCCTTTTTTGAATTCATCAGAGTTTTTAGCTTTGCCTTTCTTGTGGCAGTCACCAACTTGTAGATATTTACCTTCTTCAGCTCTCCTTGCTCTCCTATGGCTCTTGGAACTTCCCCAACAGTGCAAGAAAGAGGAGTTGTAATTTTCCTTGATTTAATATCTGAAATTACTTTGAAAATTATTTTTTTTGTCCTCTTAATCTTAACCTACAATGGAGTGAATGGCTATGTAATCTTTCTTGATGGGATGACACCCTTTTTAGATGTCAATTCCTTTATAGCATTAGTCAATCCCTTAAGATCATCAATCACTCCATTGTGTTTTTCCTTGCACTCTTGGCATTTGCATGCAGAACAAGAGCTTGAAGAGGCAATACCACCAAACTGTCTACCCATGTTGTGTGGTAGATCTGTAGCATGCCTACTAAAAGGGGTATGTCTACCACCAAAGTCAGGGGTATGTCTACCAGTAAAGTCAGGGGTGTGTCCACCACCAAAGTCAGGGAGGTTTGCACCACCAAAAATCAGCATCTTCAGTATGACCATAGTCATGGTCATTTCTTGGTTGAAAAATCACAAGAGCATCACAACACCAACACCATCACCACCATCAACAGTAACAACAACACCATCACTACCACTACCACCACTATCAACACCAACACCAGCAGTATCAACAATAATATCATCAAGAACCAAATCATCCTTCCCAAGTGCTTTTCTTCTGATGGTTGTTGCTCCGGCCAATTCTTTTTTTATCTTATCAATTACCTTAGGGTCCGGTAGAGTTTTCACATACCCTAAAGTAACAAGGAATGGCATCTTTAACTCTCGATTAGTCGGGGTAAATCATGGATGCACAATCTAAAATCAACAATTAAATATATTAAAATAATGTTTAACTCATAATTGAATTCTATTGCAACAGATGTTAATGTGTTGCAACAGATGTGAATTTTGAAAAAATAAATTCAAATTAATCTCTATAAAAGTAGACTTACTGCTTCCTCGGGTGGTTTGAAAAGATCAAGAACTTTTGCTTTTTTATCATTCTTGACCGACAACCATCTCAGAATTCTAGGACTAGAAACCTCTTCTTGATAGTCCTTCACTTGTTGTCGGAGATAAGGAATGACTTCAAATGCCCAAACCTGTAAAAATTATGCTAAAAATTAAAAATATTATTCAATAAAAAAAATTAAAACACAAAAATAAAATATTTACCATGAAAGCCCATGGAAAACCATATAAGTTGACTGTCTTTGGCGTTAACGGAGTCAACAAATATTTGACAGTCATTATGAAGCTTTCACGACCCCAATGGAGTCTCAATACAATTCTGGCTATCCTCTCTCTTCTTTTGCGTGCGGCCCGTGATGTTTTGATCCTTTCTTTCTTTAGTTATTGAATGCCTCCAGATCTTCCAAGAGCTTTATTAAACCAAGTGGTATGTTGTTGTTAACGTCTCTCGCCAAAAGAATATTATGTACAAACCAAACCAAGCACAATGATTGCTTGTGCTTTTTTGAAAGCCTTTTACCTTCTAACTCTTGAAGTAAATTTACATTTTTGAAGCTTGAACCAACAAGGGACACCAAGTCATCACCATCAGTTGACTTGCCCTTTTGAATTTTCTTGACAGTCTTGGCTGCTGACTTAGATCCTTTTTTTGTTGTTATCTTTGGTGTGCGGGGTGCTTTCTTTTGCGTAACAACAGAAATAGGTTGAGAAGGAGGATGACATTTTAGTCCAGTAACTATGGCAAACTCCTTCAACCCAAAACAAAGTGGCATGCCACAGTAGTTGATCCAGACTTCATCCATCTTATTATTGTTCTCATATATAAATCTACGTTTGAGAAGACCATACACCATGGTCATTTGAAAACGAGCATTATTATCCTCTGGCAAATCAAGATATTGCCCAAAGCAGCTGTTTCTGAAATAATCATCCAATTTCTGTTCTTGAAGTATTTTTCTGAAGGTGTCAAAAGATTTTCCCATGGCTGACTTTATCACACAATCACCAGTTAAATTTGTGACACCATCACACTGCATTCTCACAGAAAAATTATCAATGCAGAATATTTTGAAACACTCTTCAGTGGAAGGACTGTTAGGATCAAGGTGTTCCTCTTCCTCATCTTCACTTTCATTATCTCCTCCTTTTCCTCCTTCCTCTGATTCTACTTCATTATCTTCTCCATCCCTCTCTTTATCTACACCTTCTTCCTCTACTGAGTTTTTATCTTCATCACTTTCTCCTTCATCTTCCTCACTTCCCTCACTTCCTTCATCTTCCTCACTTTCCTCATCTCCTTGTTCATCTTTACTTAAATCTCCAGATTCTTCACTTTTTTCTATTTCATTCTCTTTTTCCTTTTCTTTTTCTATATTTAAAGCTGATTGAAAAGAGGCTTCTTCTTCTAATGGAGATACTGCTTGTATAGCAAGCTCTTTTAGTGGTGAATGTATCCTAACTATTTTTCTTCTTCCTTTCTTTGGAGTTGATTCACTTCCTTTCCTTTTAGTGGGAGCCATTTATCTACAAACAAGAGTAAAATAAAGGTCAATGATTGATTTGTGCATCATTAAAAAAAAAAGATAACAGTGAATTTAAAATGTACAAATAATTAATCCAACAGATGGGTCATCTGTTGGAAACATAATAAGAGTAAACCAACAGATGGTATAGTTATTTCCAACATATGCTTAATATGTTGCAACAGATGAAACATTTGTTGCAACATATTACACATCTGTTATGGTATTAACAAAAAATTTACCACATAATACACCAAGAACATCAACATAAATCAACATTTATCACTTGAATAACAATTTTGAAGAGCAACACCATACAAGAACAACAACACCAACATTTACCAATAAAACAACATCAATAACACCAACAAAATCCAATAAAATCAACAAAACAACAACAACACCAACATTTACCAATATAACAACACCAATAACACCAACATAATGTTCAAGAACAACAACAACAACAACAACATTAACCCTAACTTTGAGGAGAATACTCAGTTTAAATCTTCTTCTTCTTAACTCAGTTCAAGTCCTTTTCTTATTCATTAACCAAAGCATTATTTTCAAAAAGCCTAACTTTTTGAGATGCAAGACCCTTCTACAACTATAACAACAACAAGATCCCCAACAACAACAACAACATATTTCACTCAGATTCCCAAGAAAATAAAAAATTAGGGTTTTTTCGGGTTCTCGTTTCCTTGTTAAGCATCAAATACTCATTCTTGTTAACTCTCACTAGAAGAGAAGACAACTAAAGTCCATCTTTATCTTCATAACTAAAAAATCCTAATTTTTTGAAAGAAAAAAAAAGCCTTTACCTGTGAAAAAACAGAGATTGACGGTTGAAAGTCGAAAAAGGACGATGAAGAACTGAAAATTGGAGTCGTCGGAGGTTGAAAATTGTCGGAGAATGGCTGTCTCGTCGATCTGTTGTCGATGGAGGGCAGCAGGTTGTTGAGAGAGAAGAAAAAGTGAGGGAACGACCCTTTTGAGATTTGATTTTGAAAAGTAATTTTTCACTTTTCACTTTTTATTTTTATTAAATATAGTTGTGGGTTGATTTGTTGTAATGACCCTTCCGGTCATTTCCATGTTTAAGTTTTGAAGTCAAGCAAATCGACAAAAGATATCGTAAGACCTTTAACAAATTTTCTGAACTTTGGGTCAAATGTCTCGGAGCTTTTCTCCCAATATATAAAGAGTTAGAAGTCCCCCGAAATACCAAATCAAAGGTCTACGAGTCTAGTTTCCAACGCACAAAATCTCACGTCCAACTGATCTCGGAGTAAAGAGTTATGACTGTTTTACCGCGGACTGTCTGGCAGAAAACGGGTTGCGAACCGGGTCGCGAACCGGGCCGGGTTAAACGCGATTTAAGCCTCGACGTCACGTTTTAAAATGCCATTTCAGTTCCAAAATAGTTATAAAAAATAAGGGAGGATCCCGAGAGAATTCTTGAGTATCAAAATCGTGCGCTGGCGAATTACGAGTCTAAACTTATGAACTTTATTAGCATCGTGCGTGTATTTGAAAATATATTATTTAAAAGTTGAATTTGGTAAAAATTATATTATTATTGCCTTTTCAAAATATTTTAAAGGTTTATGAAAAATATATTTGATACGTTCTAATTGTATATGTATTTATTATATAAAGTTTTTATACTCCGTATTATTTTAACAGAGATAGTAAATTTAGCTATGTTGAAAATTATTATTATAATATAGTAGGTTTTATTGGAGATGATTTTCTATCAATTATGGTATATTTAAAATATTATATTTATTTTATCACGAATTTATGCAATACCCGAATATTTATTTAACGGGATGAAAATTATTTTGGGGACACCACCACTTCCACGTGGAAGTGGTGGGAGTGGACAGCAAGTGGGTTAGGCACTTAGTGCTGCCACTAAGCACAGCACCAAGTACCTCTAATTGAATATATATGTTGCTAAAGGTTGTAGTAACGTGGATATATATAGAAAACATTTCCACTTACTCATATGTTACTGTCCCATGACCACAAACTTTCATTGATGTAATATCCAAGTATTAGCTTATGTGAGCAGATGGATGAAGGAATGGTTGGGGGAGAATACATTAATGTTCTTATTTTGCTCTTATATTGAGCACCGGAAAAAGAGAAATCAATTATATACGTCAAGTTGTTCCATCCCAAATCCGATTCCGATTCCGATTTAGTTTTGGATTTTCTTGGAGTGGTACGAGCTTGGACATCGTTGTTCCAGCAGCTTGTCGTTGGGCGACAGGTAGGTTACGGTTTATTTTTCCTAGACTCCGTATATATAAAATAAAATTATATTAATGGGCATCCTTGGGTTGGTTTATTAGGTTGGTACCACAGACCTCGACCGCTTTATTCATGTCAGCCTACTTTTGTTCCTCCGTTGTTTGTAGTAATTGCCGTTATATTTTATTTACCCTTGTGGTCCTGTGAGGCCTTGTTTACTATGGAACATAGAAGGTGGGATTTTGGGAACGTCCGCGAGTCCCGGGCATAGAATTATCCTTCTAGGCTGGTTATGCTTGCTGAGTAGCTGTGGGCCTGTGCAGGGTCGATAGGTTGATTGTGAGCTGCTGGGCAACTATTGTATGTGATCATACCATTTCCATGCATATAAAGAGGTTTTATCCATGTTTTGCTGTGGTTTTGGCTTCGGGCCTACTGGCACTGTTTTCTAAACCTTGCATGGCCCGGGGGGCCCGTTTTTTATGGAAATGATTTGGAAATGGTTGATTTCACTTGTGGAGATTTTTGGGCAAGAAAGTAAAATTATGTTTAAAATCATCAGTTTTATGATTATCGCTAGACTCGGCAGGGCCGGGGTGCTAGTTGAGTTTTCTTGTTACTTGAGATGATTTTTAGCCTCGGTCGGACCGAGCACCTGAGATGACTTTTTACTGTTTAGACCCGGCTACGCCGGGCACCCTTGGAGGGGTTTTGAGATATTTTCCTACTATTTTTAGTCCTGGACAGGGTCTGGCATGCATATTCGAGACTGGGGCTCTATCTTGATATCGAGACTGGGTCTCTATCTTGATACATGTTCTGATACTGAGATTTAGTATGGGGTCTGGGACCTCCATGGACCTTGCCATCCGGGCCAGGGGCTACGGGCTGCGTGTGCCGGAGGAGGGGTATACGGTGGAGTAGAGGTATACGGGCAGTGTCCTTCCATGGAACCTACCTGCTGGGCCGGATCGGCGCCGGAGGAGGTACATACAGAGATACCATGGCACTTGAGATCTTCATGCATCATATCATTCATTGTTTGAGGCTCCACCCTTGGTTGCTGTTTGCTGATTGTACGCTCCGGTAGTATGGGATGCCGGAGGGTTTGTTTTCACTTGTTTGTGTTCCTCGGTTGTATGGGCGGCCGGGGGACTGTAGGTAGACTTTTACTTTTTACTTACAGAATCGTTCTCTATTATGGATAAGTATGAGATTGGTATGATTAGTTGAGTTGATTCATGTCTCTGAGCATGCCTATTATTATTCTTTCTCTCTTCTTCTTACACTTGAGGTTACCGGTATACCGTCCATTTCGTAAACTTATTTTGTATACACTGTTATTGCAAGGACCCCAGGTGCGTTGTCTCTTACTTTCACCTGTGCCTTTGGTGTGTATATTCTGTTTACTAGCCTCATATGTGATTCTATTGATTTCCCTCTGGGCTAGTTCCTGTGTACCTTTCGTTGATTTCTGTGACTGCTTGCTTCTATTCTGTCTATTACTGCGCTTTTATCTTATATATGCCCAGTCGGCCTATGATACCTACTGGGTACCTTATGCTTCGCATTTGGTGCTCACCCCTACCCCCTGCATCTTTGGGTGCAGATCCTAGCGGGGGCCATCGCCGTTAGACCATTGTGATTCGTGCTTAGAGATCTGTTGGAGACTACTTCAGGCTGAGGGTGAGCTCTTGGCGATCGGAGCTTAGCTTTAGTTTATCTTTTGCTTTATGTACTCTATTACCATTCAGAGACATCTGTATATATTCTTTTGGATAGTTTTCACTCCATGTATGTAGTTTTTGCTCTGTACTATGATACCAGGTCTTGGGGTTTGGTTTAGTTTTCGCATATGTATATATTTATATCCCTGTTATCTATTTTATTTGTCTTGTTCCCTTATTTTCTAAATAGTAGCCCATTACTAACTGTTCTGGGCTACAGGGATTGGTTCATCTACCGGGGGTTGTAGGTGCCATCATGACCGAGAAATCGAATCGTGACATTTGTATTTTTAAAAAGATTAAAAAAATTTAAAAATGTTAATTGAGTCCCCAATTAACTTAATTAATCTTTTAAGTGTCTTTGACCCTTTGGGTTGGTCAAGAGTCACCAATATTAATTTCAAAACTTAAGTGTAACCTCCCATTCAATTTTCTCCTTATACTCCTTCTCTTCATTCTCTCTCACTAACAGTCGACCAAACATACCCTTCTCCTCCTCTTTGTTTTCTATGAATAACAACAATGAAACCCAGAACTCTCCGTCAACCAGCTCACCAAACGACCTGCAAAACAACTCCAAACGGCCTCCAATCTTCCCCAAATCCCCTAAAATCATTACCCCTCCATCTATTTCCGTCCGTCTTCATTTGTTGTACAAAATAGTGAGTTGGCTGGTTCTAGAAGAACCTAGAAGCTCCAGATGGTACCTCAACATCCCTCACCGTGAAATCCAGTAGAAATTCCTCCAGATCATTGGTGCATGATAAAATTTGTACCCTAAGGTACCTACGTGCCCTCATCACAAGAAATTTGATTCGAATTTTAAAATTCTCTTCAAAATTCTATCCGAAAATCCCCACTCATTATTCCCCATTTTTCATCCGTTGTGAGTCCCTAATTCTCTCCTACATAAACCCCTTATATTTCACTGTGGGAAGAAGCAAGAAATTTGGGGAATATTTCATTCTAGAGTTGAGAGCAATAAGGAAGAAAAGTTAATTTCACCAAGAAGTTTTCTCAAATCACTTCTCTGTAATATCACAGTAGCCTGGAGGGTCTTTTCCTTTTGCTGTTGAGATCAGAGAAGCCCTGAGTTCGTTGGAAAGTCAAAGCAACCTCAAAACTTAAACTCGTCGTCTCAGTCTCGCTGCCTGGAAAGAGGTAAATTCTTCTTCATTTTCTTCTTGCTCTCGTTCATAGACTAATTGATGTTGTGAGGCCGTTGTGTTGATATTTTCATTGTAAAACCGATTGTTGAACATTGTTTGAGTTGGTTAATTGGTTAGGAGGATGGATTGAGCCTTTTGGGAAATAGTTGAGCTCAAAGAGGACCTCGAACTGACTATTTTGGTCTCTCTTAATGCTCTTACAGACCTGATACTCTTCATCCTCTCCTTGTGATGATTGATTACTCAGAAAGTAGTTTTAGAGTATGGTGATGGATTTTTGCAGTTTCGAGAAAAACATTTTCCCTTTCTTTGCATCCTAGTTTGGTTATGATGTTTCTTCGTTGTATTTTCCTAGGCTGCCTGCATATGTTTTCAATTTCCATGAGGTCTAACGATTGAAACAGTCACCCAAATAATGGATAACATTGTTTTAAACCAAGATCTAGGATCCCTCCAAGAACCAAGGTTCTTGAGATAACTCATTAGCTATCCTCAAAAGACCCTTGAAAAGTGGTGATTTCTTTTACTGTTTCGTATAGTAATTCTCCAGGCTTTGGTTCAAATCCAAAGCTTAGTCATGACTGCTTCTTTGAGGTTATTCATCTCTATGGCATAACGATGAGTTTAGAGACCTCTACTGGTGCTATGAAGGTTATGACCTGAGCTAATTTTAATTTTTACACAATCAGTTCTAGGGAGTAGCTATTCTTGGTTTTGGTTGTTATATGTGTTCTAACTATGACTTGCTCTAAATGGTCAAAAACCCTGCTTCTATTCTGATAAAAGCAAAACATAACATCTAGTTTTATTCATTATGAATCTCCCTCCGAAAAACTTTTCTCTAAATCTTTTGGAGTTCAATAGGAAGATAATTGAGTCATATTCGAGGCTGGTCTTTAGTTTCTCTCAAAGAATTAAGCATTGAACGACCATAAGACATGATTTTCTTACTACTTTGTGTATAAAACTTTGTTAATTGTAGTGCCTGGGAATCTAGTAATGTTCAGTCTGAAGACATACATGATTGCTCCTTTAAAAGAAACCATTTAGTCTGGCAGGTGTGGAGTAATTTTGGTCAAGGGAGTGATTTCCTCTGCAAGTAAATTTAGCTTGTCATAGCATCCAATTGTCAAAGATGTTAACTTGTTGTGCAGATTTGTTTAGTAGGCTCTATCGTTTAGATTTGCTTAACTCAAATGAAGGTTTGTTGGGGCAAAATGACCGGTCTTTGGTGTGGCTCCTTAGCCTTTCCCCGAGGCGTCGGGTTTTGATCAAAATGAGACTCATCATCCCTCTTATAAATCTGTTACTTTCTTGGTCACTGTTTGTTCAAACAGTTGAAAAAACCTTAGTTCTATTTAAATAAGTTATGGTCTGATTGTTTTACTTAAGATTAAATCCCTGTTCCTTCAATTCTAAAATAGTTCAAGCTTGGTTATCGCTGGAGCTTAACCATGTGTGAATCCACGTTTGAGTTTGTATGTTTCTTTGTATGCGAGGTGTTAGTCAAAAGTCAGATGTTTGAATTCCTAAATTTACTATCAATTTGTTAATAATGGCCAAACTTTGGAAATGAATGGTTTATCTACATGTTCAGTTTCAATTATTATTATCACTTTTTTTTCTTTTTCTGAAATCTGGCATTAATATTGTTGTTTGTCACTGATTCCTTTTCTCCCCTTTCTTGGCATATTTGAATGAGTCCACGAGGACTCCATAACCTTGCATTATCCGAGTCGAGGGTCGCATAGCAATCTATTCCTTGGTCAGCCTTCAACACAGAAGATACAAAGATTATGTTCTTGGGCCAGAGCCCAAGCAAATTGCAGCAGAACCATGGGCTAAAATCCATAAAGTCAAAGTCCAAATCAGGACAATCAACAGATGGGTCGGAAAGCCCAATTCTTCCCTTATCGCTTTATTTGTATTTAATTTACGTTAAATATTTGTATTAACTAACTTAATTAATCTAAATAGATCCCCTAAAGTATTAATATTTTAAATTTTATCTTTATTTAACTTTTGCAATTTATTTGTTCAAAACCTTATCACTTAATTTAGCTTGATTATAAATGAGAGAAAAGATGGACTTTGTGTTAGTTAGCTTAAAAATAAAAATTTTCAAATAGAACGTTTTTCCTTTTCTCATTCGTGTGTTATTAGTCTCATTTAGGCTCAATAATTTCTTGAATATCATAAGAAATATATTTTCATGTTAATCAATTTTTCAAGTTAGTTTAAAAATCTCCTTGGTTATCAATTCTTTTAAGTTAATGCATCTTCTTTTTTTTGAAAATCTTTCACTCAAGAAGAGGCTTCTTTTTAAAATTATTTTCTCTTATGATCATTGTTCTTCAAATAACCATTGTTTTAAATAAATTTGCAACTTTATTTATTTTTCACTCTTAATCGGAAAAGATAAGAGTTGTTCAAACTTTTCTTCGAAAAATAGTGTTTTCTTTTCTAGTAATTTTTCTATCTCCTTTAACTTGATAAAAATGAATTACGTCTTTTATTTGAAATCATACCATTTTTTTATGTCTTTTAACGTTTTTCATTATCCCAACTCTTTCGAAAATCAATCACTTTTCTTTATTTAAGTTAGTCAAAATTATTTTGGTCAACCATTTTTTACGGACGTTCTTAAGTGTCTTAAAATCCTTCTTAAGACGTTACTTGAACCCTTATCCATTTTCTCAAATTTTAAAGATTTGTTTCTGTCTTTTAAGTCTTTGAAATTCTGTTAAGTTTTTCTTAATTTCTTTATAAAAATTAAGTGGCGACTCTGTTTTGTTTTAGAATTATTTTAAAATTTTCTTTAAGTTTTGAAATAGTTTTTAAAGTGTCAAAACCATTTTATTTTCCTTTTTAAATAAATAATAAATTCTAAAAAGGGATAAAACAGAAATGGCGACTCTGCTGGGGATTTATTTAGGTTCTAACTAAAAATTTAAACTATTTTTGACTAACTATTCAAAATGTTGTAATACTTAGTAAATTTTAATTATTATTTGCTTATGTGTTTATTTATCGCAAAATATATTATCATTGCATTTCATAGCACATTTTGCCACATGACATGCGATTTTATTTATATTTTAGGGAAGCTCACGATCCCGTGGCCTCTCACCATAAATAACACTTTCTCAAAAATATGATAGTTTACGGGTACGTCATGTGTCCAATGACTATCGTATTTTCAACACAAGTTGTCCGCTTGGGACCCGGTCTATTTCAAAACAAACCCACTCTAGACACCTAGCGTAGAGCTAAACCAAAATCCATTTTAGGCATTAACCTAGGACGACCCAATACCTAAGGGGTATTGAGCCCATTAAAAAAGACCACTTTGCGTCTATTGGCCACGAGTCAATAAAAGACAATCATCTCTTATATGTTTAATTGAAGGATGTGATGTCAAAATTGTATGGAACCATTGTCCCTCGGGGTTGGGAAATATTTAGTTTTGATGATCCCGAAAGGCATTTGGAATTTAAAGAAGTCCAAGGAGTTCACTGATGAAGAACTTCTCACGGCGAATTAGTGTAGGATTGTACCCTTGCGTGGGACTAATATTTTATTGTACATCCCTTTTCCCTATTTTGTATCCCTATTCGATTTAATCAGTTTGTATGCAATATATTTTTTGGGGAATGGAACGTCTTACAAATGACATGCATCCTTCAATTTGTTAGGCCTACCTTTGGCATAAAAGACATATATGTATAGGATAATGCGCTTTAAATTATTTACATGTTATGTGATATAACTGCTTATGTGTGATTGCATGTTGCTCCAATTGAAGGTGAATTGATCAACTCCTAAAGTATTTTAGTGCCCATAGGCAGAAATATAAGCCCGCAAGACAAAACTTGACCAAATGATTCTTCGAGTTGTTCAAGTTTCTCAGAAAAATTCAAACCTCTTCAAAAGTCCTCAAAATCTTGTTCCATTTCTTTGGAAAGTTAGCTTACCATAATTCAAACAACGTGGACAGTCCTCTCGAGGCTCGACCTCTATCTTTGAAAAGTTTCATTTTTCCATTTTTTTTGCGAAAAGGTTGAAAATCTTGCCTTATTCACATCAACAACCATAAAAAGTTTAAGAGCAATAAGACAACCACCCTATCAAATCAACGGACAAATTTCTATCCATTCGAGTCATTTCTACCAAAATTCATCCGTGGATTAATTTACCTTTAAGTAAAGTAACACTTATTTATTTACCTTCGGTCAAATATCTTGCATTGTTTATCATAAACAGAATCTAACATGGTTATCTCTTGAGTTATTTTTCTCTTATCAGGTAGAAGTTAATAAACTGATATGTGTTGAAAAATTAGTTGAACATCCTTATCACAAGTAGAATTCTTCCTTGACCATAGCTTGATAAAAAGAAAAGGAAAATGATTGACAACACTGAGGAGACTAGGTTGACAAACGTAGCTATACCAGAACCAATTGCAATAAGATCAAAGTGCACTGATGGCTCAAATACGATAACAAATGGCTGAGATGAGGAAAGAAATACAACAAACAAATAATTCACCAGGATTCCTAGTGAAATAAGTCCTCTGCCCCAGTTTCCTCCTCATAACTCTTCCAACGTGGAAAATCATCCAAACAACAAGCTATTTGCTTCTATTCCACAACCTCTCACGGATTCTTTCTCCACCAACCCACCTCAATTTGGCTCATCGTACCAAGTTCATACGGAGAATACTAACCAAAACAACAATCCAAATACATACAATCCACAAAATCTTGCTTCTAACTACCAAAATACTCCTCCAAATGCATACAATCCATAGAATCTCCCTTCTAACTAGCAGAATACCCCTCCAAATACTTTCAACTCTCAGAATGTCCCTCCTACTGTCATTCCAAATGCTAGCAACCCACAAAACTTTACTCCCACATACCAAAATGCCACTCCAAATGTCCAGCACCCACCACCTATCCAAACTATGCCAACCGCTACTTTTTATGCCACTACACTCGAAACATATCCTACCTTCCCAGATAAATCCAAGCCTGACCATTACGAGGGAAAGGAGAGGGAATTGAAAGTCGTGGATGATAGGCATGATAAGGATATGATGCTAATGAAAGAAGAGATTGCCAAAAT
This sequence comes from Jaltomata sinuosa, assembly GCA_003996215.1. Taxonomy (NCBI): domain Eukaryota; kingdom Viridiplantae; phylum Streptophyta; class Magnoliopsida; order Solanales; family Solanaceae; genus Jaltomata; species Jaltomata sinuosa. The sequence continues at coordinate 707,815 of QJPP01000836.1, forward strand.
CAAGGAATCACGGAGTTCTCCCGACAAAGAAAATTACAATTATGATAATCTTTGCATTTATCCAGATTTGAATTTGCCAGAAGGATTCAAAGTCCCAAAGTTTGAAACATTCAATGGTATTGGAAATCCCACAGTTCATTTGAGGAGTTATTGTGACCAAATAGTGCGAGCGGGAAAAAGAAGCACTACTAATGAGACTCTTCAGTCAGAGTCTAAGCGGCGAAGCACTAGAATGGTTTACTTCGCAAGATCTGAAAAAATAGTCTGGATGGAGTACTCTAGCCAAAGATTTTTCTGGAAGATTTGTCTACAACGTGGAGGTTGTCCCAGATAGGTATTATTTAAATCGTATCAAGCAAGAATTTGATAAGCATTTTCATGAATATGCCTATCGGTGGAGAAAGGAGGCAGTAAGAGTCCAACCTCCTACGACCGAAGAAGAAATTGCCAGCGTATTTATGCATGCTCAAGAACCAAAATTCTATGAAAAGATGATATCAGCGGTCCATGCGAAGTTTGCTGATTTAGTCAAAATCGGTGAGACAGTCGAAGAAGGTTTTAGAACTGGAAAAATTGCCAGGGTCCCTACACAGCCAAAGACTCTAGGATTTCCAAGGAAGAAAAAAGAAGAGGTGTCTTCTGAATCCTTCAGCCCTGGCATGAAATCAAAGAAATCCTTTAAATCCAGCCCCAGAAAAACCTCACCATTAAAGAATTAACCCTCTATTTTTTATGTCCAACCAAACTACCAAGTACCACCCCCTAATCACCAAAACCAGTTGTAATGACCCTCCAGGTCATTTTTTGTTTTCTGTGCTTTTCCTGTATTTCGAGCTTTCCCTCAGTGGCTACAGGTCGTTTATGACCTATCGGGACTGACGGTTCGGTGCCCAGGCTGTCTGTTAGGTCGTTATGGCCTTTTTTCTGTTTTAACACTTAAAGTTGGTAAATCTTTGACTTTGGTCAACATTCTTAGAAAACGCACTCAGAATCAAATTCTGACAGTTCCGTTAACTTTGGAACATGGATTTTGGTCTAGTGGGACCATTGGTTTGGATCTGAGTGCTTTCAGTTTGGTTTTGTGTGGCTTTGTGTCAGTTTTGCTGGTAGGGTTGACTTTGGTCAACATTCGAAGAAGACGGCCTCGGATGGAAATTCCATTAGTGATGTTATCTTCGGAATGTCAACTTTGGACTGGAGGGACCTTTGGTTTGGGTCTTGAGGCTTCCGGAATTATTTTTAGGTTTTGAGTTTCGAGTTAGTTATGGACGTCATCCCCACTTTTCATTAAAATGATCTTCATTGGGAGTTTCGTTAATTCCATAGAGTCCGGAATGCCATTTCTGGCAGGTTAGCATGGTTGGTTTGTGTTCATGGGGTTTCGAATGAATCTCGAGGGTCTATCAGAAGATTTTTGGACTTGAGGAAATTGCTGGTTGCTGTATTAAGTAGCAGACCCTTTTGCTCTTCGCGATCGCGAGGATCCCATCGCGTTCATGATGGTTTGGTTTCTTGACCATTGTATTTGCGAAGGGTTTTCATCGCGTTCGTGATGTAGCCAGCTGGGATCCGGCCTTGCTTCCTCTTCGCGAACGCGGCCGGGGTCATCGCGATCGCTATGGTTGGGCCAACTGTTCCTCGCGAACGCGGGGGTCCTATTGCGATTGCGATAAAGGACCCTTGGCAGTTATATAAAGTTTCCACTTTGTTTTCTCTTTCAAAAATTTGAGAAACACCGTAGCTGAGCTCCCAAGCTCCATTCTCCAGCTCCCTTACTTCAGCATCCTTCGTCTGGTAAGTTCCCTCGTCACCCCACTCCTCCTTTCGTGTTTATTCTCGTATTTTCCCCACTTAAACTCCCTTGTTGTTAATTCCTAAAGTTGGGGTTATCCTTGTTGAAGGCTGATTTTTGGGGACTGCATGCTCTCAAATTCGTGAAATTCCTCTCAGTGACGTGTTCCTCTTATCGAGGTTGGTTTCCGCCTTTAAATTCTGAGCTTTTATGTTTTAATTTCGTGAATTAGTAACACTTCGAGGCTATTTTGGGCCCTGAATCGAGCTTCGTTCGCGCCCAAACTTTAGGCATGGGTTTATTAACCCACCGTGAGCATAATTGTGAATTTATTTTTTGTTTCATGCACGGGCCCCGAGGGTCACTTTTTCTACCCAATTTATGACCCATTTTTGTATATAGTAATATGGGTGTCATTCTTCTCATCTTGACACCTAGTTTATGTTCTTGATAGTGTGGTATCTTTCTGAGTAGTTCGAAAGGGAAAGGCATACGAGTGACGGTTCGTGCTTGCAGTTCGACCCTGAGGTAGGTCACGGTTTACCCTTTTGGACTGAGTTAGTTAGATAATGTATATATGTATATTACTGGAATTCTAGGATGGATTTTTAATAGACTTTAGGCTTGAATCCTGTATATCATGTTAATTGGCCATTTTGGATCTTTAGCCTAGCATTGTTTGTTATCCTTAGCCTAGGAGCTTGTTTCTTCTGTGTGACTAGTACAGAATCCTTAGCGTGGTTTTAGGAGGCTTTAGAGGTAGAATAGTATTTTTCTGTGGTTTTCACTTTTATTTCTACTTTACCGCTTTGTTCTATCATTGTGCGTAACTATGGGCCCGAGGCCATGGCTAGTATTTGGGCGGAGATCCAGGTTAGTTTATCTTGGTTTGGAGGGTATTCTTGCCCTGTTTGATCTGATGGCGTGGTTTTTCCTCTGTTTGTGAACATTCATACTCACATCGCATGGCATATCATTGGTACATCATGGATGGTTTTTCAAAGGTTTTTTGTTTGAAACGAGACTTTACTACGATTGTGGAGATTTTTGGACTTGAATAAAAAATTACTTTGGATATTACTATGGGATTTTGGAAAGAAAAGGAGAACTACTATTTTATGCATATATTTATAGTTCAATGTGTTATTCTGGACCCTCGATGTGTTAGTCCAGATATTTTACTACTTCACATATATATGCATAGTCCGACGCGGTATTCTGGGCGCCCGATGTGGTATTCTGGGTTTATATTATCTTGCATTCACACATGCATCATCATGCACCGCATTACATTTGCTTTGGAACGTGGATTGACTTTGGTTGGCTTGGTGTTGTTTTCCTTTCTTTTGTTGGTTTATTGGCATGTCTCCGGCTTTATAACTAGATTTAGGTGGATCCTTGTATAGTTAGCTGCTTTCCTGTAATCTATTTATATGTATTATCTTTCTGCACTCGGTCAACCTATGATGCCTACTGAGTACCCGTTGTCCTGGTACTCATACTACACTCTGCATCTCTTTTTCTGATGCAGCACGTAGTACGAGCCACCCTCGCTGATCTCCTGTCCTTCAAGACCCGTTGTTGTTCGGATCGCGGTGAGCTCTCGGCGCTTTGGAGACTTTACATGCTTTCCATCTTTTACTTTCTGTCTATATTTGGTATTTTGGATAGACAACATCTGTTGTATAGCTACTCCTTACTTTAGTCGCTCTTGTACTAGTGACACCAGGTCCGGGTTGGTTCTCAAGTCTGTTTTATCTCGTTGGTCACTTTAGGGCCTTCTTTTGTATATTTTGTATGATGGTATGTATATATGCTATTGGCCCAATCTTTTCGTCATATCTTCCGCTTTCTTTAGTTTAATTATTATTTATTGTCTTCCACATGTTTGGGTTAGGCTTGTCTACTTGGGGGATTATGTAGATGCCATCATGGCCCGATTTTGGGTCATAACAGAGTGGTATCAGAGCTCTAGGTTTACCGGTCTTGCCAGTACAAGAGCAAAGTGTCAATTAGAGTCTCGTAGATCGGTACGATAACGTTCGTATCCAATCTATGAGAGGCTATAAGACATTCCCTAGGAAAGACTTCATTTTGTTTGATTCCTTATCGTGCTTACTTGATTTGGTCAACTTCTAAGTGTCTTTGTTTCACTCTTTCTCAGATGGTTCGGACGAGTCCCCTGCACCTGCAGCACCTGCAGTTAGAGCCCCAGCTAGGGGATGAGGTAGAGGTTGACCCAGAGGTCGAGGTAGGGCACGGGCTGCGGCGCCAGCTCAGGCCAGGGCCAGATTACCCTTAACAGAGCTTGAGGTTATAGTGGATGACGTTCAGTATGAGCCAGAGCATGTGGGGCCATCCCAGCATCCGGTAGGTTTTGTAGCTACTCCAGTATTGTAGGACACCTTGGTTTGATTGTTGGGGTTTCTTGAGGGTATGACTCCACCAGTCTCTTCGCCGAGAACTCTGATTGGTTCTCAGGTTTGAGGTGAGGCTCAGACTTCAGCTCAGGCGGTAGCACAGAGTTAAAGAGCGCAGCCTGTTGATGTGGCTCCTATATTTGAGGTACTATCGGTCCCTGCAGTTGCTCCCCCTCTTCCAGCCGTGCTAGTTATGTCTTTTGAGTAGCATAAGATGCTTGGTAGCTCTTGAGATTGGGTTCTCCGAGGTTTTCAGGTGCTTCTAGAGAGGATGCGCACGAGTTTCTGACTAGCTGCCAGGAAAGGTTACATAATTTGGGGTTATTTGAGTCTCATAGAGCCTATTACACCGCGTTTCAGCTAGATGGTCCAGCAAAATAGTGGTGGAGGTCATATGTTGCTTGTAGACCAGTCGGGTCACCTCTGCTTACTTGGAGTCAGTTCTCAACAGCCTTTCTGGAGAAGTATGTATCATGTAGTATGAGGGAGCATCTGATGGATCAGTTTGCTGGGTTGGAGCTGGGCTCCATGAATGTGTTTGAGTACGAGGTTCAGTTCCATCAGTTATCCATACACGCCACTATGATTCTGCCCACCGAGCACGAGAGAGTACACTAGTTTGTTTAGGGTTTGACCTTGCACCTCTGCTTGGCCACAGAGGGTATGGTAGCATCAGATTAGACTTTTCTGGAGGTAGTTGATCAAGACTCTACTATTGAGGGTGTACTTCGCGAGGCCTATGGGGGCAGCGATAAGAGGCCCCGTTATCAGGGTAGTTTCAGTGGTTCACAGGGTTGTGGTAGGGGCTACTATGGTAGAGGTCAGCACCAGCAGCGTTTTCAACTGAGCCGACCTGTTCTCCTCTAAATTTCACGAGTGGGTTTATAACTCTTCAACCTATTCCACGACCCATTCTTCCACTCGTAATCCCTGAGGATCAGAGGATTCTTATATCTTAAAGTTGGAACCACGAGTCAACAGGATGGTCCGTCGTCCAGAACCACAGACCGTAGAGTGACTCCTGGTGTTGAGTTCGAGTAGACCCCTAGAAGTGGCATTTGAAACAATGGATCATTTGATGGCTCGTCCTTTAGGATGACGGACCGTGGACTGACTCGTGGTCTCTGAAGCCAACTTTTTCCAGCTTTTCCAAGTTTAAGTGCAGGGGTACTTTTGTAATTTCTCACTCTTTTAACTCCTATACCAAGTCACTTTAAGCCTATTTAGGAGGGATTTTATTCCTACTTAGCCTAAGTTCTCTCCCATTCCTTCAATCAACTTCCAAAAGAACAAAAGGAGTTCCATCTTCTCAAGCTTCAAGTTAGGGTTTCAAGCTCCAAGTTCAAACCTCCTCTTCTTTTCAATTTCAAGTGGGTTAGCTTCAATCAAGGTATGTGAGTATTCAATAAGGGATTCCTTCACCCTTATGCCAAAAACCCCAATCTTCTAAATTGAACTTATGGATTTCTAAACTAGGGTTCTTACCCAATTCTTATAGGACCTTCTAAAATTGTTTCCTCATGATTCTTCTATGGATTCTAACTCTAAATTGCATGATTTTGCATGGGTTTTTATGAGTGGTTTCTTATTCATGATTTTAAGGCTAATCCTTATCTAATTTATGAAACTTGGATTCTTATCCAAATTGGGGAAAATTAATAGGCTTTATTTTAAAGTGTTAATTCATGAATTCTTATTCATTACTTATGTTTTAATTGTGGTTACAAAATCCCATATGTTGATGATAAAATTTTAGCATGATCTCATTGATTTGCATATTTTCAAGCAAAATTGGCATGTTTAGATAACATGGCCTCTATTATCATGAAATTTTGTATGCCTAATTCTTCAAGCTATGAATTTAGAAAGAAAGGTATATTTTGAATTATGGCTATGCTAAGTTTTAAGACTTATGAATTGAAATTGCATGACATCAGATATGTCCCTATGTTTTATGAATGGTTTGGCATCTAGGTATGTCTACCTAAGCTATGAACAGATTTGACATCAGATATGTCATTAGTTATAATCAGTTTTGGCATCAGATATGTCCCAGTATTATATGAGCTACAAGTATATTTTGAGAGTAGTATTGAGCACCGAGTTGGATTGGGTGAGCGTACCCCATGTGTATCCCAGAACTACGTGCCCCCATAGGTTCTAAGTACCCTCTTTTGGGCATCAAATTTAGTGATCACGCCACAGTCATGCATCTATATCCTGGCAAGGTATATTGGGTCCTTTTGATGGGGCGTATACATCGGATTCCATGTTTCTCACATGGTCTATGTCGGTTAGAGAACCTCCCACAGAAATAGTTTCAAGTTTAAAAATGTATTGACTCCTTTCTTTCAGATTTCAGGCTTACTACTTATGATTATATTTTTAGCTTATGATATTACATTGAGTCATTACATTACAGATTTTACTATTACCACATAATTTCAGCTTCAAGGATAATTTAAGCATGTTTTATCATAAATTATGCATGATCTCAGCTTTAAACATGCTTTCAAGTATATTTTTAGCATGACCTATGCATATCTCACATACTCGGTACATCCTATAGTACTGATGCATATCTTGCATTGCATCCTTTGAGGATACAGATTCAGGTGTTCCTTCTCATACCCGAGGCTAGAGCTTCCAGGCCACTTTCTGTCAGCTGTTGGGGAGTCCTCTTAGATCGAGGACTAGTTATGTTCTTAGTCAGTGTTAGCTATTATATTTTTACGCACTTTGAGTTAGCTAGGGTCTTGTCATAGCAACTCTTTATGTCATGAGTAGAGGCTTTTCAGACATAGACAGCTTTCGAGTCCCTTTATGGATTTTGTACTCCTATTTGAATTGATTATCCATTTATGTGATTCTGGATTTATCTATTATGCTTCCGCTTATCTTTTGTTATTCTTGAGAATTCTTTGACCAAGGGTTAGCTCGGGGCACTTGTGATCCCAAGTCCCGTGTTACGTCTAAGGGGTAACCTCAGGGGATGACAAACTTGGTATCAGAGCCTTAGGTTTAAGAGTCCTAGGGTATCTGAAAGCCGCACTAAGTAGAGTCTCTTTCATGGGTGTGAAGCACGCCACACTGATGAGAGGGAGGCTACGAGGTGTTTTAGGAAAAGATTCACTTCTTCATGTTCACTATCATGCGATAGAGTTTGACTCTACTTACCCTTCTAATCCATTCCTTATGCATTCCAGATAATGTCTCCGCGAAGAAACCCCATGAGGAATGCTAATCCAACCACTCCAGATCATGAGATTATGAATGTTGAATTTCATGAAGCCATCTGTATGTTGGCTCAAGCCATGACTATACAGTTCAATGAGAAAGAGAAACTAAAGAAGAGGAAAAGGAAGAACAAGAAAACCAGAACACGGAACTAATTGTCTTCTCAGCAGAGGTCATCCGGACCAACCCCATCTTCAGTTAGCACACCTGCCCTCGATTCTTAGTCTTGTCACCATAAGGCTCCGAAGACCTTGAGGTACCCTCGTTGTAATAGTTGTGGTAAGTTTTATTTAGGTGAGTGCCTTGGGGGCAAGGAGGGGTGTTTTAGGTGTGGTCAGTTAGGCCATAGGATCAGGAATTGCCCTTTATCTAAGCAGAGCAACTATGATGTTCAGCTCCAAAACCAATTCCTTTCATTGGGCCAGTTGGGTCATAGTATTCCTCCAGAAGTTTAATTAGGTACGTCACTATATTTTCTTCCTTTATGCATCCATAGTCTCTGGACCCCTATTCTTGTTTGGTTTTGAGTTGTCTTAACCTAGAACAAAGTGGAGGTAAAATGGTTGAGGCTTATACTTTTAGGCGGAGGAGAGTCTTAGACCATAGAAGGAAGTAGGTATTCGTGCTAGATTCTAGAGTAGTGTATGTTCTGTTAGGGTAGAATGATCATAGTTCCTTTGAGAGATTGGTGAGAGGTCCATAGACTTAGGAGGGTAGCATGAACCTAAGGGGGAGATGGTGGAATGTAGAATCGGTCAGATTTTAGAGGCTCAGGTAGCGATGCTTGTGGGTGTTAGAACAAAGTTAAGAGGGGAGGCAAAAGCTTATTTCCATCCTAGCATCCTAAGTATACTTCTGCCGTTATGATACCTTTTGCATGCCTTGTGTGTCAACACCATGGTTTTATTTCAGATTCACGCTCATGTTCAGATTCTAGAATGACGAGTGATTACTTCAGACACGACTCTACTCTTATCCTGCGATTCTATAAATCCCAGCTCTATGCATGAGGGTTTGTGTCTATGTAAACTCATGTATCTCAGTATGCTTGGTTCTATTTGCTCAGTTCATTCTTCAAACATGCCGTAATGGCAAATCAAATCATGTTACGTTATGTATATGCTCCGACCTAATTCTTGGAATGGTTCGCGCTTATAATTTCCTTACTCTAAAGCTCTTGACCTTTGCCTTTGATGACGAAGGGTGGTGATCCCCACCATTCGTGCCTTACGTGCTTAGTATGTGAAATACTCATGCCTATTGCGCTTAATTCCCTAAGCCTCACCTTGAGTGGATTGATCACGCTAAGTGTAAGTCAAGATCAATCTGTAATCCTTCATTCGTGACACTTCTGCTCCCACTCTTTTCTTTCAATGATTCTAGTTTATGTTGTTATAAGCGTTAGTGGAGAAGGCCTTGTAGTAGCCTATCTAGGAGGTAGCAGATTCCTTTTCCTTTTTTGTGTACTTGTTACACCTTGACTTCTAGGTGTGGGTGAATTATGAGATAAGGATTATTCGTGCAAAATAGTTAGATGAGGAATTTTAGTATGTCCCTCTGTAGAAGTTCTTGAATTTGCAACTTCTAGTTGTGATAGGGAAGAGGAGAGAAGTCTTAAATAGGGTAAGCTATGAAACCATAACGTGACCATAGTTATAAGCTTGAATATCATGATGGGATACATGTGGATATTTGTTTTGCGCAACTAGTGACCTTTTGGTTGGGAGCCCTAGGTTAGTTGGTTGTTGTGATAAGAGGGGATGCTATCCTTAGAAGACGATCTACATGCAAGAGATCTGGTCGAGGTAGGTTTGAACATGGAGAATCAGGTAGTTAGACTCAGACCTTAGTACCTTTATGTGTGTTGTTGAGGTTGTTAGTTACAAATGGTAGGAGTGGTATTTATAAGAGAATAGTTTTCCCATATATCTACTACTCTCAGTTTGGTGTCCCTTTCGGTTAACTACGATTTCTAGAGTATGTTTGTTCTTTACGAGTTTTGGTTGAGTTCCTACTCTCATCCCAGACCAGTTATCATGTTTGATATCCAGTTCCCGTCCTATTGGTCGTTCTTACATTTTCAGCATGCATACGTGTCTCATGAAACCAGCTCAGTTTTTATTTCAATCAGAAGTCGGCTACCACGATTGTACTTCAACTTTCACAACTCAGTTGAAGGAGCTACTTGGGAAGCAGAATCATCCATGAATGCCAAGTACCTTCACTCTTTTTCCTTCAGATCCGGTTCTGCTTGAGGTAGTATTTACATCCTTAGTATGTCCTCCCGAATCTATTCCATCAGTTTCCCTCACGATCCTAGCATGTATTCATAATTTTGAAGTTGATTCAGCCATGTCTTAAGTTGAAAAGTTCAGTTTCATGTTTATTCTTCAGTTTTCATGTTTGTTTTTGGTTGGGCTGTTTTCTCTCTAGAGTTCCCTTGATTGGTCTTCATTCGAGGATGAATGATCCCAAGGGGAAGATATTGTAACACCCCAAAAATCCTAAGCTAATACTCGAACCATCTCCATGAGTGTAATGATCATTTTTCTAGTGTAGTGAGTGCTTTGGAAGCGAATCATATTCATAAGAAACTCTTATCATCAAGTTAAGTCGCAAGCACCTCACCCAAGTAAGTTTTCATGTAAGACTAAACTAGGGTCAACTTTAATCGAGAATTCCTCCTAAAATATAAAGAGATAGGTGGCCTAGTACCCACCAAATTAAAAAAAAATTGAGTCTTCTTTCCAACGCCACCAACCTCGCAGTAATTCGAGTCCGGAGTAAAACATTTTGGGCAGTTTACTACAGCACTATCAGTGATTACGGATTGGGATGACGAACCGTGGTTCTGAACCACGGTCCGTACTGTGACTCGTGATTTCTAAACTGAACCTAAAAATTTTCATCTTCAAAACCACTGGTTGGTTCACGACCCATAGACCAAAACCACGGTTAGTAGAGTGACCCGTGGTTAGTCAAAATATAGATTTTCTACCCAGTTTCCACGAATGACTTGACGGGTCATTGTTTTGAACGATGGTCCATCCTGTAATCGTGGAATCACCTTTAGAGAGGTACCAAGTCCTCTAAATTCCACGAGTGGGTTTACGACCCGTCAACCTATTCCATGACCCGTTCTTCCACTCGTAATCCCTGAGGATCAGAGGATTCTCATATCCTAAAGTCGGAACCACGAGTCAACAGGATGGTCCATCGTCCTGAACCACGGACCGTAGAGTGACTCGTGGTGTTGAGTTCTAGTAGACCCCTAGAAGTGGCATTTGAAACCACGGATCAGTTAACAGCTCATCCTTTAGGATGACGGACCGTGGACTGACTCGTGGTCTCTGAAGCCGACTTTTTCTAGCTTTTTCCAAGTTTAAGTCCAGGGGTATTTTTGTAATTTCCTACTATTTTATTTCCTATACTAAGTCATTTTAAGCCTATTTAGGAGGGTTTTTATTCCTACTTAGCCTAAGTTCTCTCCCATTCTTTCAATCAACTTTCAAAAGAAGAAAAGGAGTTCCATCTTCTCAAGCTTCAAGTTAGGGTTTCAAGCTCCAAGTTCAAGCCTCCTCTTCTTTTCAATTTCAAGTGGGTTAGCTTCAATCAAGGTATGTGGGTATTCAATAAGGGATTCCTTCACTCTTATACCCAAAACCCCAATCTTCTAAATTGAACTTATGGATTTCTAAACTAGGGTTCTTACCCAATTCTTATGGGTCCTTCTAAAATTGTTTCCTCGTGATTCTTCTATGGATTCTAACTCTGAATTGCATGGGTTCTTATGAGTGGTTTTTTATTCATGATTTTAAGGCTAATCCTTATCTAATTTATGAAACTTAGGTTCTTATTCAAATTGGGAAAAATTGATGGGTTTTATTTAAAGTGTTAATTCATAACTTCTTATTCATTACTCATGTTTTAATTGTGGTTCCTTGAATGTTTACAAAATCCCATATGTTGATGATAAATTTTAGCATGATCTCATTGATTTGCATATTTTCAAGCAAAATTGGCATGTTTAGATAACATGGCCTCTATTATCATGAAATTTTGTATGCCTAATTCTTCAAGCTATGAATTTAGAAAGAAAGGTATATTTTGAATTATGGCTATGCTAAGTTTTAAGACTTATGAATTGAAATTGCATGACATCAGATATGTCCCTATGTTTTATGAATGGTTTGGCATCTAGGTATGTCTACCTAAGCTATGAACAGATTTGACATCAGATATGTCATTAGTTATAATCAGTTTTGGCATCAGATATGTCCCAGTATTATATGAGCTACAAGTATATTTTGAGAGTAGTATTGAGCATCGAGTTGGATTGGGTGAGCGTACCCCTTGTATATCCCAGAACTACGTGCCCCCGTAGGTTCTAAGTCCCCTCTGTTGGGTATCAGATTTAGTGATCACACCACAGTCATGCCTCTATACCCTGGAAAAGTATATTGGGTCCTTTTGATAGGGTGTATACATCGGATTCCATGTAGCTCACATGGTCTATGTCGGTTAGAGAACCTCCCACAGAAACAGTTTCAAGTTTAAAAATGTATTGACTCCTTGCTTTCAGATTTCAGACTTATTACTTATGATTAAGTTTTTAGCTTATGATATTGCATTGATTCATTATATTACAGATTTTACTATTACCAAATGATTTCAGATTCAAGGATAATTTAAGCATGTTTATTACAAATTATGCATGACCTCAGCTTTAAACACGCTTTCAAGTATATTTTTAGCATGACCTATGCATATCTCACATACTCGGTATATCCTATAGTACTGACGCATATCTTGCGGTGCATCCATTGATGATGCAGAATCAGGTGTTTCTTATCAGACCCAAGGCTAGAGCTTCCAGGCCTTTTTCTGTCAGTTGTTGGTGAGTCCTCTTAGATCGAGGACTAGTTCTGTTCTTAGTCAATGTTAGCTATTATATTCTTCCGCACTTTGAGTTATCTAGGGTCTTGTCATAGCAACTCTTTATGTCATGAGTAGAGGCTTTTCATACATAGACAGCTTTCGAGTCTCTTTATGGATTTTGTACTCCTATTTACCTACCATTCATCTACTCATATATATGCATAGTCCGAGGCGGTATTCCGAGCACCCGATGCGGTATTCTAGATTTATATTATTATGCATTCATACATTATATCATTTTCATGGCATTACCTTGGTTGGTGCTTTTGGATTATTGTTGATCGAGTTGGATCCTTTTATTGATTTGCCCTTCTATCAGTTTATCTCTTTCATTTTTTGCTTTTATAACTAGATTTAGGTGGATCCCTGTGTTTTTACTATTTTCCTGTATCTTATTACCTATATATTATCTTTCTGTGCTCGGTCAGCCTATGATGCCTACTGGTACTCATACTACACTCTGCATCTTTTTCTGATGCAGCACCTAGTACGAGCCACCCTCAATGACCTTTCTGTCGTTCGAGGCCTGTTGCAGTTTGGATCGCGGTGAGCTCCCGATGCTTTTGGAGACTTTACATGCTTTTCATTTTGTATGCCCTGTCTATATTTTTGTAGTTTGGATAGATAGTGTCTGTTGTATAGCTACTCCTTGCTTAGTCTCTCTTGTACTAGACGGGTACCAACTTGCTTCGTGATTGTATGGATAGAGTTCGGGTTATTCAGGAGAGACTTTTCACTACCCAGAGTAGGCAAAAGAGTTATGCTGACCTGAGAGTTCAAAATCTAGAGTTCATGGTTCGTGATAGTGAGTTCCTTCGGGGATCGCCCATGAAGGGCGCGATGAGGTTCGGGAGGAAGGGTAAGCTCAGTTTGAGGTTCATTGGGCCATTTGAGATCCTTTGTCATATTGGATAGGTTGCTTATGAGTTACCAAAAAAACTCGTGCTCAAAATATTTTGATTTTTGAGCACAGGTTTGTCGGTAAAAAAATTAAATGGATTCAAGTAGAGTTTTCTCGAACGTATCAATAAGCTAGACCCATATTGCGAGTTGTTTCATGCCATAAATAAACTCGGACACTCAAGAAATCGTTGGACAGGCGGATTCACATCTCTTACAACCAACACAGTCCTCTGTTCGTGGAGCAGAAGCAATTAGTTTAGCCTTACAACCGTCCCAAGGTATCATTTCTAATACATTGGTGGGGCAGGCTCGGACACATTGAGTACATCCTATACACGTATCATAAATCTTTACTGAATGTGACATTTTCCTCCTGCTCTTTCCAGTGTGCATCCTGTGTTTCATGTCTCTATGCTGCGATGGTATATTTTGGATGAGTCTCACGTGCTTCAGTTAGAGTCAGTTTAATTGAATGAGTCCTTAGCCTTTGAGGAGGAGCCTGTTGCTATTTTGGACAGGAATGTTAGGAAGCTGAGGTCCAAAGAGATTCTGTCAGTTAAGGTTCAGTGGCGGCATCGTCCTATCAAGGAGGTTACTTGGGAGATCGAGACCGACATACAGACCTGTTATCCTCGTCTTTTTGAGTCTTCAGGTACTATCCTTTTACTAACTTTCATGGATAAAAGTTCTTTTAGTAGTGGATGTTATAATGACCCTCCCGGTCATTTTCCTATTTTTCGTGCTTTTTCCGTGTTTCAAGATTTCCCTTAGCGCCTATTGGTCATTTATGACTTGCCGGGACTGACGGTTTGGTTCCTGGGTCATTATGACCATTTCCCTATTTTAGAACTTGAACTTAGAAAATCTTTGACTTTGGTCAACTTTCTTGGTAAACATGCTCAGAATCGAATTCCAATAGTTCTGTTGGCTCCGGAACGAGGATTTTGGCCTAGTAGGACCATTGGTCTGGGTCTGAGTGCTTTCCGTTTGGTTTGGTGTTGCTTTCTGTGTTTTCAAGCTAGTTTGACTAGTAGGGTTGACTTTGGTCAACATTCGGAGAAGACGGCCTCGGATGGAAATTCTATCAGTGGTGTTAGCGCTAGAATATCGACTTTAGGATAGAGGGACCTTGGGTTCGGGTCCCGGGGCTTCCAGACTTGTTTAGGGTATTGAGTTCCGAGTCAATTTTGGGCATGGGGCCCCTTTTCTTTAAAACGATCTCCATTGGGAGTTTCATCATTTCCTTTGAGTCTGGAATGTTGTTTCTAATTGGGTAGCATGGTTGGTTTGTGTTCACGGGATTCCAGATGAATATGGAAGGTCCATCGGATGAACTTTTGGCCTATGTGAATTGTTGGTTGCTTCTATAAAAGTTGCAGACCAGTTGGTCATCGCGATCGCGAGGTGGCCATCGCATTCGCGATAGTCTAGTTTCTTGACCATCGCGATCGCGTGGGTTGCCCTTCGCGATCGTGATAAAGTCGGCTGAGACTCAGCCCAATTTCCTCTTCATGAAAGCGGGGCTGGACCATCGCGATCGTGATGGTCTGGCCAGCGTTCCCTCGCGAATGCGTGGGGTCCTTCGCGATCGCGATGAAGGACCCCTGACAGCTATTTAAGCTGCCAACTTCATTTTCTCCTCCATCATTTCTTGCTTCTCCATTGTTAAAGCTTCCAAGCTCCGGTTTTAACTCCCCCACTCAGTCTACTTTGTCTGGTAAGTTCCCTCTTCTCCTCTCATCTCTTTTACGTTGTTAATCCTCGTTAAACCCGTTAATTTTGCATTGTTTCCTTGATAAATCCTTTGAATTAGTAGCACTTCGGGGCTGTTTTGAGCTCCGAAATGAACTTTGTCCACGCTCAAATTTTGGGCATGGGTTCCTTAACCCATTGCGGATATAATTGTAGTTTTTATTTTCTGTTTCATTGCACAAGCCTCGAGGGTCATTTTCCGACCTGATTTCTGGCCTGATTTTTCGTATATCAATATGGGTGTCATTTTTCTCGTCTTGACACCTAGTTTATGTTCTTGATAGCGTGGTAGCTTTTTGAGGTTGTTCAGAAGGGGAAGTCACACGAGTGATGGTTCATGTTTGTAGTTCAGCCCCGAGGTAGGTTACGATTTACTTTCTAGACTGAGTGTAGTTAGATTTTATATATTTATTTGATACTGGAATGTTAGGTTGGATTTTAGATATATTTAAGCTTGAATCCTGCTTACCGCTTATAATTTGTCCATTTCGGATTTTAGTGTAGAATTATCATGTTCATCCTTAGTCTAGGAGCTTGTAGTACCGTTGTGGCTAGCTTAGAATCCCTAGTTGCTTTTAGGAAGTTTTAGAGGTAGAGTAGAGAATCTTGGTGAATTTCTGTGTTATTTCCCTGTTTTATTCGCTTTGTTCTACTGTTGTATGTAATTGTGGGCCCGAGGCCATAGCTTGGATTTGGATGGAGCTCCAGGTCAGTTCTCTTAGTTTGGAGGGTATTTTTCCCTGTTTCTGCCTTGTTGAGTATGGTTTCCTCTGGTTGGTTATTTCATGTTCATATTGCATCGCACCTCATGGATATAGAAGGAAAGCATTTTCAAAGGGTTTTGGTTTCAAATTGAGGTTTACTATGGCTACGGTGAATTTAGGATTTTGAATTAAATTGTATTGGACTTTACTATGGGTTTTGGAAGGAAAAATGGGAAAACACTATTTTATACATTACTCATAGTCCGGTGCAGTATTTTGGACCCCCGATGCGTTATTCTGGGTTTTTACCTTTCATTCATCTACTCATATATATGCATAGTCCGAGGTATTTTGGGCCCTCGATGCGGTATTCTGGGTGTATATTATTATGCATTCATACATTATATCATTTTCATGGCATTACCTTGGTTGGTGCTTTTGGATCGTTGTTGATCGGGTTGGATCCTGTTATTGCTTTGCCCTTTTATCGATTTGTCTCTTTCGATTTTGGCTTTTATAACTAGATTTAGGTGGATCCTTGTGTTTTAACTGCTTTCTTGTATCTTATTACCTATATATTATCTTTCTACGCTCGATCGGCCTATGATGCCTACTGAGTACCCATTGTCTTGGTACTCATACTACACTCCGTATCTTTTACTGATGCAACACCTAGTACAAGCCACCCACATTGACCTTCCTGCCGTTCGAGGCCTGTTGCAGTTCGAATCGCAGTGAGCTCCCTGTGCTTTTTGAAACTTTACATGCTTTCCATCTTGTATACCCTGTCTATATTTTTGTATTTTGGATAGACAGAGTCTGTTGTATAGCCACTCCTTGCTTAGTTGCTCTTGTACTAGTGACACCAGGTCCGGGTTGGTTCTCGTATTATTTTATCTATTCAGTCACTTTAGGGCCATCTTTTATATATTTTGTACGTTGGTATGTATATATGCTATTTGCCCTGTCTTTTCATTTATATCTTCTGCTTTCCTTAGTTTAATTATTATTATTATTGTCTTCTGCATCATTGGGTTTTGGCTTGTCTATTGGGGGTCATGTAGACGCCATCATGGCTCGAATTAGTATGACCTCCCTAAGCTATAGCTTGGTTGCTTTGTTGTTAAACCGATAGTGATTTAATTGAGATTGTCGGATATATGATTGTTGATCGAGAGATGAACAATCATACCCATAACCAAGGCTACCTATGTCAATGAGTGAGAATTTGCGTGAATAGGCAATCACTTTATCCCACACTAGATCCCCCATTGGATGCAGATCCGTAGTCGTCTACTCTCATTTGTACACTCATTTTACTTTACCATCTTGTTTTGAATTGGATTTTTGTGACAGAATTCCCAATCCCCCCCCAATCCTTTACTTTCTTATTTTCAAACATTTACTATCTTAGTGAAGTCGTTTCATTACAATCATCATTGTGCTATCTACAAGTCTCTGTGGGTACGACCTCGACATCCGTTGGGTACTTATAAATGTGTTTTGCTTGATGATCACCAATACCTCTTAATTAGAGAGTATGTTTGAGCGTTTATCAGTATGCAAGGCAATAATAACTTAGCAGGTATCATAAAGTACTGAACGTAAATACAGAGAAGGGGCCAAGGATAATCTGAGTACACCTACCAACTCCTGAATCTATGAATAGCTTAACTGATATATAAAGTATTGTAAACACTCAAATAGATCGTTAGAGGTTAGATAGAACATACTTACCTTCCTACGGCACAAACCTCAAACCCATAACTAAATGAGAAGTCCTCTTACCCGAATCGAGCTAACTAATATCATCAATTAATGAAATAATCGTGGAAGTAGATCAAGAATCATCATAATACATCCTAATTGCTCCTAAACTAAATCATATAATAATATTCAAACAATAACCTAATTGAACTCCAATAAGCTTGGCACACACAAACAACAATTAATATAACCTAACCGAGCCCCTCCATAAACGCGAAAGGTTCCACATAAATCTATATAGCCCTATAAGCAACTGCATAGCTCCGTAGGAAATATGTGTGGCCCTAAAGACAATACAATAGCACCAAAATGCAATTGTATATATGTATATCTTAGAAGGCAACTGTATATTTGTATAGCTCTGAAGGCACTGTACATCTGTATAGCCCCGAAGGTAGCTGTATATCTAGCCCCTAAGGCACTTCACATCTCTATCTGAGCATACAAGGCTCATGTATCTATATCTAGCCCCATAGACAACATATGTAGCCCCTAAGGCACTTCATATCAAGCCTTTAAGGCACCTCATATATCCTCAAAAGTAACTAGTTAGCATGTAAGCCTTAATCTAGCCCCTTTAGGCAAACATTATAGAGAGTGAACAGGCTTCATTATAGCCCCTAAGACCATCAAAATAGCCCATAGACTTTAATAAACTTCAATATCCCCAGAACAACCTGCATGTAGCCCCGGAGACACAAGTAAAATTCATGCAGCTCACCATAATATCCCCAAGGGCAACAATAAATAATAAAATAGCTAAGGTATCAAAGTACTCAAGTAGTCCCAAAGATGAGCAAGATGAGCTACAAACGACCTATAAAAGTAATCTAAGTTTGGTGTGGTACGAGGTCGCTAACTAAAGAATAAGAGTCCCAACAAGGGATAAATATGTCTATGATAAGTCGGTAATCTACCAACTTATTGAACCTATATCCATGAATTATTGCTATGTTTTGAACCGATTTAGAGGTTCTTATAGCCTGCATTGATGTCTATGCAGGTACTTTGTATAGAAGAGGAGAAACAAGGATATGGACCCAAAAATAGCCAAAAAGGAGCGAAGTGTGGAGTTGAGAAAAGCTAGAGAATCTGCCGAGAGGTGCGGTGGCTGTGTGAAAAGCACCATGCTCCATTTGATTCAAATGAAGGGGCTATTTAGTAGAGCTGCCCATGAGGATGCCAACCGGCATAATCAGAACTTCATGGAGATTTGCGCCTATTCCCTTTCTTTTTGATGGGGGAAGTCATGGCGTGGTTGAAAGAATTGCTGGATGGATCCATCACATCTTAGGCCGAGTTGGTTAAGGCATTTACCTCAAGATTCTTTCATCCATCTCGAATGATGAAGTTAAGAGATGAGATTATCAACTTTAGGCAGTTCCCAGATGAGCCTCTTCATGAAGTTTGGCTACGATTCAAAAAGAAGCTTCTATTATGCCCAAACTATGAGTTGTCAGACAATGTGTTACTCCAAAGCTTCTACCGGTCATTGAACTCTACGAACAAATCAGTGGCTGATAATCTTGGAGATGGCACCTTCATGGACCTTGAGTTTCACATTGCCTCGGAACTATTAGAATGAATGACCAAGACCAATCAAGTTTGTCATACGAAAGATGTAGAAGAGTCAACTTTGGGACCGCCCTCAACAATCTTGATGAATGAAACAAGGAGAAAAGATGAGGAGCGAGATAAAGCTTTGGCTAAAATGATAAAACAAATTGACTTGATGGCCAAGCATGTGATGGGAGCTGGTGTTAAGAAGGTGAATGCAGTGAGTACACCAGAGGTTGAGGTGAATGATGTGGAGCTTATGATTCAGATTGATGGTAAGCTATGCTACGTGTCAACGGGTTCTTGCCCCGAGTATTATCGCCCGAGGGAGGAGAATTAAGGTTGGATTAAAGAAAAAAAGAGAGGGATGGGAATTGGCGTGAAAGAGATAAGGATGTGATCATTTCAATCACTGGAGCTCGAATCCTTACATCCTCCCAAACAAATCGGATTCTCTCTACCAACTGGGCACAAGTAATCTCGGCCAATCCAAGATAGAGGACATGTTGTCCTTTGTTCTTCAGAAGGTGGATAACACAAACTCAGGAGTAAGTGAGTTAAAGAGGGAGGTCTCTACACTTCACCAAATGGTGAGATCCTATAGTGACTCGATCAAACATCTTGAGGCCCAAATGACCCACCTATCAAGCCAAATGAACCCACAGATGAAGGGAACGCTGCCTAGCGACACCGTCAACAACCCCAAAAATAAATGAGGATTGAGGTAACATCATTATGCCGCGATGTTAAATCAAGCGCTGCTTAGGAGGCAACCCAAGTTTCTTTCTTTGTTTTTTGTTATTATTTGTTGTTGTTGATGTTATGTAGGGAATGCATGGAATGGAAATGTGGACAAAGGAAAACAAGGCAAAAATGTGTCGTATGATAGATGGTGCAGACCGCACAAGCCATTGTGCGTGTCGCACAGCCAACCGCACACCAAAACAGAGGGTTTGGAGGAAAAGTGAAAAAAATAGAGGTGACATGCGATGGGTTGTGCGGACCGCACAAGCCCAAGTACGTGTTGCACCTCCATCGCACCAGAAAATAGATGCCTGGGTAAGCCCAAGAGAGAAAAAAAAGGCATGTGCAATACGCCATACAGTCCGCACCTTGCCTGGTGCGAATCGTATATCGCGACGCACAGGAGGTAAATTTGAATTTTTAATTGACCTAACCCATTGACCGACCCGATCTGGAGAAGACCCAGCCGGCTCTTCTTCTTCTTTTTCTTTTAAAACTGCCTCTTTCTCTTCTTTTTCCACCATCTTCCTCTACAACTCTCACAATCCTCCACCAAAATTCTCTTCAAACCCCTCAAACTCCCATAAATTCTTCTCTTCTTCTCACTCTATCTTATCCACCAGTTCTCCACGTCGTCGCTGTCATTCTCCGAGAGGTCTTGTGGGTCACCATTGTTGGAATTCAAAAAGCTTTGATTTCCGTTCTTCCCTTTATAATCTTCACTTGTGATAAGTTTCCCGATGTTAAATAGTTGTTTTTATGATTGTTAGGAACTCATATTATGAAGCATGCTTAGTAGACTAGCCATGTTGATAATGAGTCAGATCCGAAAATTTTGGGTCCCCAATTTTGAGTCGTAATGATGAAATCTTCTGATGTCAACTTGGTAGCTTGTAAATCTTGACTATGCATGTTGATTGATAGTAATGTTTAGCCTTAATATCTGTGATGGGGTGAAGTCTGAGTAACCCCCTTGTGACTAGTTCTTGATTTGGCCCGATGATAGATCGGGTGACGTCGTTCTTAAGGGCCAGTCATCGGTAGTCACAAGGTTTTGTTTGATAATTGAGGCAGAATATTGCTGATTGTATGCCCAGGATCCTGATTGAAAATCTAGTTGGGGTGTATGATCTTGTGCGGGGAGGAGTTTAATTGTTGATATGCTTGTTGGTGCCCATTGTTGCAAGGAGGGATTGATGTTCCGGATGATAGATGGGGTAACGTCCATCTTAAGGGAAGTCGTTGAGTCCTTTATTGTTGGTTATGTGTTGATGGAAATCTGGGGAAGTTTGAGTACTCGGAAGTTATGGTCATGAATCCCCTTTGCTCTATTTGTTATTATGAATTGGTTGCGTGTGATGCTAAGTGCTGAAGCACATCTTGCTCTATGGATCATAGGTGTAATGCACAAAAACACAAGGAACCAAAAATTCCAATTGTGCCTTTGTGCATTTCGCATACGATGCATATATATTGACGTGTGGGTCGCACAAGGCGTCACACCAAGTTGAAAATAAACTGCAAAACACTGACTTGAGGGGCGAAGCTTGATGCGACATGCACTTCTGATGGTGCGGATCACACCAGCTTCGCACATCAATAGAAAAATTTCCTAAAGGTTCTGTTGGCTTTTGCGACAACACATGTGACATCCACTCTTCCTAGTGTGTTTCGCATATGGTCCGCACAAGACAACAGACACCTACTTTGCTTTCTAATCTATTGCATTCCACCCTTAGTAGATTTTGTTTTGTTTTTGGCTAACAATCTTTGGATGCAGACTATTTCTTCTAATAGGGGTAACACCGAGAGGAACTCGCGTAGGCCAACCGCTCTCTCCTCCTCCAAGCCAACTTCAAAAGGGAAGAAGAAAGTCTCATCGGCCCGTGATCAAGCCTCAGAGGAGGAGAGAGTTTGGTTTGGAATGGAGAGCATGAAAGTAATCTATGATCGTGATAGGGGCAAGTCCTTCAATGAGGAGCAAAGCTTCAACCTGAATGCGGTAGGGGATAATCTGCCCAACATCCCCACTCAGTTTGCTAAGCGCCACTGGCAACCGTTTCAGGAAGTACTCGGGAACTATTACAAAGAGTTGGTCCGGGAGTTTTTAGCTTCATACCAAGTCGCCCAAGATGCTAGGGGCCACAAATAGGATTGTGAGAAATTTCCCGCATTGGACTCTGTTACAGTTAGGGGGAAATAAGTCCATATCACACCAGCTGCCATTAATGCCATCTACTAGAGCAGTCCAATCGAGTCAGCAACCACCCTAATGGAGAAGTTGCTCCTTAGGCGCAAACCTTTCGAGTGGGCTACCCCCATCATTTCTCCTGATACACCCTCATGGGCCACCATGGGAGGTGAAATCCCCCGCCCGATATTGTACTTTGAGGCTCGCTTGTGGTATGAATTTGTTCGCACCCGTCTTATACCATCTCAGAACGAGATCACACACGATGGAGCCATATTGATAGATACAATCATGGAAGGAGATCATGTCAATGTGGAAGAGGTCATTGCCTTGGTGATAAAAAGGAAGTCCCGAAGGAGTGGTGATGTTTTTCCTTTCCCGGTATTGATCAGCAAATTATGTGCACAAGTCGGTGTCCCTTTCTTCGATTTTGATGCTCCTACCCTCGCCATTAGTGTATTGGATCTTGACAAAAAGACTGACCGATATGCTCCCTGATTCAAAAGGCCTAGGGTTGAAGCATCAGTGGAAGTCGAGGATGATGACTCGAATGTAGACATGCATACTTCTCTTCTTTCTCCTACTGCCTCACAAGGACACACTCCTCTAGCTACTGCACATAGGGAGCCACTCAGCCTCCAAGACATGGTTGACAAAGCATATAATCATGAGAGGCAGTTGAAGGATTTGTCAGATGATCTCCCAGGGTAGATTGGGAGGGCAGACAAAGTAGCCATGAAAGAAGTGGTGGAATGAACTCTTGACCTACGGAAATGAGTGGATGCGTGCGAGAGGTCTCTCAAGTCCATTCGGTCGGACATAGCCAAAGAAAAAGGGAAAGCACCGATAATCCAAGAGGACTTGTCCATATTGCCTTCACCTAGGTAGATTCCTGGCCCGTTGGATGACTTGTTTGCTTCATATGCATCCGAAGAGCTTCCCGGTCATGAGGAGGAGGAAGCAGAAGATGATGAGGACTATATCCTACAGGGAGTTCCACCCTTTTCCCATTGCATTATGAGCATTAAGGACAACGCTTCTTTCATGGGAGGGGTGGCTTTCTTTACTTGCTTTTTAGTGCCCGTGAGTGGGCTTGAGACAATTTCTTGCCCTTGTTGGGCCTAGTTGACTATTCTGCTTAGTTTTATTTATCCATTGTCGGGCACATTTTGGATAATCGATTGTGATGCTACTATTTTTTTCTTTTTTAGATTATGTTTTTGTTTTACTTTGAGCTTAATTGTGCCCTCGCCGGGCTTGAATTTTATTGATGATGTGCTGGGTTGGTCTTACATGCCCCATGGTTCCACTTCCCATGCCTTGCAAATGCGCTAAATGCCTACGCCGAGGTTTGTTCTTGATTGATTCATGAGCGCAAAAAAATTGTGGATCTCCTTGTTGATAGTAGTGCAGAAATAAACTCCGAGGATTTTCTTAATACTACGATTCTTTCCCAAGGAGCAAAAGTTTTGATTATTTTCTTCTTCTTTTCTTTTTTTGTGTGTTGAACCGGGTTGGTGTTTCCCTATGATAGATTGAGAGGCGACTATCTTAAGGGAAAACGCCAAGTTTAGTTTAGAATTGAGTCCGTAAATGCTTGTCTCGAAATGGGCCCACCAAAATAAATTCTTGGTAATTTGTTTTGTTAAAAAAGAAAGGAAGAAGGGAAATGAATTTTTGAGGAAAAGTGTTCTCTTGTCATGACTTGCACACTCTCGCTTTGGCTTGATTGACTCACAAACGAGTGTGTAATGAACTCGGAATAGCTTGTCAAAAGTCATTTTCCCCAATTGATTGTGGGACTAATGGATGAAGTCTTGTGGCATGATACCTTGTGCGGTGAGGCGTTACCTTGATTCTTGTGCATAAGTGTCGTCTAGAACTTGCCCCGAATGTGATTCAAGGCGAAATTCTAGGTGTAACCAAGCTTGGGAAATGACCTTTGGCCCT
The DNA here is from genome assembly GCA_003996215.1 of Jaltomata sinuosa. NCBI lineage: Eukaryota > Viridiplantae > Streptophyta > Magnoliopsida > Solanales > Solanaceae > Jaltomata > Jaltomata sinuosa. Next base: position 731,770 of record QJPP01000836.1, read on the forward strand.
TTTTGATAGTCACTTCACTCAAATGACCTCCCAATGACATCAAATCCTAGTGAGACCCTTTGAGCTTGTGACCATTCTTTGACACCTTTGTAACACCTTGACCTTTTTGGAACCTCTATCTTGGCACCCATCCTCCCTAATTGCTTGAAAAATGAAACGTAGGCTAAAAGTCTAAGTTTGGGGAGGGAACAAAAGATAACATAGGCAAATGCCTAAGTTTGAGGGGTGCATGTGATCAAATGAGGAGAAGAAAAGAAATGCACTTCAAGTGCAAGGTAGCACCTTGATTCGAGAATTGAAAATTGCTCCAAAAGATCAATCTCACGAGCAAATTGAAATGCAAAAATAGGTGCTACCAAGTGAAGGTGATATAAGGTGTGAATGATCATGAGGTAAAAAAGGAGAAATCTTGGGTTGTGTGAGGGAGAAATAAGGTGAAGTTGAAAATTGAAAAATGTAAGCGGTGTTTGAAATGAAAACAAAGGGCATTAGGGAGGTGTAGTCACTTGAACCAAATGATATCCTCACCTTAGCCCTAGCCAACATCGTAACCCGCAAGTCCTTGGTGATTTCGAGCTTTGAGACCCTACATTAGTGGCGATCTACATGAAGGGCAAGCCTATGGTTCGGCGTGTATGCACTTGAACTTCCTTGAGAGAGTGAGAGTCTTCTTGGTTCTCTTATAATCCTGTGGTTAAGAATTGAATAATTGTGAGTGGGATTCTCTCTTGTGGTGAGTGGCATCATGAACTCGAATTGAAGAATAAAGTCTCTATTTCAATTGGGGGAAATGAATGAGACAAGTTGTGTGGCGAATCTGGAGGCAAACCTTGACGGTCTATGCCAATGACTTGAGAAGACAAAATGTCTTGTTTTGAATGGCAAATTCCCTTGAGTTTTAAAAGAGATATGATGTCCTTTTTGAAAAAGGTTTTGAAATGAGCAATTGCCTTGAGTATGTGGGGGTCCAAATTGAGATAAGCATAGTAGTTGAGTCTTTTGTTTGAGTCTTTTGTTTGTTTATTTTTCTTAAAATTTTTAGTGTAGAATAGTTTTTGAGCCTTAGCATAATTCATTCCTTGCCATGTGAGTATCTTGCTTGAGGACAAGCAATAGTTCAAGTTTAGGGGTTTGATAAGTCGGTAATCTACCAACTTATTGAACCAATATCCATGAATTATTGGTATGTTTTGAATCCATTTAGAGGTTCTTATGGCATGTATTGATGTCTATGCAAGTACTTTGAATAGAAGATGAGAAACAAGAATATGGACCCAAAAAGAGCCAAAAAGGAGCTAAGTGTGAAGAGTTGAGATAAGCTGGAGAATCTGCCGAGAGGTGCGGTGGTTGTGCGACATGCACAAGCCGATATGCGGTTTGCATCTCCTCCACATGAAGCTACAAAGATGACTGAAGATTCTGCTAAGGAGTGTGGTCGCCATGCGACGCGCACATCCCATGGTGCGAAATGCACCACCTTCGCATAAAGCCTACTTAAGCGGCTGAAGTCACTGGTCAACCTGAAGCAGGTGTGCGACGCGCACACTGCGATGTGTGAACCGCACGCCACGTTGCACACCACCCAGAGGGCAATTTTGTCCTAAATTTATGTGACGATTTGGGAACATATAAAAGGCAATTTTAGGCTTATTTTGTATATACAATTTCGAGTAGAGAATTTTAGATAGAGAACTTGGAGATATTTTTGGATTGTAAACACTTTTCTCCATCTCCATTGAGAGAGGGTTTTCAATCCAATCTTTTGGTTAACAAAATTGTGTGCCTATTTGACTCTAGAACTTGAGAATCAACTACAATGGATGGAAATTTGATTTATCCAGTTGGTATATCTTCTCCCCTTTCTATGATTGGCTAATTTCTCTTGTCTAGGGGTGTATTAATGATGGGTGCTTAGTTAATGGGTGTGGGTGTTGCTAATTCACTTTTATAATTGCTTATCTGATATGAGTCTAGTAATTTCACCATATTTTAATCTAATAATTTGTGGTTGCCAACATGAATTTACCTTACTTGGATATATAATTGCTCGAGAGAGAATTTTGTAGTTGTGGATGTGAAATTGCTAGTGGGTACTTGGGAATCCACTTAGATTGGAGGCTAGACATAGCTTCAATCGCAGAATCTCTCATTTAAGGGTCCGAGCTAGAAATAGGACGACCTCCCCAAGCAAATATTGGTTGGTTATTTAGCATACCGAATAATATTCTAACTGAAATCATCGGATATGTGGATGTTGATTGAGAGATAGCATTCCACACTTATGACCAACGCTACCCGTGTCAATAGGTGAGAATTTAAGTGAATTAGTGACTACTTTATCCTATAGCAAATGCCCCATCAGAAATGCACCCCTAGTCATCTAGTCCTTATTGGTACACCCATCTTGATTTTATAGTTTTTAATTGAATTGAGTTAGTAGTGAAAACTTTCTCAATTCCCCCCATTTACTTGCTTTGGTTTTGTTGAACAACTACTCTCACTTTGAAATCGCTTCGCACAATCTCTAATTAGTTAAATCAGGTCCCTTGGGTACGACCCCGACATCTGTTAGGTTTATAAATGTGTTTTTACTACGTGATCACCGTGACCTCCTAGTTGGAGAGCCACGATTTGAGCATTCATCAGTCTACTCGGGCAGCCAACACAATCAACCACTATGAATATAAATAGCTTTTTTTATAATATACTAGTCATATCGCTCGTAGGCTCTAAGGAATCATGCCGAGAAGAAAGAATATCTTTAACATACCTCATGCCGATTCCTTGGCATTAATCAAAACCTAGCTCATAACCTTCTATAGGTACTTCCACGTAATAGCTCCTAACAACCACCAGGAGCTCTAACCAATATACAGCTAGAAAATATGACAAATATGTCGATAATAATAATTTTTCCTCGAAATCGATTCTAAAGCTCAAATTGAGAATGGGTCAAATATTTAGAACTTCTACCTTGTGATAAACAGATGTTAACACTAGAGAAGTATAAAACCCATGAGCTGCCTCTTTGCAGTAACAACAAATGGAGCCAAAATTGATGGGAAAATGATACCATAACTATGGGATCGCAAGATAGAAAAACTTCTGTTAATATTCCGAGCTAAGAACATTAATGTCCATGGAGGATTTATGGGGTTGAGCTATGATTGTTTTCTGGGTCTCAGTCGAGTTCTATGGAAATAAAATGAAGAATGTGGTATTTTATAAAGCACTGCCAACTTAAGGGCTAGGGGCCTGCCTCCACATTCCTACTTGTGTAGTCTCGCAAAAATGTGAATATCTCTCTATTCTGAAGATATATGGACAAACAATTTAGTGTGTTGGAAACTGAACTCATAGACCTTCAATTTGGTAGGTAGGGAGCCCTCTAAATATTTATACATTGGAGAAAATTTGAGACATTTGATCCAAATTTCATAAAATTTATTAAAGTAATTTATAATAACTTTGCTGATTTTTATTTCGCAACTTGATAGACTTCAAAACTTAACATATGATCATAGAGTAATTAGAATACCTCATAACACATCCTTCCTAACATATTAAGCACGCTTAGTCTTACCTCGAAAATATGGGTTAATTTAAATATTTTAACAGGCAGGGTGTTACAGGATTAGTATAGTTATGGTCATCAATATCTAAATCACCCACTCAATATTTCTCAATATTGAGTGGTATAACTCAAAATCACCTCCACAAGATGAAATAGTTGAAATTAGGACAATTGATTAGAGACTCAAGTTGAATAATTGCCATCTCTATCCCAAACCCATTAACTAATCTCTTGATTTGTCTAATTTCTTGTTAGCTAATTAAACCAACCATAGTTCCTCTTTCTCAAGTAAGAACTTTAGCAATTGGGTCAAAAATCTAGGTTTGCAACCAGAAATTCACAAATTAAGCAAGTAAATAGCTAAATAATTATCATTGCAATCATAATCAAGCATTGAATTAGTTATCCATTAGAAATCACACACTAGGACTAGATTGCAATTCTCAAACCCTAGAAGAAGGGGTTAGCTACTCAGGAAATAAAAAATACAATGGAAACTAAAGTAGAAAATATAAACATACTGAAAATTAAAAAGAAATTACAAACTCTAGTTGTCTTCCTCCTTTGAAAGGATAAAAATGGCTAAGAAAGCTCTAGGAGAGGCCCATCTATTGTAATGTCGAAGAGAATGGATAAAAGAGATCTAAAATGCTTTTAGCATTTAAAGTCGCTAGTAAGAAAAGTCAAAAATGTCCCTCAGAAAATATTGTGCTCCACAATTAAAGAATTATGCTAGCAATTGGATGATTGTGCTAGCAATAGGGTCATGTGCTCCACAATGTTGATGAAAGAAGCCAAAATAACTGTGAAGTTTTCCTGTTGTGGATTTACAGGTGAACCATATTATGATACCAATTTTGATTGTTCTCTGCAATCAGGACATTGTGGTCCACAATGACTTTTATTCATTTCTTCAATGTTCATAATTCTTTGTTCTAATCACCTAAGTTCCACACGCCACTTGGATTACTTCAATTTTTTGAAATCAAGCACAATTCATCAACATATTTAGCTTAATGATCACCTTCAAACTCAAAACTATAGTAGATGGTACTAATAAAGTGGTGAAAATCACCACTTGTCACACACCAGCCTGCAGAGTATTCCATTTGAGGCTCTTTATGGTTACTCACCTCAATACTTGTACTTAGGTCGCTTATTGAAAATGTAGTGTCTGTAGAACAGGATGTCATGCAGAGACAACAAACGCACCAACTATTACAAGACCATTTAAGAAAGGCTCAAAAAGAATGAGGTTGTATGTGGATAAGAACGGATAGAAAGTTCCAGGTAGGAGAAATAGTGTACCTTAAGCTTCAAACTTACATACAGTCCTCTATTACCTTGAGGAGGAATCTTAAGCTGAGTTTCAGGTATTATGACCCTTTCAGAGTCTCGACAAGAATTGTTAGGGCTTGATTTACCTCCCGAGTTCAAAGTGCATTCGGTTTTCATGTATCATTGCTCAAAAAGAAGATAGGCAACAAAGTTTTGGTGCAAACCACCTTGCCTTTTACTACTGATGATGGCTAGTTTTGGTTAGGACGATGGCCATTTTGTAGAGACAAATGGTGAAAAAAGATAACGCAATTGTGGTTAAGGTGTTAGTACAGTGGTACAACCTAACACCTGAAGATGCTACATAGGCTACAAATACATTAAGACTAAATTTTCTAATTTTTATACTTGATCCATGAGGAAAATGATTATTTGAAGAGGAAGAGATTGTCATGAGTTATATTATTATGTACTTAAGAGTTGAATTAGTTATGATTAGAGGTGGTAAAATCAGTCTATAAAATCGTAATATGCTTAACTCGTTTAGATTTGAGCAGATTAACAACTCGTTTATTTTATTAATTAGGCTCATTTTGACCCGCTTAGTTCGATCCATTTTAATACTAAGCTGATATGCAATCCAGATTGGCCCATGAAAACTTTGTATAAATAGTTTTAAAAATATATTGTCTTTATTTGATATGTTTTATATAGTCATAATATAAGGGGAGGAAGTTTTACTAGGTAATCAAACAAATTATAAGAAAGCAAGTTTTGTATTTAAAACTTAGTAAGAATTTGGCAGGTTGGGTTATGACCCAATTTTTAGCTCATTTCAGCTCAATCTGTTTCAGCCCAAGTAACATTTAAGCGTGTTAATGATCCGCTCATTTATTAACTCAAGTCATTTTGATATTCTCAAATTCATTTCAACCCACCCATTTGATACACCTAGTTATAATAATTACCTCGTGAAATGTGAGGATTCAACATTAGATTAATGGGCACATAGGCGAAGCTACAATGTACTAAGGGTGGTTAGGCGGACATTCTTCCCGAAAAATTATATCACGTATATAAGTAAAATGTTACGTTAAATGGTCAAATTTCACACTTTGAACACCCTTGAAATAACATGGTGGTTCAGCCTAGCGATGCTAGGCCCTCACTAAAAGCCCAAGGCGCAGTGTACACAGGTTCGAATTTGAGCAGTTGCTGACCTTAAACCTTTTTTTTAACACTTTTTAAGAAAGCTCCTATTTTATTGCTCATTAAGAAGAATAAATTGATAACTTGATCCTTTAATTGTATAAGGAGAATTAACTTTCTAGATAATAGTTAATGAATCTATTATTTTGAAAATAATACAAAATTAATATTACTTATTAAAATAATTCTTTATTAGGGACCTACAACTTAAAAATCTAAGGAAAAATACAAATTTTTAGTAGCCAATTGGATTTTCAATCGATTTGACTTTGACTTTTCTTTTCTTTTCTTTAAAATTTTAAATAAAACTTAAAAGTAATTATTAATCTAAAGTTAATAAGCAAACCATAAAAATACTCTATAACACTGCTAAAAGCGAAAAAAGATCCATATAGAATTTTTTTTTTAAATCTCGTTTGATTCTTCTCTTCATTTTTCATGACTCGTTGTTATTGTTATTGTCACTAGAGGTTGGTGAAAGCTTGAAGAGTAAAAGTGATTTCATTCTAAGCTGAATTTTCTCTTCTTTTTTTTGTTTGCTCTGTCCGTCCATTTCATATTAAATTAAACACGAACATTAAAGCAAAATATTATGAAGTTTGATTTTAAATTTGTTGATACATTTATTCATAAAAAAAAAATTATTAATATTACGTGGTTTGGTTTTAAATTTTTCAGTGTACCCATTCATCAAAAATATAAATTTACTTATGTAATACTTGAACTCTCTTTGTGAAATTTCTGGTTCCGTCACTGAATGAGCAGCAAGGGCTCTAATTTGACCAACTCAGCTCATTGTGTTACAACTATATGTAAAAACCAACTGAAGGAGAGAAGGAATCGAATCCAAGGTATCTTTCTTCCCAAATTATGATCTTCCTCCTTGATTCTCTTCTGTTTCTTCCTCTTTCTTTACCCTAAATCTCCTCTGAATCCATTCTTCTTCTTTCAAATGTATCGGGATTGTTGAAGTTACTGTTTGCAATTTTTCAGTTATAGGATAATTTCAAAAAACATATAATTACCTAACTTATATCGTAAAAATATAGTTCAAAACATACATTACAAATTTTTAGCCCAAAACAAAATTCGATATACAATATTATACATTCAGTATACAACAATATACAAAATTTTCATATTTGTTTTTTTACTAAAATGTCTAAAAACTTGATATACGATATTATACACCCAATATACAATATTATACAAAAATATAAAAGGTATTTATTCACCCATATACTATAATATACAATATTATACACTATTATACAAAAAATGATTTCATCTTCTTCCTTGAATCCAAGCACCAGATTCAATGATTCATCCAAAAACACTTCAAAACTACACCAAATCACCTAAAATTTCATATTTAGGCTCCTAAATAGGTAAATGACCTTTTGCAACAATACCCACTTGAAACAGAATTTATTTGCAGAAATCTAATTTTCAAACTTCAACAATGGCTGAACACCAATTCTCTACTGAGAGAAGACATTTTCTCCACTTCACAATACAACTCACAGAAGAAACCTAATTCAACAATCTCCATTTCTACAACTGAACAAAAGCCCTACAGTTTAGAATTGTCATGAAATTTAGCCAATTCAGATAAGCATTGAAAGACTTGGCTAGATTATGTAAAGTAACATTGTTTTGTTGCACTTTCGGGTAATTTCCTGTTCAGTTATTAACGTTAATGGCTAAGTTTGTAATTTCCATTTCTGCAGTCATTTAATTTGAAGTTAATTTTCACTATACACGTCTCACAGCCTCTTACTTCGCAACTCCCAATCAAATTATCCAAGAGAAAGATAGCCAGAAGATGCCATCAGTGTAAACAAAATTGTCAACAAGACCTTGTATTGCCGGTTTAAGGTTGACAGCCTTTTTGTTTCCGGATAGTTATTCAGAAAATGTGTCTCCCCGACTCCCTTTCTTTTTTTCGGTGACAAGTTAAATTTAGTGTAGTTCTTCCAAAGTATTATTCCCTTTCCTTTTTCTTTTGGGATTCAATACGTAATACCAATGCATTGATACAAGGCAAAGCAAGCAACAAACCATCTATATAAACAAACAATGGTCTCCAGATTTACATCCACAGTAACTTGACTTCACATATGAAGAAACTACCATTGTGAAGGCCACCAATAGTACAATGATACAAGGAAAATGTACATAATTAACACCTCGTGGACAAAAGATAATCCAATGATCAGTTCATTTCAGATTAAACTAGATTCTCGTCATAAACAAGCAGGCTCAGTCAAAAAATTCACAACCCTGTTCAAAAAGTTCAGGCCAAAAACAGTCTCTTCGCAGTTGACTTTTACTGAAGTGTCCAGCGGTTCAGAGCATCTACCTTCAACAGTAATAGTAATTAAACATGGGATTGAGTTGCTTAATATCTCACCACTGAACCTAAGCCGTAAACCTGAAGCATCATCGAGGTTGGTACCAACAGGCATGTCCACGGATAAAAGAAAAAGATTGGCATTACTAAGCACCTTTAAAGCCAAAGTCTCACAGATTACAAGGAAGTTGTCCTTTGCAAAGGGGCTCTCAAGCTTGTTAAGTTCTTCAATATGGTCAATGAAAGTACACCTGTAGCAAATTATAGAAAAATGGTCACAAGAGAATCCTAGAACAATGAGTGTAAAGCCCACAAAACGATAATTGGGGAGAACTTCAAACTTTCATTTACACATTCAACTTAAAACCGATACTTCTCAGATGTCCTCTTTCTCGTTAATACAGGATTTTTTACTTTCTTTTCCCATCTGTAAGATTCCAGAACCAGGCACCCACACACAATTCAAGATCAGAGAATTGTCATCATTTTCCGAAAGAATGGCAAAATGGCATATCTCAGATGACTTTACCTTAATAAAATATCAGATCCGCAAATAACACAATTGGATTTGCCGATTTGGTCTGATAAAAGCAACAATCTCTTGGCCTCTCAACACAGCCATGAGATGCAAAACAATAATGAACCAAATTTCAAGGGTTCAAGGTCACAAATAATTGACCTTTTCATACACTTCACAAAAGATAAATAACATAATAACTGACCTCCTTATATATTCAAACATTCCAGGCAGCTGAGATTCCTTGATTGAGAACATATCCATTTCCATTGAAAGAGGTTTTACAAAATACCCAATATCAGGTCTCAACTTCACAGGATACTTCTTGCCATTGCACCATAAAATCAGCTTAAGGGGCAACAGATGATGGTGGAATCGGACCTGAAGGGTTCTCTGCACAACCTGACCTGGCTCCAGCTTAGCTATTTCGTCCATTGGAACTAGAGTCGGCACATCATTAACAGACATCTTGGAACTACAAACAAAGATGAACAAGTGCAAGAGCCCTCACCAACTTGAAGAAAGAGTAAGATGCCATAGCATGACTAAACAGAACGATCTTAATGCCAATGTTGTGATACTACTAAAAATCAAAGACACGACAGCAGGTGAACAAAGCAGAACATTCCATAGCAACAGAGAAGAAGAAGAAATTAATTAAAACAGAAATCAACCCTCTACACTATCAATCGTATTATATGAATAACTGACCATTCAGGAACCAGGAAGTCAGGTATTGAGATCTTACCAATTATCCAGTTAAGTGACTAGAGATGAATTATGTATTTACATTTCTGTAATATACTAAGACAGCTCTATGATGATCAGTGTTTTAAAAGGCGGGGGCGTGGGGCGAGGCGTTTTACGTAGCATGGGGCGACACGGGGCGTAAGTCCCATGTATCTTCGGGGCGTATATCTCATGTACTTCAATTTTATAATTTTATTACTACCAAAATATGTAAAAGTAATAATTTTTCAATAATTCTGCAAATAAATTTAAATAAATCACCAATAATATAGAAAATAATATTATAATTATTATTTGAGAAAGGTAACAATACAAAAAATGATAATGCCCGAGATAATCTTTAAAATGAAATCATTATCCATCTTCATATTTACTATATATACCTACCTTCAACTAATATTTGCACTGATTATTGTCTATGTATTTCAAAAGAGAAAGATAAAAAGTGTAAGAGCAGTGACAAAAATGGATAAAGTTGTATCAGGAACATAAAGATCACGACAATATGAAAATATGATAACATAAAGTATAAATATTATTATACCAATAATAAAAAAATATGATTTATAGCAAAAATACTTTTAAATTAATAAAAATCAAAATTAACGCCCGGGACTTATGCTTTTATGTCCGAGACTTACGCCCCAAATTATAGAGCTTACGCCTTATGGATCTACGCTTTTAATTTACGCCCCGGAGCGTTTTTGGTACGCCCCGCCCCAAGACTCGCCCCAAAAACGTTTTTGAAAACACTGATGATAATATCTACTTTTCTCGTTGAGCATTTCACTGAAGAACAATGAAAAATGAACTCCTGGCCACTAGTTCATAAAGCAACAAGAGGAACTGAAAAAAGGGTGTTCTAGAGGAGAAAGAGAGTAGCTTCATAAAGGACAGTGAACTTAAAGAACTATCTTAACGTTACATCTATTTCCTCTTTTACATCTAGGAAAAGGTTGACTGACAAAAGAAATATTCAAAAGGGCATGTTCTCAAAACAGCATTATTCACCATAAGAATCACTATTATTTTGACCAACAAAGTAAATATTGAAAATTGCAAAGCACAACAATAACCTCTCATCTGATGTCAGCATTTGATCTGAAGATTCTACCCTCGTGCCAGAATCCTCTTCGACTAACTGTAAATTTGACATAGCTTCCACTGAACTGTTACTAAATGTAACCTGAATACAAACAAGCAGATGAGATATGCTAGACACCTCTGATGAAAATATGTATTCCACACTCAAGCCGTTTCCATTTGCAGGATCTAACAAAGTGTACGATTTAGGTTTAACTCTGCTACTAATATCTCCAATGGAAATTCTGGCCAATGATTGACAGACATTATTCACTTCCACCAAATTGTGGGTAGAACCAGGATAGTCATCCAACCAGGATTCAAGAGCTTTTATAGACATTAAATCCCCAAGATCATTGGAGTCAGAATTTTGATTAAACCTTGGTCCCAACTGATTCCCATGACCATTGCCACTGTCAGAAAGATGAATCAGTGGACCAGCATGCTCATCATCATCATTCACAGACCCACTCTCATGGCTACCCCGAGTTCCACTTGAACCAGTATTAGAATCTTGAGAATTGTAACCAGATGTGCTTTCTTCATTTAGTGATCCAGATACCGTGTCAGCATCATCAGTTTCATATGATTCACTTTGAGTGGTTCCATTCCCTGGTTGTTTCATATCTTTTACCATATTGGATTCATGAGTAGTGTCATTGCAAATCAAACTTAATGGCTGTGGGAGAGGTTCATATCCTGGAGCAGCATGAAGAACCATCTGTGAAAGAGATCCAGGAAGATAAAACCGATAAGCTAATGGTTCTGAAGGAATGGGTTTTGTTTCTCTCCCAAATAAGTGTCCTGCAAGTACATGCAATGCCCTGTCAGGAGCTGATTCTTCCAACTCATGAGTGCCTATATAGTGGGATAAGAGTTTCTGTAGAAGGCGCCCACGGTCACGGATATCATAGTTCAAGTCATATTTAGCTAGTTCAAGTACATAGTTTAAGAGTGTCTTGAAGGTTGATAGTGCTTCCCCTTCTGCATGTAATAAGACCTGAAAAATACAAGCCTATTGTTGATTAAATGAGACAAGGTTCCTGAACTATCAACTTGAGGTTTGTGAAATTCAGCCATTGATTAATCAAAGGAAATTATTTCATAAAAGAACCAAAGCCGTTGCATATTTGGATAGCATCTCTTTCTCAAAGAAAACAGGAGTCTGCAACATCTAACCTTGTACTTTCGAGAAGCCTTATGTCAGATCTAAGAGAAGAATAAGTTCAATATGTAAACTCACAAGAGTATGTCAGTTCAGACACATTTTGCCCATCATATTTTAGGACAGACTAATCATCATACACTACAGAGAGCTTGAAAGTACAGCCAAGCACTCCTCATAATAAAGATACTCAAATAATCATCTTTACTTTAGTCAAAAAGATACATGTCATTGATTTTGTTGGATGCTTATGTAGATGAACAAACACCATAACGCATTCTGTATATAACAGAATTCGCATCTCATGTGAAGTTACTTCCTCAATAGAAAAGGGAGTAACTAAATCTGGCACGAAAAAGAATCATTGCCGACAGTGGAGATGATGCTCCTATAATATCAGTTGTGCTTCTTAATAGCAATTGAAGCCATTAAGCAGTTAGCTAACCTTCTCTGCTGTTTGATTATAGATTCAATTTTTGTCGTAACAATACAAGGTACAGCCATAGGCAAATAATTCCACTTAAGCCAAGAACGTCAAAGGGATATAATTATGAGAAAAGAGGAAGAATTTCCACAGTTAAAAAGCAAGATAATTAAGATAAGTGCAAAATTTTCCATCTAAAAATATTCGAGCTAGAGGCTCATTGAGGAAAAACAAAATATATTTGTAGTACTCTACCTTGACCATGGCATTAAGAATCTGGAGCTTTGTTTCAAGTGCTTCCGAAGAAAAAGTCCAAGCAAGATACTTGAGAACTGTTGGTAACACCTTTGGAATTATATGTCCCATGGAGTTATACTCGCCCAACATCCAAATAATCATAGCACGTGCACCTGGTACTCGGATAGAATCCAACTTATGTGCCAAATGTACAATTACCTTTGTCAAAAGAAGTGAGTAAGTAAGTTCTGTATCAAAGATTATTGTATATACTTTTTTTTCTTTTTGGGTTTCTGACAAGTATGTTAATCATTATATACAGGGAGGACATAAAAGAATGCATGTAGCAACCATCATAAGCAAGGTGTAAATAAATTGTTACAGCTTATGTACCAGAAACAGTTCTTATTAAAATGGCATTTCTGCAAGTATTGCATTTAGGATGTATCAATTATAGCCCTGAATTTTGATAACCTGCAATACATCCACAGGTTGCTTAGTGATGTATTTCATTAGGATTCAATTCCTGCTCACCAAACTGAACAGTCAAGTTATCATGCATTTCAAAGGTTGATGTTTGTGCCCGTGAGTGGACTTTGGCACGTGATGGTCTACTCAAGTCAAAAGAAGTTGAATTTGAATAACTTGCAATTCAAATGATTTCTTGCTTCAGAAAAAAAAAAAACCGAGAATTTGGGGATAAGAATGGCAGCTGTCTATTTCTCTATCCTTGGCTTAACCACATGTTAGTGTGCTTCCCCACATTTTTTGGTTTTTTATTAGCACTCTGGTTCTAGCATAACATCATGTAATGGAGCTAAGTTTACTTTTGTACTCTTAGCATCTGTTTGATGCCACTAATGAAACACCTTACTTCATTAAAAAAACAGGATGAAGGTTAATTGGTAGCTCATGTTGCCATCTCAAAATAAAAGTAATGTAGATTTTACATGTAAAGTTTCTACTCATGCTTGAGCAACATTAATGAAACACTGTATATACTCCCTCCGCTTCAATTTATGTGACTCCTTATGGATTTTAAGTAAAAAACGGGGAGACATTTGAAACTTGTGGTCTTAAACATGTCATTACATTTGCGTGGCTATAAGAATCCTAAAACTTGTAGTCTTAAACATGCCATAACATTTGTGTGGCTATAAAAACTTCTCATTACGGGAAAAAATGGGAAGTTTATAGTTAGATTTTTCAAATATAAAAATGTCACATTCTTTTTGGAACGGACTAATGAGGAAATAGTGTCATGTAAACTTAACGGCGGAAGTACTTGTTACCAGACCAAGAAAATTTTATAAGGACAGTCGTCTGTTAGGGATGTCTTAGAAATCCTGTGTAAGATATCATCATTAATTAACAGCTAAACAAAATAATAGTAATTGGCTAGAAATTGCAAAATGTGCAAATTTGCCAAGTTGGTAAAGCAACTCACTTTGTCATGACTTGAGGTTTCATGTTTTATGATTGTTTTGATGGAATTTATTGCTTGAATCAGAATAATTGCTTCTTCATCCATTGATGCTATGTCCACATCTGAAATTTCTGCATGTCCGTGATCACTTAAATAACTGAAACTAAATAAATAAAAATATGAAGCCCGGAATTTCAAAAAAACAAAAGCTCTCCTATAGATTACATAGACAGAAGATGCTTTTACCAGATGAAGTCAAAACCAATAGCCCTTCCAAACATATGCTTGCTATATTTGGAAGTCGTTGGGCACATAAACCAATAGCAGCAACAGCATCTGCAGAAAACCTTCTGTCTGTATCTTTAATATAATCCTAGAAATTAATTAACAAATTAGCACCAACTTGCATGACTAATTCCACAATAACAAATAGAAAAAGAATTTAATGACGCTGAAGTTAACACGTGGCTGTAAAGAGATTAGAAACCCCAATGTGCAAGCAACTAAATTGCAACATTATGGTTTGAAAGATGTTTAAGACAATCATTATGGTTTGAAAAATGTACATACTGAAATACGCACACATACTCCCTTTTTTGTTGATAAAGAATAAACCAAACACCACATTCAGTGGCATAGAAAAATGGAGAGAAAGGTGCTTTAAAAGGATTCATGAACGTACGAAGCTGAGTTTGGTTAGTATATAGCAACTCCAATAATTAGATCAAGACAACCATTATGGTTTGAAAAATGTACATATAGGTAAGGGTTTTTTTTTGGGAAAATGAAAGGCAATGGAGTGAGAGAGGCACTAACTATAGGTAAAGTTTTGATGAGAAAATGTACCTGGAACTCATTAAAAATAGGTGAAATTGATGAATCTGTCGCAATTAAAGATAGTATGTCAAGCTTCAGAGCTTTCACTTGATATGGATCAGTAGAGTTAACGAAGAAGTCTTCAAAATGGGAAACAAACAAGGTAGGCATTGCTTTAGCAAACACTTGAATGTTGCAGAGCACCTGCATCAACCAACGAATTACATATACACCAAAAGTAGGGAATGTATTGTAGATGGCAGCAAAGTTGGGTTATAGTGTCTTCGCAAAAACAAAGTCTACTTATGGATTTATGTAAGATTGCAGCAAAATAATGCGGTCGTAGTGTTTTCAGGAAGACAAAATCCTAAAGAACAGTCCCTAAAGGTCTGAACGACCCCATCTCACTTAGCTAGTAAGTTACTGGAGATATCAAATCTTCTTAAACCATGGCCAAAAATCTCTTTAACTTGTGAAAAATCCCGTAGAAGGAGAGTTCTAATCCAGTTCCCAAAACACTTTTGGCACAACCTAAATTGTAGATAAACTTTATTGAAGCACCCCAGATGTTTAGGCCGAACAAAAAGTGAAAAAGACTTGAACCAAGTAAACTAACTGTCCTGTAAACTTCAGGGCAAAGAAATTGATTGGCAGATGTTGATTTGCTGGCTGAACTTAGGAAAGCAGCAACTTGACCATCATACTTTTCTATACAAGTCAGTAAGTGACTGTCACTACTATTTAAGTGATCCAATTGGACATTCAACTAGAAATATCAGTCTAAATGACAAGAAAAGTGAGAAATCACAAAAAGGTTATGGCGAGCAACCCTCTGCCTTAAGTTGTCATCCTCCCTTCCCCAAACCCATATTCCTCTTCCTTCAACCTCTAAGTCACACTCTACCAGCAACAGAATGACATTGTTTCTTTTCTCACTCTTTTTTGGGAGCATAAAACTCCAGCAGCAACTTGTGAAATTAGGAAGTGGAGTCTTTGCCCCATTGACAGGCTAAAACAGCACAAGGAGACCTTTTAGCAATTACAAGCAAGAGAATTGAGAGGACTATACAATGTTTTAACCTGTTGTGCAATTTACATTGCCATGTTTTTTCAATCTATAATACCATTATAACTGAATACGAACTCATCAAAGCTTGAGTTCCCACAGAAGGTCATATGCATTGAAGGTGACAAACTCCTAGCGTAACTGTCCAAGAAGTTAACAGAGGATAGATGTTATGTTGTCAATGGTTAAATAACTAAAACACCACCTCTCAATGTTCGTTGTCCATCACTCATGCCTAAAAAGTTCAATGGCTCCTGAGAAATATTACCATGTAAATAAGAATCAGTTTATACTCAAACTATTGGGAGACAGAATTACCACATATTTTGAGGCATCGGATGATCTCAACAGAAACAACAAAGGCTTAACAATTCTTTTAATTTCATCTTTTGGTGCCATAATCCAGTGCACCCCAGCAGCAGCAAGTACTACTGCACTATTTTGACTCCACAGTAGAGGTAAAGTACACTGTAGTAAGATCTTCACATCATCGTTAATTTTTGCGGATGTAAAGTTTGAAAAGTCCTTGACAGAAGAAGCTCTTTTGGAACATGGTCGGGATATATACTTATCTGGTCCTTCAAGATAACTCATGGATACCATTTCTGCTATCTCAGATTCACAAACTACACTCCCAATGTCATTGGTTCTCTCTTTGATTCCAATATAGGTTTCAGATCCTTCCTTTTCTGAATTAGAATTCTCTGGAGAATGGGAAACTCCCATCAAGGATTCTTGAACAAGCCCATGCCTAGCAATAATATACCGTATAAGGATCCCTATCAAAACAATCTGACCCCATTCTTCCACATCAGGGAGAGTCTCGCATAGCCTTCTATAATTTTTCGCAATTAGAGAGAAATTATTAGGACATATAGAAGCAAATGCAGCAGAAGCAGCTCCAACTACTCCAGGAGAGTTGTCATTCAGAAGAATTCCAACAAACTGCAAAACATAATAGTAGATGCAGTAGAAGTCAAATGTAGAAATGATGAAATTCAATTCATATAGGAGCTTTTGTATCAAAGTTAAACATCTTTAGCTATTGTATAAGTCTGAAGTCTAATTTTTAGGAACACCCTTGCTTAGCAAGAGATGTGATATGATTTTTAGATAACTGATTTCTACATTGGAGTATCCTGTATAAGTAGAACTGGATGGTTACAAGGGCATGATTACTTTAAGTTATGACCAACATCCCTGGCCTCAAAGCTAGAAAACCTACCTCTTCAATAGTAGTAATATTCTCCTCCAAACGCAAATCATGCAACTTTGGGAGTGCATTAGCAGCACACCTCCTAACATATACGGATGGATCTCTTACACATTTTCCCACTGCCACCAGAACAAGGGGTGCAATCACATGAAGGCGAATTCCTGCCATTGTACGGAGTGCCCACGCCCGCACCAATGGATTAGGATCTCCCAAATCCTTCTGGAAACAGTTTATTGAAAGCAATGCTTCATTTGGACGCCTAAAACATAAATAAGAGAATAGAGGAGTAAGAATTTATCATGTTATTCTAATCTCATTTATTAAATTGGTGTCCGTCCTACTTTTCAGCATAATGCAGGAGGTACAAGTAGACCAGCTTCTTCACTTCCATTGATTGTGAAGCCACATTTTTCACCACCTGCACTAGTCAAACAAACGAAGTCCGTTCCATTAAAATTCTCATAGAAAAAGAAGGGAAAATGGTAAAATCATGGACCTGAGGGAAGAAATTGGAGACGTCGCAGCCTTGGGCAATGAGAGCAAGTAATCTCTTGAGGGCTTCACATTTTTCGGAGTCGAATTTGCTGTCGAGAAGGGGGGCAATGTTGACGTCATCAGGATCATCGTAGAGGTGGGCGTCCGTACCGATGCGGAACACCAAAGTTGAGGCTTTGCTCAGTGAATCCGCCGTCGCTCCAAACTGTGTGAACATTTTTCTAACTGGTACCTCTTAAGTCATTCGGTATTGTAATAGTCTGCGTCTCCGATCCGGGGCTCACCGATTGAAGTCGGACTACCGGAGACCCGACCTATTTAGCTTTTGGCATTCGGGGTTTAGTTATTAATTTAGGGGTGTTAATGATTTTAAAAAAAACTTAATGAATCTTATCGAATTAATTTTTAGATTTCTTTAAATAAAATTAACAGTTTTTATATACTTTTATAATCGTATCAAATAATTAGGTAGATTTATTATTTTATAAAAATTAATCAAAAAATACTTAACCATATCAAACAATACATATGCAAAATATATTTTATATATTAAAGTTAAAAATAATAACATATTAGAATTGTTGCTTTAAACCCGAGGTGATAAAAGCGACTATAAGCAGCAATATAATTAACAGTCAAAGTCCTAACTCTGAAACTTATTATACTACTCCGATCAAAATTAAATTAGTTTCAGCATCTCGACTCTCGAGTAGTAACTAGTGACCTACAAGATTTTCTAACGATCTTGGGTAACAAGCTACAGTCAGACCTCCTTATAGTTGCAGCATTTGTCTGAAGGTTTTATGGTTGCTCGTGAGATGCTGTTATATATGTATAGTGTCATTTGACATTTAGATCTCACTTAACCGTTAGACACAAAAGTATGTAAAATTAGAAAAAGTATGAACGTACAATAGGCAAATATCAATAGTATATTTTTCATGAAGTTATGACCATAACTGATGAATTTGGTCATAATAATGAAATCCAAGTGCTGATAGATGCTGGATTATCCCCTCAAACAGGCAACAAGGCAAACAAATGCAGAAACAAGGTGGATTTAAAGCTTACTAGGATTAATCCTACGAGGAGTGTCAAATCAAATCCTAAATGAAGATGAAAGCTTTGTTTTGAAATGTGAGGTCCATTAGATTTCAAAATTCATCTCATAGAATTCAAATGATGCACAGGTATCACAGATTTTATATTGTCTTAATGGAACCTTTTCAAGATGCAAGATAAATTTACAAATACAAAAAGAGGTTGGGAATGCAATATGCCAACTATAGTCTAAATGGAAAGATTTTGAATTTTTATACAGGAACATGTCTATGTTGAGGTAATTACAGACGCTGAGCAGCAGCTAACTCTACAATTACAGTTCCAGGAGTCTGGTCAATCCTTAATCACAATAGTAGTATATGCAAAATGTGATGCTCAGGAAATAATGGGTCTGTGGGATGATATTTATATCCTTAGTCAGAACATGAATTTGCATTAGCTGGTGGGTGGTGATTTTAGTGTCATTCTAAGTGATGAAGAGAAAATTGATAGTCTTCCTGTTTATCCTCAGGAATATGAAAACTTTGCCTTATGTGTCAATTCATGTGAGCTCTATAATATCAATTTTAAAAGCAATCTCTTTACTTGGTAAAATGGTAGAGCTAACAATGAATGCATTTTTAAAAGATTAGATAGACTTTTGATTAATCAAGCTTTCTTGGACATGAATGGGCTTGTAGAAATGAAACACCTAACCAGAACAGGGTCTGACCATAATCCACTCCTACTTTCTTATGGAGATCAGTCTTCTAATATTAGAAGACCTTTCAAGTTTCCCAATTTTTGGGTAACAAATAATGACTTTCATGATGTAGTGAGAACTAATTGGTGGGCCAATGAAGATGCTGACATCTTCATTAGCATTAAACAGAAAATGAAAATGAAAAAGATAAAGGTTGCATTGTCTTGCTGGAGAAAAGAGAAGTTTGGAAACTTATTCAAGCAGATTATTATTAGAGAAGAGATAGTCAAATTAAAGGAATCTTTGTTTGAAGAAGATCCTTCCTCAGAAAATAAAATGATATTACAGAGAGCTCAAGCTGAACTAAAACAGTATCTTCACTATAAGAAAGAATTTTAAAGACAAAATATAGGTTATCAGTGGTTCTCAAAAGGTGACAGGAACACTAAGTTTTTTCATAACTTAGTGTAAGGTAGAAGAAAAAGATTGGCTATCTTAAGGATCCTCAAATCAGATGGTCTATGAGCAGAAGGTGATGAGCAAGTGGCTACTAAAGCAATTTCCTTTTCCCAGAATCAGTTTACTGAAAATAGTGAAGAAGGAGAGCTTACCTTGTTGCAGCACATACCCAACATGATCGCTGATGAAGATAACTCATAGCTAAATACCGCTCTTACTATGGAGAAAGTGAAAAAAGTAGTGTTTGAGCTGAAAGAAGACAATGCTTGTGGGTACTGATGAATTCACTGGTTTGTTCTTTCAGAGCTGCTAGAGCATTGTGGGGGAAGATGTTTATAGAGTGGTGAAGGCATTCTTTGAGGGTTGTACTTTGTGAAAGTCCATTACTTACACTAGTTTGGTCCTCCTTCCAAAAAAGGAATTAGTCCAATCCTTTTCTGATATGATACCAATTAATTTAAGCAACTTTTTGAATGAATATCCAGGGTGTTGCATGACAGATTGGAATGCTTGCTACCTAGATTAATATCAAATAATCAGTCAGGATTTGTTAAGGACAGAAATATTACTGAAAATGTGTTGTTGGCACAAAAGATCATTGCTAATATTAGATAAAGGAAAAGGCCTGCTAATGTAGTATTAAAGCTGAATATGGTCAAGGCTTATGACAGGGTCAACTGAAACTTTCTAATAAAAATAAAAATGAATTTTGATGCTGGAGTTACAGACATGATCGAAAGACTAGTTGCTAATAACTAATATTACATCCTAATTAATGGGTAAACACATGATTTCTTTCACTCAACTAAAGGAGTAAAACAAGGAGACTTCCTATCTCCTGCCTTGTTTATATTATCAGTTAAGATACTATCTAGAGTCTTAAATTTTTTATTCTAAAATATAAAATTTAAAGGTTTTGGTATGCCTAAGTGGAGTGACAACATAAATCTCCTAACTTATGTCGATGATACCATTATATTTGTCTCTGCTAATAAGAAGTCTTTGTGGTTAGTGATGAAAGTTCTTGGAGGGTATGAAGCTCAGTTAGGCCAAAAGATAAACAAGGAGAAAAGTGCCTTCCTAGCTTATCATAAGACAGCTCAAGCCCTCATTAGAGAAGTTGAAGAACACACTGGTTTCAAAAGAGATAAATTTGCATTGATCTACTTGGGCTGTCCATTGGACATGCAAAAAAAGAAGAAGGTGCATTTCTCAGAATTGATGAAGAAAGTGCATAATAAATTATAAGCTTGAAAGGGAAAGCTCCTTTCATTTGAAGGGAAGGCAATCTTAATCAATAATGTGCTAAACAATATTTTATATATTTATTATCTGCCATTATTCCTTCAAAGTGTGTCATTTATGACTTGCATAAAATATTTACAAGATTTCTGTGGAGTTTTAAAGAGGTGGGCAGAAACAAACATTGGGTGGCATGACTTGATATTTGCAACTCCAAAGAAGAGGGAGGATTGAAATTTAGGTCCCTATTTGATGGTTCAAAGACACTATTTGTTAAACTATGGTGAATTTTTAAAATTCAAAAATCTCTCTGGACAAACTTTATGTGAAACAAATATTGTAAGAAGGTAAGACTCCAAATGGTGGGTTGGAAAGGGGAACACCGACATGAAAATATATGCTAGAAGCCAGAGACATGTTTGATCAAGAGATTTGGTGGGAACCTAAAAAAGAACATTCTAGTGTCTGGTATGATAACTGCACCCAATTGAGAGCTCTGCACTATATTCTGCCCATCAATAGAGGAAATGATAATCAACTAAAAGAAATCAGCCAATTGATCACAAATGAGAGATGGAACTCAGAATTAATGCATCAGTTATTTCCAAAAGAGGTATGCAGTCACATTGATAGATGCATTATTTATGAGGAGGGTTCTAAGGAATGAGATAAACCTTTATGGATATTAAACAACACAAGTAAATTTACTATAGGGTCAGCCTGAGATTATCTCAGACAAAGGGGAGACCTTCAACATAATTTCAAGTATATTTGGGGAAAGGAAATTCCTTAGGTATCCTTCTTCATATGGAGGTTATGAAAAAGAAGTTGCCTATTGAGAAAAATCTGTTAAGAAACAGGATAAGTGAAGATGTTGATTGTTTTTGCTGTGATGCTAGAGTTCAGGAGACAATTGAACATATGTTCATGACCTGCCCTATTTCTAACTCCCTATGGAACCATTTTGCAGCAAGTACATGGATTACTGGACCATCCCTACAGGTCAAGGAATGCACACTTAAGTGGTGAAAAGCTGATATTGCACCAAAATTAAAACTGTTTTTTAGAGCTTCCTCACTTTTCATCCTTTGGTAAATTTAGAAAAGAAGAAATATTGTGAAATATGGAGGAAGAATGTCAGTACTAAGTATGAGAATGGAAATCAATAGAAACCTGGTACTAATGGCTAAATGCTTATATCCTTGGCTGTCTAACTTGTCTTTTTCTTGGACAGATTTAGTGCAATTTTTAGAGGAATATACTCCAAGGATAAGCTGCAAGATTATATACCAGAAAACACCTGCCAGGGGTTCATTTAAGTGCAACTCAGATGGAGTTGTGAAGGGAAATAAGATCAGGAGCCTTCTGTGTGAGGAATTATTGTGGAAACCTAGTTTATGCAGAAGTGAAAAGGTTGGGGGATAACTCTGTCCTAATTGCTGAAGTTTAGGCTTTCAGGATGGGACTTGAATACTGTATTAACCAACACTATATCCCACTAATAATGGAAACTGATTCACTAACTGTGAAAAATATAGTAGAAGGAAAGTGGGAAATCCCTTGAAGCATAGCAACAGAGATTACAAGGATAAAGGCACTCATGGAGGATGTAAATGTGAGAGTGGAACACACATACAAAGAAGGGAACAAGCTGAAAGATTTTTTTGCTAAATCATGTTTTCTTTTGCAGGTACAATCCCTCTAAGTTACTCTACAGTACAAGACACACCTAGGAAAGCCAAAGTCATACTAAGCATGGATAGAGAATAGACGCTAAACCTTAGAATCAAAAAACTTCAACATGGAGCTTTTAACGATAGGGGTCGACAAACATAAAACAAATGAGCAAGAGATTCACTAAAAGATTATTAGCACAACATACAGATAGTATCATGGAATAATACTCTCAATATTGCATTCAAGGCCATGAAAAAGAAATAAACATCAGTAACAAATCAAGGAGAACACAAAGATTTAGACTGCAGATACTTGAAAAAATCAAAGAGATTCCTCAGATCTCGTACATGAGCATAGTCTATCAATATAGAGACACAACAAAGATATCAACAACTTCTGAGTTTAATGTCTTCCCATATACAATGGATTTCAATATCGAAGGAGTAGAAGATTCTTACTCGACAACATTGAGAATAGATCTGTAGATTCATTTTGCTTAGACAGTGGTATTAGCTTCTTATTGACCTCAACATATCGGGTAAGTGAAGATACAGAGAAATTGTCAACCTAAGATGCCTATTTACTGGAAGATACAGAAGAGCTAGTGGAATACTCATCTGAGGAAGCCCGATTTGTGGATTTTTGAGTCGAAGAAGTCTTCATCTGGTTGATTGTTACGACATTTGTGAGACTTGTAAATGTCCTTAGTAAAAACAACCAGAGCTCAGCCTTTCTTACAGATCCACAACCTTCTCAATTCGTAATCCACCCTCTCATAGCCCTCTCGTTTTCACCCGGAGCTGCAGCTTATGAAGTTGCCGTTTGGGGTGCTTTGATTCCAGAAGTTTCCTTGTTTTCTTTCCTTTTTTTCATCATTTTCTTAATTAGTTTTTGTTTCTTTATTTGTTTTTGTGCAGCTTTGCCCATTGCCGGGTCTTGGGCCATTTGGACTCAGATTGGTGATGGGTCACTGCTTTATATTTTGTCTTATTTTCAACAACATGGTCTATGACTTCTTTTAATTAAAAAAATTTGATGGATATCATATAATACTATTTTTTTCTTTTAGTTATTTTTACTTGAAATTTACTAGTGCATGACATTAATGATGACTATCATAAATATTTTAATATTTTATTTTATATATAATATATATTTTACAAAATATTATTATACAATATTTGAGTATAGCTATTATATATGGATAATTTTACAAAGAGTATTACTATAATGAATGTCATTGCCATTATAGGTAGAATGTTATTATAGAGAAGTAAAATATAACATGAAAAATTAATTCTGGATCAGAGAAAATCAGGTTGTTATAGTGAAATATTGTTATAATGAGTGACCATTATAGAGAGGTCTGACTGTATAAGTTATTAGATATTTTTCCTCTCTTATGATTCAAATTTATCGTATTGGATACTTAATTTGAGTAGACTCAGTTCTAGAGTTTTATATTTTTATCTTTATTTAATATTATTTTACACTATCGTAAAATAGTGAAATTATCTCTATTCTTGTTTTCTTGATTCATTACTTTTGATTAAACAATTAAAATATCTAAAGAGTTTTTACAAAAGTCATAAACTAGTATAAATGATAGCGTGTTCTAATTTTTATACTTTTTTAAAAATTAACTGAATCATACCGATATCGAAGAAAAATTGAGATGATGGGGCAGTTTTAAAAGGTCTAATTTTTTGTTAGTAAAATAAAATAATCAAAAAATTGATATTATATAAATTTTATAAAATATTCATCTGAACCGTATCATTCACACCCCTAATTATTATTAAAATAAAAGAAAAGAGTTACAACTTACAAATAGGGTGCACAATAATTGGTTTAACATAAGCCGAATCAAAAAATATGTTATTGTTTTATTAATGTCAGATTACTCGATTAATAATTTTTAAATGATTTGGATTTTTTTTATTAAGCCATCGATTTGATTTCTGATAATTAGCTTTTAGTTAATGGTTAAACCGTTAACCCAATAAAATTATATTGGTATTCCTAATTATATAATAGTGGCTTTATGTTTTAAAAAATACAAACCCTCTGTAATGACCCTTCGGGTCATTTATGCATTTTCGCCTTTTTTGTACCGTTAGAGCTTGTTTGTAGCGGCCCCAAGTCATTTAAGGCTTTTCTGGACTGGTAGTTCGGTGCCCGGGCCGTTTGTTTGATCGTATGATAAGTTTTGAAGTCAAGCAAGTCGGCAAAAGTTATCGTAAGTTTCTTTAATAAATTTTCTGAGCTTTGGGTGAAATGTCTCAGAGCTTTTCTCTCAATATATAAAGAATTAGAAGTCCCCGAACCTACCAAATCGAAGGTCTACGAGTCTAGTTTCCAACGCACAAAAGCTCACGTCCAACCGATCTCGGAGTAAAAAGTTATGATTGTTTTACCACGGACTGTCTGGCAGAAACCGAGTCGCGAACCGGGTCGAGTCAAAATCGATTTAAAGCCTCAACTTCACGTTTTAAAACACCATTTCAGTTCTAAAATAGAGAGAAAACATAAGGGAGGGTTCCAAGAGAGTTCTTGAGTGATCAAGGTGCATTTTTGGTGATTTCTATCGCTAAAGTTTGTCCCCGTGCCTAGAAACGCAACCTCTACGCGTGGCAGCCATTCCTTTGATAAAACACGTTTGGAGCTGGTTTCAAAAGATAGGAATTGGTATTTCTTGGTGTTTATTCAATCTTTACACTTGGTTTGCTAAGGTAACCATCTCGGGGCTCTTTTATGATCGTTTTTATGAAGTTCTACGGACGTTTTGTCAAGTTATGATTTTTTTGGGAAATCTGCCGATTTAAGCTTAATTATGAACTGTTTATAGGTATAAGCTGCGTATATATAGTGTTTGCGAAGCTTAGGATGTAAGGAACAATTTCCGTGAAGGAAATACGGGCATTCAGACGTTCATTGGAGGGTATTTTTGTTATTTTAGAGCTTCTTGGAGTGGTTCGAGCTTGGACATCGTCGTCCTAGCAGCTTGTCGTCGGACGACAGGTAGGTTATGGTTTAAAATCCCTAGACTTAGCATATATCGGATAAAATTGTATTAGCTGGCATCCTTGGGTTGGATTATTAGGTTGGTACCACAGACCTTGACCGCTTTATTCATGTCTGCCTACTTTTGTTCCTCCGATGCTTGTAGTACTTGCCGATATGTTTTATTTACCCTTGTGGTCCTGTGAGGCCTTGTTGACTCTGGAACATAGAAGGTGGGATATTGGGAATGTCCGCGAGTCCCGAGCATAGAATTATCCTTCTAGGCTGGCTATGCTTGCTGAGTAGCTATGGGCCTGTGCAGGGTCGATAGGTTGATTGTGAGCTGCTGGGCAGCTATTATGTTTGATCATACCATTTTCATGCATATAAAGAAGTTTTATCCATGTTTTACTACGGTTTTGGCTTCGGGCCTACTGGTACTATTTTTTAAACCTTGCATGGCCCTGGGGGCCCATTTTTTTATGGAAATGAATTGGAAATGGTTTGATTTAACTTGTGAATATTCTTGGGTAAAAGAAGGTAAAAGTATGATTTATATCACCAGTTTTACGATTAACGCTAGACTCGGCAGGACCGGGGTGCTAGTTGAGTTTTCTTGCTACTTGAGATGATTTTAGCCTCGGTTGGACCAAGCACCTGAGATGACTTTCTACTGTTTAGACCCGGTTATGTCCGGGCACCCTTGGAGGGGTTTTTGAGATATTTTCCCACTACTTTAGTCCTGGACAGAGTCTGGGCATGCATATTCGAGACTGGGTCTTTATCTTGAACCCAGACTTGCTTCCGGATGACATGTTTTGATACTGAGTTTTAGTATGGGGTCAAGGACCTCCATGGACCTTGCCATACGGGCCTAGGGCTTCGGGATGCGTGTGCCGGAGGAAGGGTATACGGTGGAGTAGAGGTATACGGGCAGTGTCCTACCATGGAACCTACCTGCTAGGCCAGATCGGCACTGGAGAAGGTACATACAGAGATACCATTTCACTTGAGATCTTCATGCATCATATCATTCATTGTTTGAGGCTCCACCCCTGTTTGTTGTTTGTTGATTGTACGCTCCGGTAGTATGGGATGCCAGGGGGTTTGTTTTCACTTGTTTGTGTTCCTCGGTTGTATGGGCGGCCGGGGGACTGTAGGTAGACTCTTGCTATTTACTTACAGAATTGTTCCCTGTTATGATTAAGTATGAAATTGGTTACTGCTAGACTGTTAGTTTCTGGATTTGAGATTGATATGATTAGTTGAGTTTGATTCCTGTCTCTGAGCATGCCTATCATTACTATTTCCCTCTTCCTCTTACACTTGAGGTTACCGGTATACCATCCATTTCCTAAACTTATTATGTATACACTGTTATTGCAAGGACCCTAGGTGCATTGTTTCTTACTTTCACCTATGCCTATGGTGTATATATTCGGCTTGCTGGCCTCACATGTGGTTCTGTTGATTTCCCTCTGGGCTAGTTCCTGTGTACCTTTCGTTGATTTCTGTGACTACTTGCTTCTATTCTGTCTGTTACTACGCTTTTATCTTATATGTGCCCAGTCAGCCTATGATACCTACTGGGTACCTTATGCTTCGCATTTGGTGCTCACCCTAACCCCTGCATCTTTTGGTGCAGATCCTAGCGTGGGCCATCACTGTTAGATCGCTGTGATTCGTGCTTGGAGATCTGTTGGGGACTACTTCAGACTGAGGGTGAGCTGTTGGCGATCGGAGCTTAGCTTTAGTTTATCTTTTGCTCTATGTACTCTATTACCATTCAGAGACATCTGTATATATTGTTTTAGATCATTTGCACTCCATGTATGTAGTTTTGGCTCTATATTATGATACCAGGTCTTGGGGTTTGGTTTAGTTTCCGCATATGTATATATATATATATATTCTTGTTATCTATTATCTTTATATTGTTCCCTTACTTTTGCTTAATAAGCTGTTCTTCCGCTTATTTGTTAGATAGTGGCCCATTACTAACTGTTTTGGGCTACGGGGATTGATTCGCCTACCGGGGGGTTGTAGGTGCCATCATGACCGAGAAATTGGGTCGTGACACCCTCTTTTTTTTTTGCATTTTGATAGTTATTCTTAATGTTGTTCTTTTTTTCTTTCTGAAATTGTTGGTTTGGTGGGGTTATACCTAGGGGTGAACAAAACCAAACCGCAAATCGAACCAATGGTCTCAATCAATAGAAAGAAAACGAAATAGATCCACTTCATTTATCACAATGAATTATATTTGTTCGATACACTGTTGTCAATATAAATATTGAATATTGAAAAAATAGATTTCAAAAGAAATTTCATAAGAGAAGAAGATGAGGCAAAGAAGGAATTGATAGAGGTGCGTCGAGAAGATCAACACACCCCTAGACAAGAGAAATTAGCCACTCATAGCAAAAGAGAGAGATATACCAAATGGGTAAGTCAAAATCCTCTTCATTGGAGCTGAATCTCAAGTTCTAAGCTCAATTTGAGTACACAAATGTTTAACCAAGAGAATGGATTCAAACCCTCTTCTCTTTTTAGAGGAAAACTTGTTCTCAAGGCAAAAAGCTTTCTAAAATATTCATGACTGAATAATGTTATTTACTATTGTGCCTAAATTGGCCTTTTATAGTTTCCCAAAATGTCACCAAAAATTAGGACAAAATTACCCTTCGGGTGGTGTGCAGGGCGACGTGCAATTCGCACGTCATGATGTGCCCGTCGCACACCCTCTTCAGTCGGACCAGTGACTTCAGCTAACTTTGGGAGCTTCATGTTAAGGGGGTGCGATTTTCACCTTGGGATGTGTGTGTCACACAACGACCACACCCTTTAGCAGATTCTTTAGTGGCTTTTGCAGCTTTATGTAGAGGAGGTGTGGTTCGCACCTCGGCTTGTGCATGTCGCACGACCACCGCATCGCAGGTCAGAATCTCCAGCTTTTCCGAACACTTCACACTTCACTCCTTTTTAGCTCTTTTTGGGTCCATTTTCTTGTTTCTCATCATATATCAAAAGTACCTGCGTAAACATCAATAAAGGCCATAAGAATCTCTAAATCTATTCAAAACATAACAATAATTCATGGATATAGGCTCAATAAGTTGGTAGATTACCGACTTACCAAACCCCCAAACTTGAACTATTGCATGTCCTCAAGCAAGATACTCACAAGGCAAGGAATGAATTATGCTCTAGACTCAATTAAGGCACAAAAGTACCCCCAATCTTGTTCCCTTGCTTCCATTTATTAAACTGTTCTTCCTCTTCGTTTGCTAGTTAGTAGCCCATTACTGACCATTTCGGGCTATGGGGATTGGTTTGCCTACTGGGGGGTTGTAGGTGCCATCATGACTGAGTAATTGGGTCGTGACAACTTGGTATCAGAGCTCTATGTTCATCGGTGTCATCAGTATAGGAGCCAATGTCTAGTAGAGTCTTGCGGATCGGGGAAGAGACGTGCATACTCAATCTTCGGGAGGCTATAGTGACATCTTAGGAAAAATTGGACTTTCCTTGTTTCAATCTCGTGCATAGTATCCTTGAAAGTTTCTGGAAATCTCACTTATTCTTGTTCACTCTTCCGCATATGGTTCGTACGAGATCTTTAGCTTCTGGAAAATGAGAGCCTCCTTCCCCTGCACCTCCGACTCTAGCTAGGGGTCGGGGTGGTTGCAATGGTAGAGGTAGGGGTCGTGGATGCCCCAGAGCAGCAAAACCTGCTAGAGCTGCTAGAGTTGAGATAGAGCCCAAGTTTGCTTACGAGCCAGAGTTCACTCCAGAGCAGCAACATATGGACCCGGGGGAAGCTCAGGTGACACCCGTTCCAGCACCAGTTTCTGTGCCAACTTCAGCCCAGCTCAGTCTTCGGATATTAGGGGTTTACTTGTTCAGCTATTAGGTATGATTGGAGAGAGACCTTCGGAGATAGCACAACCACCCTCTTAGGGGGCAGCCCTGGGTTTTCAAAGTTCCGGAGCACAACCTGCTACTGCAGCTCCCCGTGCTGAGGTTATTCCGATCCCTTCAGTTGCACAGCCTCTTGCTCCTCGCCAAGCTATGACATATGGGGAGCAGAAGGCATTGGGTAGGTTCTTTAGATTGGCACCACCAAGATTTGCTGGTACATCAGGTTAGGAACCGCATGATTTTATTACTACATGTGAGGAGATGTTGCACTATCTAGGTTGGTTCGAGACTCACGGAGTCGATTATACACCTATTAGTTGGAGGGTCCAGCGAAGCTATGGTGGAAGGCACAGGTTGCTTGCAAACCTTCTTCATTACCTCAGTTGACTTGGTCCGAGTTCTATGAGGCCTTCATGGCCAAGTTCTTGCCACAGAGAGACAGGGAGCATCATAGAGAGGAGTTCACTAGACTTGCTCAGGATTCTATGATTGTATTAGAGTACGATACCTATTTCCATCAGCTTGCTTCATTTGGGGCCATGATTATGCCTACTGAGGCCGATGGGGTCCGTAGATTTATTTGGGGGCTACGGAGAGAGTTTAGGGAGCCTGCAGAGATATTAGTTGGTAGTGGTCGATCTTTCTAGGCTATCGTGGACTATGCCCGTACTGTAGAGGATTAGCATCGTCATGACACCAGGGCCAGAGGTAAGAGGCCTCGACATTAGGGTGGCTACAGTGGTTCCAAACATGGTGGTAAAGGTTCAGGCTAGTGAGGCTGGGGCTATCAGCCACAACAGCATCAAGGTCAGTCCAACCGACCGGTTTAGGATTCATTTCAGACTTTTGGTAGTACCCAGTTTGAGGAGGGTCAGAGCAGCCATTAGGGCTATAGCGATCAGTCTTCAAGAGGTACAACTTTTGGGGCATCAGGCCGTGGTGGCCATACGGGTTTTGCTGGTTCATCCTGATCGAGTAGGTCATCAGGGTCTTGTTTCATCTGTGGTATGGTTGGTCATTTTGCTATAGATTACCCCTAGCAGGGTGCAGTTCAGCCAGCTACTCCGCCAGCTCAGCCTATTTGCTTAGTTCAGCCACCGGCTTAAGGAGGTGGTGGTCAAGGTAGAGGTGGTGCCCCACGTGGCAGAATAGGTGGTAGGGATGGCCATAGGGAAGGTAGAGGTCGTCATCAGTTCTATGCGGTCACTGGGAGACCAGAGGAAGAGGCCTCAGATGCTGTGATTACAGGTACAATTTCTGTGTGCCATCAACCTGCTTCAGCTTTATTTGATCCTGGATCCACTTGTTCATATTTATCTACCTACTTTCTGCCTTGTTTGGGGTTGGCTAGTGAGCCATTATCTGTTCCTATTTCTGTTTTGACCCCAGTAGGAGATTCTCTAGTAATGGATCAGATTGTGAGATCTTGCATGATATCTGTTGGTGATTTAGAGACTTGGACTGATTTGATGATACTCAATATGCTAGATTTTGATGTGATACTGGGCATGGACTGGTTATCCCCTCATCATGCGGTTTTGGATTATTATGACAAGACCGTTACCATAGCCATGCCCGGTGTATCCCTAGTTGTGTGGCAGGGTTCTGTCAGCCGTGCACCATCTGGGATTATCTCCTATCTTCGAGCTAGGAAGTTGATTTCTCGTGGGTGTTTAGCTTATCTAGCATATGTCCGAGATATTAGTGCTGACCCTATATCTCCTGAGTCTATTCTTATGGTTAGAGACTTCCTAGATGTATTTACTACCGACCTGCCAGGCCTTTCACCTGAGAGAGATATTGATTTTTCCATTGAGTTAGAGCCGGGCACCAGGCCCATTTCTATTCCTCCCTACCGTATGGCTCCTGCTGAGTTGAGAGAGCTTAAGGAGAAGCTTCAGGACTTGTTAGATAAGGGGTTCATTAGACCGAGTGTGTCCCCTTGGGGTGCTCCTATTTTCTTCGTGAAGAAGAATGATAGGTCAATGCGGATGTGTATTGACTATTGGCAGTTGAATAAGGTGACAGTGAAGAATAGGTGTAATGACCCTTCCGGTCATTTCCACATACACGTTTTCCTTGTGCCGTTAGAGCTTGTTGTAGTGGACCCAAGTCATTTAAGGCTTGTCGGGATCAGTATTTCGGTTCCAGGTCCATTTGTTTGGCCGCATGATAAGTTTTGAAGCCAAGCAAGTCGGCAAAAGTAATCGTAAGATCTTTAATAAATTTCCTGAACTTTGGGTAAAATGTCTCAGAGCTTTTCTCTCAATATATAAAGAGTTAGAAGTCCCCCAAAATACCAAATCGAAGGTCTACGAGTCTAGTTTCCAACGCACAAAACCTCTTGTCTAAATGATCTCGAAGTAAAAAGTTATGACTGTTTTACCGCGGACTATCTGGCAGAAAATGGGTCACGAACCGGGTCGGGTCAAACTCGATTTAAGCCTCAACTTCACGTTTTAAAATGCCATTTCAGTTCTGAAACAGTGGGAAAACATAAGGGAGGATTCCGAGAGAGTTCTTGAGTATCAAAATCGTGCGATGGTGAGTTGCAAACTTAAATTTAAGAATTTTATTAACATTGCGTGTATTTGAAAATATTTTATTTAAAGGTTGAATTTGGTAAAAATTATATTATTATTACCTTTTTAAAATATTTTAAAGGTTTATGAAAAATATTTTTGTTACGATATAATTGTATATGTATTTATTTTATAAGGTTTTTATACATTGTAATATTTTAATGGAGATAGTAAATTTAGTTATGTTGAAGTTTATTATTATAATATAGTAGGTTTTATTTGAAATAATTTTCTAATGATTATGGTATATTTAAAAAGTTATATTTATTATACCACGAACCTATGCAATACCCGAATATATATAACGGGGTAAGAATATTCTTTCAATAATGCCACCTCCACTCCACGTGGGAGTGGAGGGGTTGGACAACACATTGTAACAACTTTTGGGGTGCTACAACTTGTTCCACTCACTAGCTTATTAGCTAGAATTAAGTGGCAGGAGTATTTATTTAGGTGCCTTCAATTTGTATTTGTCCAGGAGTAGAAGTGATCACATGAAGCATTTACATACTTCTGTGTGTTGAAAAGATTAAATAAGGAGTTCGTATGAACAGAATTGCTGACGCAATATTATTAATTATCAAAAAAAAATCAATTATCTACGTCAAGTTATTCAAGCCCAAATCCGATTCTGATTTAGTTTTGGATTTTCTCGGAGTGGTTCGAGCTTGGACATCATCTTAGCAGCTTGTCATCGGACGACAGGTAGGTTACGGTTTATTTTCCCTAGACTCCGCATATATAGAATAAAATTGTACTAATGGGCATCCTTGGGTTGGTTTATTAGTTGGTACCACAGACCTCGACCGCTTTATTCATGTCCGCCTTCTTTTGTTTCTCCGTAGCTTGTAGTATTTGCCGATATATTTTATTTACCCTTGTGGTCCTGTGAGACCTTGTTGACTCTGGAACATAGAAGGTGGGTTTTTGGGAATGTCCGCGAGTCCGGGCATAGAATTATCCTTCTAGGCTGGTTATGCTTGCTGAGTAGCTGTGGGCCTGTGCAGGGTCGATAGGTTGATTGTGAGCTGCGGGCAGCTATTGTGTGTGATCATACCATTTCCATGCATATAAAGAGGTTTTATCCATGTTTTACAGTGGTTTTGGCTTCGGGCCTACTGGCACTGTTTTCTAAACCTTGCATGGCCCGGGGGGGCCCGTTTTTGATGGAAATGATTTGGAAATGGTTTGATTTAACTTGTGAATATTTCTGGATAAGGGAAAGTAAAATTATGTTTAAAAGCATCAGTTTTACGATTATCGCTAGACTCGGCAGGGCCGGGGTGCTAGTTGAGTTTTCTTGTTACTTGAGATGATTTTTAGCCTCGGTCAGACCGAGCACCTGAGATGACTTTTTACGGTTTAGACCCGGTTATTCCCGGGCACCCTTGGAGGGGTTTTTGAGATATTTTCCTACTACTTTAGTCCTGGACAGGGTCTGGGCATGCATATTCGAGACTGGGTCTCTATCTTGATACCAGACTTGCTTCCAGGTGACATGCTTTGATACTGAGTTTTAGTATGGGGTCTGGGACCTCCATGGACCTTGCCATCCGGGCCAGGGGCTACGGGCTGCGTGTGCCGTAGGAAGGGTATACGGTGGAGTAGAGGTATACGGGCAGTGTCCTTCCATGGAACCTACCTGCTGGGTCGGATCAGCACCGGGGGAGGTACATACAGAGATACCATTTCACTTGATATCTTCATGCATCACATCATTCATATTTTGAGGCTCCACCCTTGTTTGTTGTTTGTTGATTGTACGCTCCGGTAGTATGGGATGCCGGAGGGTTTGTTTTCACTTGTTTGTGTTCCTCGGTTGTATGGGCGGCCGGGGGACTGTAGGTAGACATTTGCTATTTACTTACAGAATTGTTCCCTGTTACGATTAAGTATGAAATTGGTTACTTCTAGACTGTTAGTGTCTGGATTTGAGATTGATATGATTAGTTGAGTTTGATTCATGTCTCTGAGCATGCCTATCGTTACTCTTTCTCTCTTCTTCTTACACCTGAGGTTACCGGTATACCGTCCATTTCGTAAACTTATTTTGTATGCACTATTGTTGCAAGGACCTCAGGTGCGTTGTTTCTTACTTTCACCTGTGCCTATGGTGTGTATATTCTGCTTACTAGCCTCACATGATGGTTCTGTTGATTTCCCTCTGGGCTAGTTCCTGTGTACCTTTCGTTGATTTCTGTGACTGCTTGCTTCTATTTTGTCTATTACTACGCTTTTATCTTATATGTGCCCAGTCGGCCTATGATACCTACTGGGTACCTTATGCTTCACATTTGGTGCTCACCCCTACCCCCCCTGCATCTTTGGGTGCAGATCCTAGCGTGGGCCATCGCCGTTAGATCGCTGTGATTCGTGCTTGGAGATCTGTTGGGGACTACTTCAGACTGAGGGTGAGATCTTGGCGATCGGAGCTTAGCTTTAGTTTATCTTTTGCTTCATGTTACTCTATTACCATTCAGAGACATTGTATATATAGTTTTTGTTTACTTGCCACCAATGTATGTAGTTTGGCTCTATACTATGATACCAGGTCTTGGGTTTGGTTTAGTTTCCGCATATGTATATTTTATAGTCCTTTTATCTGCTCTCTTCGTCTTGTTCTCTTATTTGTTAGATAGTAGCCCATTACTAACTGTTCTGGGCTACGGGGATTGGTTCACCTACCGGGGGTTGTAGGTGCCATCATGACCGAGAAATTGGGTCGTGACAACTTGGTCCGGTATTGTAGGTGCCATCATGACCCAAGTCATTTAAGGCTTGTCGGGACCGGTATTTCGGTGCCAGGTCCATTTGTTTGGCCGCATGATAAGTTTTGAAGCCAAGCAAGTCGGCAAAAGTAATCGTAAGATCTTTAACAAATTTCCTGAACTTTGGGTAATATGTCTCGGAGCTTTTCTCTCAATATATAAAGAGTTAGAAGTCCCCCAAAATACCAAATCGAAGGTCTACGAGTCTAGTTTCCAACGCACAAAACCTCTTGTCCAAATGATCTCGAAGTAAAACGTTATGACTGTTTTACCGTGGACTATCTGGCAGAAAATGGGTCGCGAACCGGGTCGGGTCAAACTCGATTTAAGCCTCAACTTCACGTTTTAAAATGCCATTTCAGTTCTGAAACAGTGGGAAAACATAAGAGAGGATTCCGAGAGAGTTCTTGAGTATCAAAATCGTGCGATAGTGAGTTGCAAACTTAAATTTAAGAATTTTAACATCGCGTGTATTTGAAAATATTTTATTTAAAGGTTGAATTTGGTAAAAATTATATTATTATTACCTTTTTAAAATATTTTAAAGGTTTATGAAAAATATTTTTGTTACGATATAATTGTATATGTATTTATTTTATAAGGTTTTTATACATTGTAATATTTTAACAGAGATAGTAAATTTAGTTATGTTGAAATTTATTATTATAATATAGTAGGTTTTATTCGAAATAATTTTCTAATGATTATGGTATATTTAAAAAAGTTATATTTATTATACCACGAACCTATGCAATACCCGAATATATATAACAGGGTAAGAATATTCTTTCAGTAATGCCACCTCCACTCCACGTGGGAGTGGAGGGGTTGGACAACATATTGTAACAACTTTTGGGGTGCTGCCACTTGTTCCACTCACTAGCTTATTAGCTAGAATTAAGTGGCAGGAGTATTTATTTAGGTGCCTTCAATTTGTATTTGTCCAGGAGTAGAAGTGATCACATGAAGCATTTACATACTTCTGTGTGTTGAAAAGATTAAATAAGGAGTTCGTATGAACAGAATTGCTGACGCAATATTGTTAATTATCAAAAAGAAATCAATTATCTACGTCAAGTTATTCAAGCCCAAATCCGATTCCGATTTAGTTTTGGATTTTCTCGGAGTGGTTCGAGCTTGGACATCGTGTTCCAGCAGCTTGTCGTCGGACGACAGGTAGGTTACGGTTTAATTTCCCCAGACTCCGTATATATAAAATAAAATTGTATTAATGGGCATCCTGGGGTTG
>QJPP01000837.1:0-47155 GCA_003996215.1 Jaltomata sinuosa
TTAAAGGTTTATGGAAAATATTTTTGATACGATACAATTGTATATGTATTTATTTTATAAAGTTTTTATATATTGTAATATTTTAACGGTGATAGTAAATTTAGTGATGTTGAAAATTATTATTATGATATAGTAGGTTTTATTTGAAATAATTTTCTATTAATTATGGTATATTCAAAAAGTTATTTATATTTTACCATGAATTTATGCAATACCCGAGTATATATATAACGAGATAAAAAACTTTGGTGTGACACCCCACCTACACGTGGAGCTGTGGCAAATGAATACTAATGATGAGTATTACATAGGTGGTGAGTTGTCTGTTAGTATAGTTACTATATAATTAACTTAAGCATTAGAAAGAAAAGAAGTTGCTTTGTATCTATCTTAATTAGCTTCTAAATCACCTTTTTTTATATTCCTTCATAAGGTTTCTATGTACTGTTAGCATGCTTCATATAAATATATGTACGCATATGTTAAAGAAGAGTTATCGTGGCGCTATATTTTGATCTTCGGAAGAAAATCAATTATCTACGTCAACTTATTCCATCCCAAATCTGATTCCGATTTAGTTTTGGATTTTCTTGGAGGTTCGATCTTGGACATCGTTGTTCTAGCAGCTTGTCGTCGGACGACAGGTAGGTTACGGTTTATTTTCCCTAGACTTCGCATATATAGAATAAAATTGTATTAATGGGCATCCTTGGGTTGGTTTATTAGGTTGGTACCACAGACCTCGACCGCTTTATTCATGTCCGCCTTCTTTTATTTCTCCGTTGCTTGTAGTATTTGCCGATATATTTTATTTACCCTTGTGGTCCTGTGAGGCCTTGTTGACTCTGGAACATAAAAGGTGGGATTTTGGGAATGTCCGCGAGTCCCGGGCATAGAATTATCCTTCTACGCTGGTTATGCTTGCTTAGTAGCTGTGGGCTTGTGCAGGGTCGATAGGTTGATTGTAAGCTGCTGGGAAGCTATTGTGTTTGATCATACCATTTTCATGCATATAAAATGGTTTTATACATGTTTTACTACGGTTTGGGTTTCGGGCCTACGGACACTATTTTCTAAACCTTGCATGGCCCGGGGGCCCGTTTTGATGGAAATAATTTGGAAATGGTTTGATTTAAACTTGTGAATATTCTTGGGTAAAAGAAAGTAAAATTCTGATTTAAATCACCAGTTTTACGATTAACGCTAGACTCGGCAGGGCCGGAATGCTAGTTGAGTTTTCTTGCTACTTGAGATGATTTTTAGCCTCGGTCGGACCGAGCACCTGAGATGACTTTTTACTGTTTAGACCCGGTTATTCCCGGGCACCCTTGGAGGGGTTTTTGAGACATTTTCTCACTACTTTAGTCCTGGACAGGGTGTGGGCATGCATATTCAAGACTGGGTCTCTATCTTGATACCGGACTTGTTCCGGGCGACATGTTTGATACTGAGTTTTAGTATGGGGTCTGGGACCTCCATAGGCCTTGCCATCCACGGACCAGGGCTATGGGCCTCCGCATGTGTCGGACGGGGTATACACCGGGAGTAGAGGTAATACGGGCAGTGTCCTTCCATGGACACCTACTGCTTGGGACCCGGATCGGCAGCCCGGATGGAGGTACATCGAGGAGATAATCCATTTCACTCGAGATTTCATGCATCATATCACGTTCATTGTTTGACGGCTCACCCTTGTTTGTTGTTTGTTGATTGTACGCTCCGGTAGTATGGGATGCCGGAGGGTTTGTTTTCACTTGTTTGTGTTCCTCGGCTGTATGGGCGGCCGGGGGACTGTAGGTAGACTCTTGCTATTTACTTACAGAATTGTTCCCTGTTACGGTTAAGTATGAAATTGGTTACTGCTAGACTGTTAGTTGCTGGATTGAGATTGATATGATTAGTTGGGCTTGTTTCATGTCTCTAAGCATGTCTATCATTACTCTTCTCTCTTCTTCTTACACTTGAGGTTACCGGTATACCGTCTATTTCGTAAACTGATTTTGTATACACTGTTGTTGTAAGGACCCCAGGTGCGTTGTTTCTTACTTTCACCTGTGCCTATGGTGTGTATATTCTGCTTACTAGCCTCACATGTGGTTCTGTTAATTTCCCTCTGGGCTAGTTCCTGTGTACCTTTCGTTGATTTCTGTGACTGCTTGCTTCTATTCTGTCTATTACTACGCTTTTATCTTATATGTGCCCAGTCGGCCTATGATACCTACTGGATACCTTATGCTTCGCATTTGGTGCTCACCCCTACCCCTTGCATCTTTGGGTGCAGAACCTAGCGTGGGCCATCGCCGGTAGATCGCTGTGATTCGTGCTTGGGGATCTGTTGAAGACTACTTCAGGCTGAGGGTGAGCTCTTGGCGATCGGAGCTTAGCTTTAGTTTATCTTTTGCTTCATGTACTCTATTACCATTCAGAGACATTTGTATATATAGTTTTGGTTTATTTTGCACTCCATATATGTAGTTTCGGCTCTGTACTATGATACCAGGTCTTGGGGTTTGGTTTAGTTCCGCATATGTATATATTTATATTCCTTTTATCTGTTCTCTTCGTCTTGTTCCCTTATTTGTTAGATAGTAGCCCATTGCTAGCTGTTCTGGGCTACGGGGATTGGTTCACCTACCGGGGGTTGTAGGTGCCATCATGACCGAGAAATTGGGTCGTGAAAGTCCCTTACCTTGCGCTCTGCATACTCTTTCTTTCTGATTTTGGCTTCTGGCAACTTGGTTTGAATACCCCTCACCTTTTTCGAAGCTTCTTTCACCAAGTCAATACCCAATAATCTCACATTGCCTGCCTCAAACCACCCTATGGGTGATCTACGTCCCCTCCTCTAAAGTGCCTCAAAAGATGTCACGTTAATACTGGAGTGATAGCTGTTGTTGTACACAATTGTAAGAATTGATCCCAATGGCCCCCGAAATCGATCACACATGCATGAACACCTTCCTAAGATAATCCCCTTTCCCATTCGTTACCCCTTTGGTCAAGCAAGTAGGAACAAGGCGAGTTCCAATATTTGCAATGGTTAAAAAGCAATCATAACGAGAGGAAGAATAATACATGCATGAACACCTTCCTAGGATTACTAAGTACTTTGCCTACTTTGTTAATCCTTCATGGTTCCCACAACCCTAGTTGTGGATTTAGCTACTCATAGTTGCAAGAGAGCAATCATATTTAGATGAAGAGATCATGATTATAACTTACAATAACAAGTAAAGAAAACTGGAATCCTGAATTCTTAAGAACACTTCAATAATCAAAAACAATAATCGAATTCTCAAAAGTATGGAATAATATTCTCAATAATGTGTTATGATGTCTCAAAGTTGCATAATAGTTGCGTAACTCCCAAAATAAAACCCTAGGGAAGGTATTTATAGACAACAAAGACTAATTCCTAATAGAACTAGGAGAGCTGGAATGCGTCACTTCTGACAGGCA
Source organism: Jaltomata sinuosa (assembly GCA_003996215.1). NCBI lineage: Eukaryota > Viridiplantae > Streptophyta > Magnoliopsida > Solanales > Solanaceae > Jaltomata > Jaltomata sinuosa. The sequence continues at coordinate 3,460 of QJPP01000837.1, forward strand.
AGCCCCACGAGCCATCATGGGTGCCATAGGCATCGTGGTCTGCCCGTAAGGTCTTCTAGTCTTGGTGCAATATAGTTCTGCCTTGTTTCCATGGGCTAGGATCATGGGCCATCATGGTTACCACAGGCGTCGTGGGCAACCCGTGGCCAATCCTCTGTTATCCCAGCGACTCTGGTCCATTCTGACTCGCAGTGAAACATTCCATCGTGGCTATGACACCCGTCTCAATAAGTCATGGGATGGGTTTTTTTCCCTTTAAATCTCATTGCTTCATTCTGATGTTTCTTCCCATAGGCTGTGGTGGATCCCACGCCCGTAGGACATGACTTTTAGCCCAAAAATAATAGTTTTCCCTGTATTTTTGTATTTTCAATACTCTTCCCTGCACATGTAGCAAGCGAGCATCATATCTAACAAAACACGCTTAAGAACCCTCAAAATCCTTGGTTTTAAGCATCAAAAGTGTCGTGAAATCTCGGCACATCAACACCCTCAACTTAGAATATTGAAAATAAACTAAACCGATGCCTAAACAAAAAAAACCTAGGAACTACAACAGGCAAGTTGTTCAACCATTTCAGTTTAGAGAATCATTACCCACTCCTTATCAGTACAAAAACTAGTGCATACATACAAGCTATCAACACAACACAGAATGGATCCATGGATGACAACATGATATAAATGAGCAAGTTAGCATACACAAAAGTCATTCATTCGATAAGTCAGCAATCACAGTCTACTCTAGTGCCTTTACAGCAAAGAAGTCCTGCTCACATAGAATCTCATTCAATAAATAGGGACTAGGAACACACTCACTCTCGCAAAGAAGTTCAAGCTATACATGCACAATACCATAGGCTTAACCTTATTTTCTATGCCTTGGCCTTCAAACAGTTCGGTTATGATCACTATAGGACTTTGTTAGGCTTGTAATATAGGTTCATGGATGGGTATGGTATATTTGGGTTATTGTGACTATGCCCTCCTTGACACTACACTTACTTCTATGCTCCACTTTTCAAACCATGATATTTTTCTCCCTTATTCTCCCCTTTTGTTATCATTTCACTTAGATCAAGCATCGGGTGCGGCTTTTATTTTAGTTTTGCACTTTTTCTCTTTTATTTTTTTCTTTTCTTTTCTTTTCCCTTCTTTTTTTCTTTTGTAACACACAAACTATGTTCGTTATCTTTCTTTTCAATACTAACTCAATCTTTTCATACCCCCATTTTCCTATTTTACCCTTACAGTAGCCATCCTCAACTTAGGCGTTTAGCCTGAGTTGAGATGCATAATGTTCAGGGAGGGACCAGGTCCAAAATAAGGGTTTACAGGAAATAGGGAAGATGAACAGGCTAACAATAAAAGGGATCAGTTCAGGCTCAAAATAAGGGATTAAAGGGAACCATTTTTCATTTGGTAGGTTATTTGTATTAAGTGGACTTCATTCAAAAAATGGCCTATGATCATCTCCTAACCAACTATTCTAAAACCAAGGCAAGACTAACTAGGCAAGTTCTAGATTGACACATATAGTAAGAACGATACAAAATTATCTCACCCACATACGACACAGAGTTTAGACTAATGACTAGCTAAATATTAGTTCATACACTAGCTTAAGCTACTTATCACAACATTCATACACATGCTGTCATTTAAAGATCCATCAAGGTCAGTCTTAACAAGCTTATTGCATAAAAATTTGGAGGGGTCTTCATTTTCACAAACATTCTCAAAACCAAGACCACAGACTGCATTAAGTTCCTACTTTTCTTTCACAATCACACATCCTATTCTAAATATGCTGGTTCGACAGAAATTAAAAAATCCTTAAGGAAAGAATACAGCAAGAAAACCCCAAGGACGTAGGTACCTTTTAGATACCCTCATGGGTTTCTTCCCATGAAATGGCTAATTTAATGTCGTGGCATAATGCGAGTATTTTGGCTACTCAGACTTCACTAAAACACTATACCAAAACATAACTAGATGACCAAATTGCCCCCACCCTATCAAAAAAGTTATGCATTGTCCCCAATTCACTAAAAATAACCAAAACAAGGGAGGCGAGGCATACCTGTGGTGCCTAAGCACGGTTATCCTATGTAGTAGTCGGGCCTGCTAGTTTAGTGCCCGCTTCTTCTCACTAATAGAGGCTGCCTCAGCAGTCCTCTCAACATCAACAGCTGCTCGAGTAGCTTCATCAATGGTAACTCCAACAATAGGGTCTGAAGAAAGTACCTTTGTCAAAACTTCAACACCACTCCCTGAGCTACCATTATCGATGGAATCAAGTCAAAGTCATAGCAGATTCTTCCCTCATGGATAGAGTCTCTTTATTCAGACTCCCCTTTGGGGTAGGAAAAGCAGTAAGATAGGGATCAACCTTTGGTGGCAACAAAAAATCATCATGGATGGTAGTCGGCTCAGCTGACTCTGAAGTACTGCCCATGCCCAATGTCTTGCTCTCATCTTTGGACCTCTTAGGATGATGGGTTTGGATAACACACTCTCTACGATCAATACCCGAGTACCTTGGGACACCCACATCATTACACAGCTTAGTCAGGAGGCACGGGAAAGGGTATAAAGAACTAATTTTTATAACCCTATCCCTTATCTCCTTAGTTATGATCCTCCCGATGTCGAGCTTGTATTTGGACAATAGGCTAGCCACCAAAATAGCTATTTCTATGGTTAATTGATTATCCCCACCTGTCAGTATTAGTCAAAACCATACAATAGCCCACCAGAATTTTGCCTCAAAAGTCAGAGAAGCCTTATTGATCTGTGGCTTATCCTAATAAAGCCACTTTAGGTTTCGACCTTTGTGAGGACTTTGGCCAACCACTTATTTTTCTCACTCTCGCTATTGTACCGGTGGTCATATTCTCATGTGTTGAAAGGTGCAACATATTCAGGCTCATAAAGAAATTTGTTGATAGTTCGGGCCAAAATGTTTTCTGGGACACCTTGCATAGGGACGCTCTCAAGATCGGGCAAGTCTGATGCATTCTGGCCCTTTTTACACCATCTCTATGAGATGGCCTGATAGTTAGCATAAAACTCCCTTACGATGGTCGGCTAATAGTCGGGGAGTGGCTTGCTGGTCCAGCCTAAATTGTAATGTCAGAAGTACTCCTCAATCTTAGGGAAGTCTTTCTGCTTAAAGGAGTGTATCCTCCATTCTTCTATAATAGGGCATTTAATGTGCCCCTTCTCCATCAATTCGAACCCATAGTCAAAGATCTTCTTGGACCCTTTCACATTCCACCTAGTAAGCTCACAGAGTCTGATGTCTTTGGATGTGAGAGCCAAAGTCATCCCAGGAGCTTTTGGAGTAGGCACGGTCTTCTCCTTTTCAGGAGTAGTGCTTTCAGTATAGGACTCCGACCCTGCATCAGCATCCTTGTTCGAACCGGACGATGAATCATCCTTAGAACTAGACTCGATCTCCTTGCCACTGGAAACCTGGATAGCCGAGTCCTATCCTTCCTTTGCTGGTAGAGGAGTGGTGTTACTCTCTTTTTCTGAAATAGAAGATCTGGATGATGATTCTTCCCCCTCCTCAGACTGGGGGGGAAGTGTGTTCCGATGTCTGATCCTTTAGGGGTGCATCACCTCCTTATTCTTCAGACTGAGAAGAATATGATAAACCAGCTTTCTCTTTGTCAACCGGGTGAGGGGGGTTGTTTGATTCACTCTTCTCGCCTTCCGAATCAGATTGTTTCTTCAGGCGAGTGGTGATAGCGTTATCCTTTGATTTTTGGGCACCCCTTCATTGTAGAGGAGTTGGTGGTGCAATCTAGTACCTGTAGGTAAACAATATCTAGTACCGTCGGGGTCAGGCGTCGAAATGGGACAGTGGCCTTTTTAGGCCTTGTTCCACTTCTACGCTCAACTCTGACACCCGTCGTGCCTCTGACTCCCATTGGGATTGCCCGTGGGATCATATCAGCACACTTTTATCTCTCCCCTTTTCATTTTTTCCACATTTATCAAACCTCCCAAATGATCACTATACACGATTATGAATAAGTATTCCACACATATGATTTACACAAAAAACTAAACCCTAGTTCCCTTACTATCAAGCAATACATACAAATACGCACATATGCATAGTTCATGTCTAGGGTTCGCTATAATCACTTATGAAGCAATATGATTGCACATATTTACAAACCCTTAGATAATAAAACACCAAGAAAAAATTACAACCATAAGCAAAAAAACTTACTCTTGGTTTGCAACAATATCTTGAAAAAAAATTTGGATGTTTATGTGAACTTGCCTAGTGTGCTTTTGTGATTGTTTTATATATATAGGGAATATGGGGCAGTGATGAGAGGTAGTGAAGAGTGTGGAGGGGAGGTGATCGTGGGTGATATACGTGAGAATTGGGAGAGAAATTGGAGTGGAGGGAGTTTAGGTGTTTGACCTTAATTGAATAAGGTTAATTTCAATTTAGACGCAGGTAAAAGGGGAAGGGAGTCTGAGTCGGGTCCGGTCGGCACTTAAATTTGAAAAATTATTGACCCTTGACCGACCCAGATGATGGGCTAATGCAATGCTAGTCATGTACACAAGTACTTACTTGGGCATTAGATACCCCATTTCCCACGCCCGTCGGGGCCGCAACGGCCCATCATATCAGGACGTGGGAGTGGGCTAGTGAGATTTCCTTTATATTTCTATTTGCACAACTATTTCTCACACCCGTTGGGGCTATGATGGCTCTTTGTGATAGGATGTGGGAATGGGCCAGTGAGTTTTTTATTTAAGATTCTTAGTGCACACCCATTTCCCATGGGCGTTGGACCTGTGATGTATCGTCAGATATGCCCGTGTGACCCAATTTCTACATATTTTTCCTCACTCAGTTACACCAACTCTTGCACATTCAAACAAATGTTAGTCTATGGGTTACCTCATATGCAACACCTGATTCAATGTCATGGCACAATGAAGATCACTAGACTACTAATACTTTATCAAGTTTCCTTCATGGATTGCCTCCCATGCAACACCTGATTTAACATCGCGGCATGACGCAGGTCACTTGGCTAATCAGACTTCCCTAGTTCCCAAGCTTTAACCAACTTGATTTCTTCAGCATCTACCAAATAGGCTTTGACACGCTAACCATTTGCTTTGAACCACTTTCTATCACAGTTCTCAAGCTCTATAGCACCATATTGAGATACTTGCAATACCCAAAATAGTCCCATCCATTTAGACTTAAGCTTTCCTGGAAATAAGCACAGTTTTCAATTGTAGAGTAGGACTAGCTCACCCGGCTGAAAATCTCTCTTCTCAATCTTCCGGTCATGGTATATCTTCATCTTCTCCTTGTACAGTGCTGAACTCTCATATGCATTAAGACGAAATTCATCAAGTTCATTTAACTGGCCAAGCCACTGATAGGATGCGGCACACCAGTCAAAATTTAACTTCTTAAGCGCCTACATGGACTTGTGCTCAAGCTCCACCGAAAGATGACATACTTTTCAAAACACTAGCTTATAAGGTGACATAACTATAGGGGTCTTGTAAGCTGTCTGATACGCCCATAGGGCATCATCCAGCTTCCTAGACCAATTTGTTTTGTGCACATTCACTGTTTTTGCAAGGATGAACTTTATTTCATGATTTGAGACCTTTACTTGCCCACTCGTCTGCGGATGATAAAGTGTCACCACATTGTGTCTCACCCCATATTTCTCAAGTAGAGCTTGGAACAACTTATTACAAAAGTGGAACCCTCTATGACTGATAATTACCCGTGGTGTGCTGAATCTGCAGAAGATGTTCCATTTCAAGGACGTTGTGACACTCTTGCCTTTATCGTTGGGGAGCGCTATTGCCTTAAGCCATTTTGACACGTAGTCAATAACAACTAATATATACCTCGTACCATTTGGCATCACAAAAGGACCAATGAAATTGATTCCCTATACATCAAATAGTTTAATCACAAGGATCAGAGTGAAAGCAAGCTCATACTTCCTTAATATACCCCTTCCTTTTGCCATCGATTACAGACCCTTGCATACTCATGAGCATCCTTGTGGAGGGTAGGCCAATAGTAGCCGCATTGAAAAATCTTGTGGGCTATCTGAGTGCCACCAGGATATCCCCTTACAGGAGAAGAATGACACACCTCAAGTGTATCTTCTATCTCTGTCTTATCTATACATCTACGAATCATGGTATCACCATATACACGTAACAAATATGGCTCTTCCCAGAAAAAGTTCTTCACATCAGATATGAACTTCCTTCGTTGATGGACTGTTAAGTCCGGAAGAACTATATCACTTGCTAAGTAGTTAGAAATGTCTTTATACAATGGAATCAAATCCTGAGAAACAGCTAATAGTTGTTCATCTGAGAAGGTATCATCAATCTCAAGCTCATCTTTCAGCTGCAACATAGCCTCGTCTTCAAGTCTGGACAAGTGATCAACCACTTGATTTTCAGTACCTTTGTGATCCTTGACTTTAAAATCAAATTCTTATAACAGCAGCACCTAACAAATCAATCTAGGCTTTGCATCCTTTTTTCACCATAAGGTACCTCAGAGTTGCATGGTCTATGTGCACAATCATCTTAGTGCCAAGCAAATAAGATCTAAACTTTTCAAATGCAAACACCACAACTAACAGCTCTTGTTTAGTCATAGTGCAGTTCTTTTGAGTGGCATTCAGTGCTCTGCTATCATAGTAAATCAACTAAAGGATCTTCTCTCATCACTGGCCTAGGACTGCTCCTAGCGCTACTCCACTAGACCCATACATCACCTTGAATGGCTCAGATCAATCATGAGCAACAATAATGAGGGTTGAGATCAACTGCAACTTTAGGCACTTGAATGCCTTCAAACACGCCTCATCAAACATAAACTTCACATCCTTCTCCAAAGGTTTACACAAAGGATGTGCAATCTTTGAGAAGTTCTTTATGAACCTGTGATAGAACCCAGTATGCCCTAAGAAACTTTGGATCTCTTTACTGAGATTGGAGGAGGAAATTTTTTTATCACCTCAATCTTGGACTTGTCAACCTCAATACCCTATTTAGAAATCCGGTGTCCCAACACAATGCCTTCTTTGACCATGAAATGACACTTTTCCCAATTCAGTACCAAATTGCACTCTTCACATCTTTGCAGCACACAACTCAGATGGGCTAAACAATCATCAAACAAATCACCTACTACAGAGAAATCATCCATGAATACCTCAATAGTGTCCTCTACTATGTCTAAGAAGATCGACATCATACATTTCTAAAAGGTTACTGGCACATTGCATAATCCAAATGGCATCCTTTTGAATGTTAATATCCCATATGGACAAGTGAAAGTGATTTTCTCTTGGTCATCAGAAGTAATTGAAATCTGATTGTAACCTGAGTAACCATCAAGAAAGCAATACCAACCTCTACCAGCAAGATGGTCTAACATCCGGTCCATAAACAGCATCAAAAATGATCATTCTCAGTCCATGCATTCTGCTTTCTGTAATCCATAAAAATGCGCCAGCATGTAAGGCTCGGGTACCACGCCTAGTACAGGTTACATAATAGTTGGCTCGGGTACCATTCCTGGTATAGGTTACATAATGGTTGGCTTGGGTACCACACCTGGTACGGATTTGATTTACTTACATTGATTGTATTCTTTTGATGGTTCCATGAGTGGACTGTGTTGTATTCTTGAATTGTGATTTTTGTATATGGTCCATGAGAGTCGGGTGATTATATTTAAATGTGAGGTTGGCTGGCCTTATTGGAATCAACTTGTTCTTAGCATTAGAAACCATAGTGATTCTACCTTTTTTGGCACACACTGCACCGGACTCACCCACTTACTATCTACAATCGAATAAACCATGCCCGCATCCAGCCACTTGATAATTTCCTTCTTGACCACCTCTTGAATAGGCTGATTCAATCTATGTTGATGCTCAATACTTGGGATAGAATTTTGTTCAAGCAGAATCTTATGCGTGCATATACCTTGTGGGATGCCAATGATATCTGCAATAGACCAACTAATGTCCCTCTTGAACTTTTTCAATATGGACACAAGAGACTCAACTTGCCCATCTCCTAAATTAGCAGCAATGATTACTGGCAAGGTGTTGTTGGATCCCAGGAAAACATATCGCAAGTGTGATGGAAGTGCCTTGAGCTCCAAGACTGGAGGCTCCTCAATAAATAGTCTAGCTGGTGGGGTTACTCTATTCTTCAAATATAGATCAAGCTTATTTGGATCATAGGAGTAGGACCCCACACCAACAAGTGCCTCCACTATGTCGGCATACTCATCAATGTCATCCCCATCAAAGTTTATGATCATGGCTGCAAGTGCTTTAACACCAAGTCTCTCCTCAATGAGGACTGATAAATGTTCTTTATCTAAAACATCAATGACTGAGACCACCCGCATATCATCATGGTGCTTCATTAATTGGCACAGGTTAAAAATTACTTCTTCATCATTCAGCCAAAACTTCATCTGTCTTGTCTCCAAGTCAACTAAAGCACGTCCTGTGGCAGGGAATGGTCACCTTTAGATGATGGGGACATTAAAATCTACCTCACAGTCTAAAATCACGAAGTTCGCTGGAAAGATAAAGGACTTCACTTTCACAAGCACATTATACAAGATACCTACTAGCCTCTTCACAGTGCCATCTGCCATCAATAGCCGAATTATTATTGGTGTGAGGCATCTCAAGCCCAACTATTTGAAAACTGCCAAAGGTATCAAATTGATGCTTCCACCCAAATCACATAATGCCTTGGAAAAATAGAATCCCCAATTGTGCAAGGAATAGTGAAAGCTCTAGGATCTTTCCTTTTCTGCATAAGAGAATGGGAAGCTATTGCACTATAATGGTGCAAATTATCTGCAGGCTCAAAACTGACAGTTCTCTTCTTCGTCACCAAGTCCTTCATGAACTTTGCATATCCAGGCATCTGTTCCAGTACTTCAACCAAAGGAATATTAACTGAAAGTTGCATCAACATAGAGAAGAATTTTCTATATTTGCCTTCTTCGACCTTCTTGGCTAGTCTCTGTGGGATAGGTGCAGGTGGTCGAGGCATAGGCTTTAAAAGTTCGAAAACCTCGTTTTCTTTTCCTTTAGTAGTTGACTCCTTTTCAATCCGGCTTTTATCACCACCTTTTCCTTCAGACTCAACCACAACCTCTGCTCCATTTATTTTAGGCTCAGTCAGCTTGTCAATAACTATAGGGATAGGAGGGTCAATAGCATTCTTTTTGCTTTGAGTAGACACTGACATGCAATGTCTATCATTCTTTGGGTTTTGAACTATATCACTCGGAAGAGTACCTTTTTGATGCTGATTTAGGGTTGTGGACATTTGCCCCAACTGCATCTCAATTTGCTTTATGGCAACAATATATGACTCTACGTTTTGATTCATGCCTGAGATGTCAGCATGCATCTCTTTCAAGTTACCATCAGTCGACTCAACCTTCTGCAACATCTTAGCCAATATCTTTTTGACTGTTGGTTGTTCGGACCCTACTTCATGATTGCCAGGAGGGACATACAGGCCACTTCAATTGTTCTTATAGCCATCCCTTTTATTCCAATCACCATCTATATCTCTACCCCTGCTTCTATCTTTATAGCTAGACCGATTATAGTTGTCATCTCTATCTCTGTTGTTATCTCTATATCTGTTCTGACCTTGATTTCCTTCGTCATTGGCCTGGAAACTCGCCACTTGATCATTCAAATAATTAACTTCTTCATCAAATTAGGGCCCATCCTATCTTGGTGCTTTACCTTATGAACCTACAACATTCACCTTTTCTTCTCTATTATTAAGGATTTGTTTTGCAATCAGATCCATACTAGTCTTTAATCCTGCGACCTTCTGTCAAAGCTCTTGTAACTCCTGCTGGTCTAAGGATTTCCCAACAGCATAAGTTCATGCTGCACTCTCAGAATCTCTAGTATGCCAGGCTCTGTTTGCCTTTGTAACTCTATCGAGCATCTCAAAAGCTTCTGTAAAAGTGTTTTCCATGAATTCTCCACTCATAACTATATCAGCAACTGCCTTGGTGTTTTCATTCATTGCTCTATAGAAAATCTCCATTTGATGGTTTGGAAGGATTTCGTGATTCGGTACCTATTTTAGCTTCTTATATAACCTAAGCCATATCTCATATAGTGCCTCGGTGTTCAACTGTTTGAAGTTGTATATCTCCTGCTTGAGCTGCAACATCATTGATAAAGGTAAAAACCTCTCCAGAAACTGACTTTTCAGTTCCCTCCATGTAAATATTGAACTATCAGGAAGCTCAATAAGCCAAAGTGTTGCTTCTCCAGTCAAATAAAAAGGGAATAGTCACAACCTGATGGCATCTTAGTCTACCTATGGAAGGTTGTAAGCCTTGCAGATCCCCGCAAAGTTCACCAAGTGCAAATTTGCATCATCAATAGGCTTACCAGCAAATAATCCCTTTAGGTTCAACAACTGGATCATAATACTAGTAATGTCAAACTTTGTACCCTCGGGCAGTGATGTCAATACTATGGGACCTGTTGTCCTTGCATCATTGATATCATCATCATCAAGATTGTATTTAGGAATGTGTTGGGGCTATTGATTTTGGCAGCCCATATTTCCTCGTGGTGCAACCGAATCTTCAGGTACATTACATTGGGTTATCTCATCTCTCGCAGCTTGAGCATTAAGTGCGGCTTGATGAGCAGTTTTTTGCCTTGCTTGCCTTGCATGTTCAGCTATAACATTTTGGTTCACTAGGTCTTTGGCAACCTAAGCATCTTATACGATTTGGGCACCTTTGTCTGCCTGTTGCTTTTGTTGTTCCTCGACCAACATCTGAGTTGTGGCCTATTCTATACTTCATGTTTGATGTGAAGAAGTTTTTCTTGGAAGAGTCATATTTGTTCCATGTATGTGGTGAAACCATCATTCGTAGATGTATAGCTGAGACAGAGATGGAAAATATACTTGAGGTGTGCCATTCCTCTCCTATAGAAGGACATCATGCTGGCACCCGGATAACCCACAAGATTTTCTAATGTAGCTACTATTGGCCTACCCTCCACAAGGATGCTCATGAGTATGCAAGGTCCAGTAATCGATGCCAAAGGGAAGGGGTTATATCGAGGAAGCATGAGCTTCCTCTCACTCCAATCCTTTTGATTGAACTGTTTGATGTATGGGGAATCAATTTCATGGGTCCTTTTGTAATGTCGAATGGTATGAGGTATATATTAGTAGTTATTGACTATGTGTCAAAATAGGTGGTGGCAGTAGCGCTCCCTAACAATGAAGTCAAGAGTGTCACAACATTCTTAAAACGAAACATCTTCTGCAGATTTGGCACACTGCGGGCAATAATTAGTGATAGAGGTTCCCACTTTTATAATAAGTTGTTTCGAGCTCTAATTGAGAAATATGGGGTGATACAAAGTGTGGCAAAACCTTATCATCTGCAGACGAGTGGGCAAGTAGAGGTCTTAAATCGTGAATTAAAGTCCATCCTTGAAAAGACTGTGAATGTGCACATAACAGATTGGTCTAGAAAGCTGGATGATGCCCTATGGGTGTGTCAGACAACTTACAAGACCTCTATAGGTATGTCACCCTATAAGATAGTGTTTTGAAAAGCATGTCATCTTTTGGTGGAGCTTGAGTATAAGGCCATGTGGGAGCTTAAAAAGGTTAATTTTGATTGGTGTGCCGCATCCTATTAGTGGCTTGGCCAGTTAAATGAACTTGATGAATTTTGTCTTAATGCATATGAGAGTTCAGCACTATATAAGAGGAAGATGAAGATGTACCATGATCGGAAGATTGAGAAGAGAGATTTTTAGTCGGGCGAGCTGGTCCTACTCTATAATTCAAAGTTGCGCTTGTTTCTAGGCAATCTCAAGTCTAAATGGATGGGACCATTTTGGGTAGTGCAAGTATCCCAACATGGTGCTATAGAGCTTGAGAACCATGAAGGCAAGTGGTTCAAGGCAAATGGTCAGCGTGTCAAAGCCTATTTGGGAGATACTGAAAAAATCAAGTTGGTTGAAGCTTGGGAACTTGGTGAAGTCTGATTAACCAAGTAACTTGTGTCATGCCACGATGTTAAATCAGGTGCTGCATGGGAGGCAACCAATAAAGGAAACTTGATGAAGTCTAAGTAGTCAAGTGACCTGCGGCATGCCGCAATATTAAATCAGGCGCTACATGAGAGGCAACTCATGGACTAATGTGTGATTGAATGTGCAGGAGTTGGTGTAACTGAGTGAGGAAAAATCTACAGAAAAGGGGTCCCATGAGCATCTTTGACGAGAATTCATAGGTCCCATGCCCGTGGGAAATGGGCGTGCACTAAGAATCTCAAAGAAAAAACTCACTGGCCTATTCTCACATCCTGTCACGATGGGCTGTTACGGCCCCGATGGGCTTGGTAAATAGGAACGCAAACAGAAATATAAGGGAAAAGTCCACTGGCCTATTCCCATGTCCTGACATAATGGGCTATCGCAGCCCCAATGGGTGTGGGAAATGGTGTCTCTAATGCCCAGGTACTAGATGGCACCACCAACTCCACTACAACAAGAGGGAGCCCAGAAAGCAAAGGATAAAGTTATCACCACTCGACTGTAAGACCAATCTGATTTGGAAGTAAAGAAGAGTGAATCGGACAACCTCACTCTCGGCCGGTTGACAAATAGAATATTGGTTCTATCATCTTCTTCTCAGTCTGGAGAAAAAGGAGGTGATGCACCTCAGAAGGAGCAGACATCAGAACAGACTTTCCCCCAGTCTGAGGAGGGGGAAGAATCATCTTACAGATTTGCTAGTTCAGACAAAGAGAGTGACACCGCTCATTTACTAGCAAAGGAAAGACAGGACTTGGTTGTACAAGCTTCTATTGGCAAGAAGACTGAGTCTGGTTCTAAGGATGGTTTACCATCAGGTTTTGGTAAGGATGTTAATGCGGGGTTAGAGTCTGATACTGAAAGCACTACTCCTAAAAAGGAGAAGACCCGCCTACTCCCAAAGCTCCCGGGATGACTTTGGATCTCACATCCAAGGACATCAGACACTGTGAACTTACAAGGTGGAATGTGAAAGGGTCCAAGAAGATCTTTGACTATGGGCTTGCGAAGGGGAACATTAAACTCCCTATTGTAGAAGAATAGAGGATAGACTCCTTCAAGCTGAAAGACTTCCCTAAGCTTTAGGAGTACTTCCGACATTACAACATGGGATGGACCACCAAGCCACTCCCTGACTATCAGCCGACCATCTTAAGGGAGTTTTATGCTAACTATCAGGCCATCCAAGAGAGCCAGTGTAAAAAGGGTCAGAAAGCATCAGACTTGCCCGCTCTTGAGAGCTTCCATTGGCCTGGAAACTCGCCACTTAATCATTCAAATAATTAAATTTTTCATCAAATTCGAGCCCATCCTGTCTTGGTGCTTTACCTTATGAACCTACAACATTCACCTTTTCTTCTCCGCTATTAAGGATTTGTTTTGCAATAAGATCCACACTAGTCTTTAATCCTGCGACCTCCTGTCTAAGCTCTTGTAACTCCTGCTGGTCTAAGGATTTCCTAACAGCATAAGTTCCTGCTGCACTCTCAGAATCTCTAGTATGTCAGGCTCTGTTTGTCTTTGTAACTCTGTCAAGAATCTTAAAACCTTCTGTAAAAGTGTTTTCCATGAACGCTCCTCTCGTAACTGTATCAGCAACTGCCTTAGTGTTTGAATTTAGTGCTTTGTAGAAAATCTCCATTAGATGGTCTGGAGGGATTCCGTGATTCGGTACCTGTTTTAGCTTTTTATATAACCTAAGCCATGTCTCAGATAGTGCCTCGATGTTCAACTGCTTGAAGTGGTATATCTCCTTCTTGAGCTGCAACATCTTTGATGAAGGTAAAAACCTCTCCAGAAATTGACTTTTCAGTTCCCTCCATGTAAATATTAAACTATCAGGAAGCTCAGTAAGCCAAAGTGTTGCTTCTCCAGTCAAATAAAAAGGGAATAGTCACAACCTGATAGCATCTTAGTCTACATATAGAAGGTTGTAAGCCTTGCAGATCCCCGCAAAGTTCACCAAGTGCAAATTTGCATCATCAATAGGCTTACCAGCAAATAATCCCTTTAGGTTCAACAACTGGATCATAATACTAGTAATGTCAAACTTTGTACCCTTAGGCAGTGGTGGAAATACTATGGGACATGTTGTCCCTGCATCATTGATATCATCATCATCAAGATTGTATTGAGGAATGTGTTGGGGCTATTGATTTTAGCATCCCATATTTACTCGCGGTGCAACCGAATCTTGAGGTACATTACATCGGGCTATCTCATCTCTCGCAGCTTGAGCATTAAGTGCGGCTTGAAGAGAAGCTTTTTGCCTTGCTTGCCTTGCATGTTCAGCTACAATATTTTTTTTTCTAGGTCTGCGGTAACCTAAGCATCTTATGCGATTTGGGCACCTTTGTCTGCCTGCTGCTTTTGTTGTTCCTCGACCAACATTCGAGCTGTGTCCTATTCTATACTTCATGTTTGATGTGAAGAAGTTTTTCTGGGAAGATTCGTATTTGTTCTGTGTATGTGGTGACACCATCATTCGTAGGTGTATAGCTGAGACAGATATGGAAGATATACTTGAGTTGTGCTATTCCTCTCCTGTAGGAGGACATCATGCTGGCAGTCGGACAACCCACAAGATTTTCTAGTGCAGCTACTATTGGCCTACCCTCCACAAGGATGCTCATGAGTATGCAAAGTCCTATAATCGATGCCAAAGGGAAGGGGGTACATCAAGGAAGCATGAGCTTCCTCTCACTCCAATCCTTATGATTGAACTGTTTGATGTATGGGGAATCGATTTCATGGGTACTTTTGTGATGTCGAATGGTATGAGGTATATATTAGTTGTTATTGACTATATGTCAAAATAGGTGGTGGCAGTAGCGCTCCCCAACAATGAAGTCAAGAGTGTCACAACATTCTTGAAATGAAACATATTCTACAGATTCGGCATATCACAGGCAATAATCAGTGATAGAGGGTCCCACTTTTATAATAAGTTGTTCTGAGCTCTACCTGAGAAATATAGGGTGATACACAGTGTGGCAAAACCTTATCATCTGCAGACGAGTGGGAAAGTAGAGGTCTCAAATCATGAAATAAAGTCCATCCTTGCAAAGACTGTGAATGTGCACAGAACAGATTGGTCTAGGAAGCTGGATGACGCCCTATGGGAGTATCGGACAACTTACAAGACCCCTATAGTTATGTCACCCTATAAGCTAGTGTTTGGAAAGGCATGTCATCTTCCGGTGGAGCTTGAGTATAAGGCCATGTAGGCGCTTAAAAAGCTAAATTTTGACTGGTGTGCCACATCCTATCAGTGGCTTGGCTAGTTAAATAAACTTAATGAATTTTGTCTAATGCATATAAGAGTTCAGCACTATACAAAGGGAAGATGAAGATGTACCATGACTGAAAGATTGAGAAGAGAAATTTTCAGTTAGGCGAGCTGGTCCTACTCTACAATTCAAAATTGTGCTTGTTTCTAGGCAAGCTCAGGTCTAAATGGATGGGACCATTTCAAGTGGTGCAAGTATCCCAACATGGTGCGATAGAGCTTGAGAACCGTGACGGCAAGCAGTTCATAGCAAATTGTCAGCGTGTCAAAGCCTATTTGGGAGATACTGAAGAAATCAAGTTGGTTGAAGCTTGGGAACTTGGTGAAGTCTGATAAACCAAGTGACTTGTGTCGTGCCACGACTATAAATCAGGTGTTGCATGGAAGTCAACCAATAAAGGAAACTTGATGAAGTCTAAGTAGTCAAGTGATCTGCGTCATGCCGCAATGTTAAATC
Source organism: Jaltomata sinuosa (assembly GCA_003996215.1). NCBI lineage: Eukaryota > Viridiplantae > Streptophyta > Magnoliopsida > Solanales > Solanaceae > Jaltomata > Jaltomata sinuosa. The sequence continues at coordinate 19,385 of QJPP01000837.1, forward strand.
AGGCGCTACATGGGAGGCAACCCATGGACTAATGTTTGTTTGAATGTGTAGGAGTTGGTGCAACTAAGTAAGGAAAAATCTGCAGAAAAGGGGTCCCATGGGCATCTTTAACGAGACTTCACAAGTCCCATGCCCGTGGGAAATGGGAGTGCACGAAGAATCTCAAAGAAAAAACTCACTGGCCTATTCCCACGTCCTGTCACGATGGGCTGTTACAGCCCCGATGGGCTTAGAAAATAGGAATGCAAATAGAAATATAAGGGAAAAGTCCACTGGCCCATTCTTACTTCATGACGTAATGGGCCATCGCAGCCCCGATGGGTGTGAGAAATGGGGTCTCTAATGCCTAGGTACTAGATGGCACCATCAACTCCACTACATCAAGGGGGATCCTGGAAAGCGAAGGAGAAAGTTATTACCACTCAACTGTAGGACCAATCTGATTTGGAAGGAAAGAAGAGTGAATCAGACAACCTCACTCTTGCCTGGTTGACAAATAGAAAACTGGTGCTATCATCTTCTTCTCAGTCTGAAGAAAAAGGAGGTGATGCACCCCAGTAGGAGCAGACATCGGAATAGACTTTCCCCCAGTCTGAGGAGGGGAAGAATCATCTTACGGATCTGCTAGTTCAGACAAAGAGGGTGACACCGCTCCTTTACTAGCAAAGGGAGGATAGGACTCGTCTATCCAGGTTTCTATTGGCAAGAAGACTGAGTCTGGTTCTAAGGATGGTTCACCATCAGGTTTTGGTAAGGATGTCGATATGGGGTTAGAGTTTGATACTGAAAGTACTACTCCTAAAAAGGAAAAGACCCCGACTACTCCCAAATCTCCCCGGATAACTCTGGCTCTCACATCCAAAGACATCAGACACCGTGAACTTACTAGGTGGAATGTGAAAGGGTCCAAGAAGATCTTTGACTATGGGCTTGAATTGATGGCAAAGGGACACATTAAACGCCCTATTGCAGAAGAATGGATGATAGACTCCTTCAAGCTGAAAGACTTCCCTAAGCTTGAGGAGTACTTCCGACATTACAACATGGGTTGGACCAACAAGCCACTCCCTGACTATCATCCGACCATCTTAAGGGAGTTTTATGCTAACTGTCAGGCCATCCAAGAGAGCCGTTGTAAAAAGGGTCAGAAAGCATCAGACTTGCCCGCTCTTGAGAGCATCAACCATCAGTACAAAAGCAAGAGTGAGTGGAATAAGTGGTTGGACAAAGTCCTCACAAAGACCGAAACCCCAAAATGGCTTTATCAGGATAAGCCACAGATCAATAAGGCTTCTCTCACTTTTAAGGCAAAATTCTGGCTGGCTATTGTACGGTTCTAGCTTTTGACAACAAGTGGGGATAATCAATTGACCATAGAGAGAGTTATTTTAATGGCCAGCCTATTTTCCAAATACAAGCTCAACATCAGGAGGATCATAGCTAAAGAGATAAGGGATAGGGTTACAAAAATAAGTTCTTCATACCCTTTCCCTTGCCTTTTGACTGAGCTGTGTCATGATGCAGGTGTCCTAAGGTACTCGGGTATTGATCATGGTGAGAATGTTATCCAGACCCATCATCCTGAGAGGTCCAAAGATGAGAGCGAGACATTGGGCCTAGGCAATATTTCAAAGTCAGCTGAGCTGACCACCATCCAAGATGCTTTTGTGTTGCCACCGGAGGTTGAACCCTATCTTATAGATTTGCCTACCCTAAAGGGCAGTCTAAATGAGGAGACTCCATCCGTGAGGGAAGAAGCTACTGTAGCTTTGACTTTGAGATGCCCTCGCAGTGCATAATATTTTACTCCTCCCGGGGTTGACACCTCTATTCCGAACACTATAGCGGCCCCCTTCACATCTGTTGCACCTCCGTTATTAGAGCCAACCTCTATCTATGCTTTTCACCTGATGAATTTTGCCAACACTGTTAAGACTACCATATAGCTACAGGAGCAAATGAAGAAGTTTGTTGAGTAGTTCTAGTCGATTGTTGATGCCTCTATACAGAGAGCCATAGCACCATTTGTTGATGTGCATGGCTGAATAAATTTGATAAAAGAGAGGATCAATGATAAACTAGATGAGATAGGCGTAGCTGAGCTTACAAATATGAAATAGGATAATGCAGCCCTGTGGATAGATGTTGATGAGCTGATGGCACGTCCGATCACTATGTATTCTAGTGCCCCCATAGTCATGCCATAGGCACCACTTGCGTTAATGATCAATTTTTGGGACTATGTGAATTCGGAGCTTTGACAGAAATATAATGATAAGGAAAAAGAGGCCCCGTCCAGTCCTTCAGAGCCTACGAAAAAAAGGAGAAGAAAAGATAAAAAGATTAGTGAGGAGGGCGATGATACACCATTAAGCCCGTACTCATTAGCTCGTATGGAAAAGAGAGTTGAGAAAAAAAGAAAGAAAGAGTAAGAAAAGGTTTATAAAGAATCCCTAGTCGAACACCAGATTTGACTTGGCGCTATTGGTAGTGGCGGCTCAGGGAGTGGTGTTGCAGGCACAACGGAGGTACTTTCTTCAGACCCCATTGTGGGAGTTACCATTGATAATGCTACTCGGGCAGCTGTTGATATTGAGAGGATTGATTAGGCAGCCTCTGTTAGTGAGAAGGAATCGGGCACCGAACTATTGGGCTCGACTACTACACAGGATGACCATGCTTAGGCACCACAAGTACGCCTCGCCTCCCTTGTTTTGGTTATTTTTAGGGCATTGGGGATAGTGTATAAGTTTTTTTGATGGGGTGAGGGCAGCTTGGTCATCTGGTTGTGTTTTGGTAAAGTGTTTTGGAGAAGTCTGAGTAGCCAAAACATTCACTTCATGTCGCGATATTAAGTCAGGCGCTGCATGGGAGGCAACCCATGAGGGCATCTAAAAGGTACCCGCGTCTTTGGGGTTTTCTTGTTGCGTTCTTTCCCTAAGGATTTTTTAATTTCTGTTGTACTAGCATGTTTAGAATAGGATGTGTGTTTGTGAAAGAAAAGTAGGAACTTAATGCAATCTGTGGTCTTAGTTTTGAGAATGTTTGTGCAAATGGAGACCCCTCAAAAATTTTGGGCAATAAGCTTGTTAAGAATGACCTTGATGGATCTGTGAATGACAGCATATGTCTGAATGTGATAAGTAGCTTAAGCTAGTGCATGAACTGATAGTTAGCTAATCATTAGTCTAAACTCTGTGTCGTGTGGGGGTGAGCTAATTTTGTATCATTCTTGTTGTATGTGTCAATCTAGAACTTGTCTGGTTAGTTTTGCCTTGGTTGTAGAATAGTTGGTTAGGAGATGATCATAGCCCATTTTTTGAATGAAGTCCACTTAATCCAAATGACCTACCAAATGAAAAATGATTCCCTTTGATCCCTGATTTTGAGACTGAAATGATCCATTTTATTGTTAGCCTGTTCACCTTCCCCGTTTCCTGTAAACCCTTGTTTGGCCCTGGTCCCTCCTTGGACATTATTCACCTCAACTCAGGCTAAATACCTAAGTTGAGGGTGGCTACTGTAAGGGTAAAATAGGAAAAAATGGGATATGAAAAGATCAGGTTAGTGTTGAAAAGAAAGATAACAGGTGTGGTTTGTGTGTTACAAAAGAAAAACAAAAGAAGGGAAAAGAAAAGAAAAAGAAAAGAAAGTAAAAGAGAAAAAGTGCAAGAGTGAAATAAAAGCTGCACCCGATGCTTGATGTAAGTGAAATGATAACAAAAGGGGAGAATAAGGGAGGAAATTTCATGGTCTGAAAAGTGGAGCATAGAAGTAAGTGTAGTGTCAAAGAGGGCATAGTCACTACTACCATAATATACTATACCCATCCTCGAACCTACATTACAAGCCTAACAAAGTCCTATAGTGATCTTAACCCAACTATTTGAAGGCCAAGGCATAGAAAATAAAGGCAAGCATATAGTATCGTGCATGTACAGCTTGAACTTCTTTGCGAAAGTGAGTGTGTTTCCAGTCCCTGTTTATTGAATAAAATTCTGTGTGAGCGGGACTTCTTTGCTGTAAGGACACTAGAGTAGACTGTGATTGTTGACTTATCAGATAAATGTCTTCTGATTATGCTAACTTTCTCATTTATATCATGTTGTCATCCATGGATCTGTTTTGTGTTGTGTTGATAACTTTTATGTATGCACTATTTTTTGTACTGACAAGGAGTGGGTATTGATTATGCAAACTGAAATGGTTGAACCACTTGGCTACTGTAGTTCCTAGGTTTCTTTTGCTTAAGCATCGTTTTTAGTTTATTTTCGTTTTGTTGCTTGAGGACAAGCAAACATTCTAAGTTAAAGGGGTTGATGTGCCGAGATTTCACGGCATTTTCGACGCTTAAAACCAAGTATTATGGGAGTTCTTAAGTGTGTTTTGTTAGATATGATGCTCGTTTACTACATGTGCAAGAAAAAGTATTGAAAAGACAAAAACACAAGAAAAACTGTTGTTTCTGGGCTAAAAGTCATGCCCCACGGGAGGGGGATCCACCATGGCCTATGGGAAGAAATGTCTGAATGAATCAGTGAGAGTTAAAGGCAAAAAAAACCATCCTACAACTTATCGAGATGGGTGTTAGAGCCACGATGGGATGTCTCATTGCCCGTCAAAATGGACCAGATTCACTGGGATAATAGAGGAATAGGCCAACAGGTTGGCCACGATGGACCGTCAGCCTGGCTTGTGGAAACAAGGTAGAACTACATTGCATCAAGGTTAGAAGACCTGATGGGTATACCATGACGCCCGTGGTACCCATGACGGCCTGTGGGGCCTGCCCGTCAGAAGTGTCGCATTCCAGCTCTCCTAGTTCTATTAGGAATTGGTCTTTGTTATCTATAAATACCTTTCTTAGGGTTTTATTTTTGGAGTTACGAATTTATAATGCAACTTTGAGACATCATAATACATTGTTGAGAATAGTATTTCATACTTTTGAGAATTCGATTATTGTTCTTGATTATTGAAGTGTTCTTGAGAATTTAGGATTCCGGTTTTTTTTACTTATTATTGTAAGTTATAATCATGATCTCTTTATCTAAATCTGATTGTACTCTTACAATTATGAGTAGTTAAATCCACAACTAGGGTTGTGGAAACCATGAAGGATTAACAAAGTAGGCAGAGTACTTAATAATCCTAGGAAGGTGTTCATGCATGTATTGTTCTTCCTCTCGTTATGATTGCTTTTTAACCGTTGAAAATGTTAAAACTCGCCTTATTCCTACTTTCTTGACCAAAGGGGTAATGAATGGGAAAGGGGATTATACAACAAAAATTTGAGGCTACCAACCCTCACCTAATTAGCTTGAACTTGCCCAGGGAAATCTAATCTAGGATCACTAGTAAGGGTTAGAAAAGCAAACGCCCATAGACTGACTAAGTTGCGTGGTGACATTCTTCTATTTTGGCAACCATCCTCCTAAAAAAACCTAACTTACCGATCTTGCATGCATATCACTAGACTAGATTGCTGGTACAACACCTTAATGCATTATGAACTCATGGTGAACACTACCCTAGTTGCTTCTCTCATTGATTACAACAATTGAAACTATTACTTTATTACTTGGTCTAATCTTAATTACAAACATTATTTGTTACTATAAAACCCCGCCTTTGGGGAAATAAACGGCTAAGAGCATGAATAAACATAGTTGACCTTAGTCCTACCATATTCCCTGTGGGATCGACCCAAACCTTCGTTGGGTTCTATATTTGAACATCGACCGCTTTATACTTCTTTTAGAGGAAGTGTAATTTGATACGCCCAAATTATACCTCCAAAAGAAGTATAAAGTGATCGATGCTCAAATATAAAACCCAACAAAGGTTGGAATCGATCCCACAGAGAATATGGTAGGACTAGGGTCAACTATGTTTCTCAGAGTTCATTGGAGTTCGGGATCGAATGGAATCAGGGGATTGCCTTGACTCTTTGTACTGGGCATGCATAAGTGTGCAACCTGTGGAACAAAACAAAAACAACAAAAAAGTAAAATCAAAAAACAAGGACCAATAGTAAAATAAAGACAATCTCTCTTAATCCTAAACTATATTCCCCGGCAACAGTGCTAAAATCTGATACGCCCAAATTACACCTGCAAAAGAAGTATAAAATGGTCGATGTTCAAATATAGAATTCAACGAAGGTTGGGGTCGATCCCATAGGAAATATGGTAAGACTAGGGTTAACTATGTTTATTTCTGCTCTTAGCCATTTATTTCCCCAAAATGGAGGTTTTATAGTAACAAACAATGTTTGTAATTAAGATTCGAACAAGTAACAAAGTAATAGTTTCAAGTGTTGTAATCAATGAGAAAAGCGACTAGGGTAGTATTCACAATGAGTTCATAACACAGTAAGGCATCGTACCAGCAATCTAGTCTAGTGCTATGCATCCAAGATCGGTAAGTTAGGTTCTCTAAAGTGGATGGTTGCCAAAATAGAAGAATGTCACCATGAAACTTGGTTAGTCTACGGGCGTTTGCTTTTCTAACCTTTACCAGTGATCCCAGATTAGCTTTTCTCGGGAAAGTTCAAGTTAATTAGGTGAGGGTTGGTAGCCTCAAATTTCCATTGTATAATCCCCTTTCCCATTCATTACCCCTTTCGTCAAGCAAGTAAGAATAAGTCGAGTTCTAATGTTTGAAACCATTAAAAAGTAATCATAACGAGAGGAAGAATAATACATGCATGAACACATTCCTAAGATTACTAAGTACTTTTCCTACTTTGCTAATCCTTCATGGTTCCCACAACCCTAGTTGTGGATTTAGCGACCCATAGTTGCAAAAAAAAAATCAGATTTAGATGAAGAGATCATGATTATAACTTACAATAACAAGTAAAGAAAACCAGAATCCTAAATTCTCAAGAACACTTCAATAATCAAGAACAATAATTGAATTCTCAAAAGTATGGAATAATATTCTCAACAATGTGTTATGATGTCTCAAAGTTGCATAATAATTGTGTAACTCCCAAAATAAAACCCTAGAGAAGGTACTTATAGACAACAAAGACCAATTTCTAATAGAACTATGAGAGCTGGAATGCGGCACTTCCGATCAGCAGGCCCCACGGGCCGTCGTGAGTGCCAAGAGCATCGTGGTATGCCCGTCAGGTCTTCTAGCCTTGGTGCAATGTAGTTCTGCCTTATTTCCACGGGCCGGGCTGACGGGCCGGCGTGGTTGCCATGGGCATCATGGGCAACCCATCAGCCAATTCCTTTGTTGTCCCAGCAGCTCTGGTCCATTTTGACGGGCAGTGAGACGTCTCGTCGTGGCTCCGATGTCCGTCCCAATAAGTCATGGGATGGGTTTTTTTTCCTTTAACTCTCAGTGCTTCATTCTGATGTTTCTTCCCACAGGCCGTGGTGGATCCCATGCCTGTGGGGCATGACTTTTATCCTAGAAATAGTAGTTTTTCCTATCTTTTTGTCTTTTCAATACTTTTCCCTGCAAATGTAGTAAATGAACATCATATCTAATAAAACACACTTAAGAACTCCAAATATCCTTGGTTTTAAGAGTCGAAAGTGCCGTGAAATCTCGGTATATCTGCAACTTGCCCCAGAACTTGGAAGTACACTGCGTACCTCTGTCTGAAATGATGAAGAGTGGCACCCCATGCAATCTCAAAATTTCCCTCACATAAATCTTGGCCAACTGTTGGGAGTTGTAATCCACCTTGACCGGAATAAAATGAGCTGACTTTGTCAGCCTGTCCAGGATGACCCAAATAAAGTCATACTTTCCCAAGGTCTTAGCAAGACCGACCACAAAATCCATGGCTATCTTTTCCCACTTTCACTCAGGGATGGGCATTATTTGAAGCAATTCTGCAGGCTTCTGGTGCTCATACTTAACCTGCTGACAATTTTGACACTTAGACACATATTCTGTTATGTCCCTCTTCATCCCAGACAACCAATAAAGTTGCCTCAAGTCCCGGTATATTTTGGTTATGCCCGAATGAATTGAGTACCATGATCCATGAGCTTCTAACAACATATTTTGTATCAAGTCACCAACCCAAGGGACACAAATCTGACCTCTAAAGCTTAACACCCAACCAGAGTCTAGTGGCATCCTGGGCCTCCCCGGACATCACCTTGTTCTGAAGCTTGTTCAATTGTGCATCCTGAATCTGTTTGGCTTTGATTTCCTCTAGAAATGTAGGTTTAACCTCAATACTAGCCAACACCCCACCCTATTCCTGAAATTCCCATCTGCATAAACTGGGATTCTAAAGTCTGAATCTCCCTAGCCAAGGGTCATTGGATACCCCCAAACAAGCCAAACAGTCAATGCTAACCGCTTTAAGTTTCAATGCGTCTTCCACCACATTAGCCTTACCTAATTGATATTGGATGGTCACATCATAATCCTTCAATAGTTCCATCCACCTCCTCTGTCTTAGATTCAAATCTTTCTGTGTAAACACATGTTGAAGTCTACGATGGTTTGTGAACACTTCACACTTGACACCATAAAGGTAGTGTCTCCAGATCTTGAGTGCGAAGACCACCACTGCTAACTCCAAATTGTGGGTTGGGTAATTTCTCTTATGGGGCTTCAACTGCCTTGAAGCATATGCTATAACATTCCTGTCCTACATTAATACAGCACCCAAACCCGAATGTGAAGCATCACAAAACACAATGAAATCTTTACCTTCAACTAGAAATGATAGGATGGGAGTTATAGTCAGGAGTGTCTTGAGCTTTTGGAAGCTCTCCTCACACTTGTCAGACTACACAAATGGTACCTCCTTCTGAGTCAACCTTTTCAAGTGAGTAGCACTGGAAGCAAAGTTCTTGACAAACATGTGATAATAGCCTACAATCCCCATAAAACTCCTAACCTCAGTCACAGTGCTAGACCAGACCCAACTCTTAACTGCCTCAATCTTTTGGGTATCCACCATCACCCCTTTTCGGAAACCATATGCTCTAAGAAAGCAAATGAAGACAACCAAAACTCACACTTTGAAAATTTGGCATACAATTTCCAGTGCCTCAATTTCCCCCAAAATAATGTGAATATATTCTGCATGCTTCTCCTTACTCTTGGAGTAAATAAAAATGTCATCTATAAACACAATTATGAAAGAATCCAGAAACAACTTAAGGACACCATTCATCACACTCATGAAAGTTGCTGGTACATTGGTCAACCCAAACGACATTACTAGGAACTCATAGTGCCTATACCAAGTCCAGAATATCATCTTAGGTATATCCTCAGGCCTAATCTTTAGTTGATGGTACACTGACCTCAAGTTAATTTTTGAAAGCACGGAAGCACCCTGCAACTGATCAAAAAGGTCATCTATGCGGGGTAAAGGATACTTATTTCGGATGGTGGCCTTATTCAGTTGCTTGTAGTCTATACACATCCTCATACCACCATCCTTCTTCTTCACAAACAATAATGGAGCACCCCAAGGTGAAGCACTGGGATGAATAAATCCCTTATCTAAAAGTTTCTGAAGGTGAGTCTTAAGTTCCTCAACTCTATCGGAGCTATACAATAAGGAGGAATAGAGATTGGATGAGTGCCCGGCTCTAAATCTATGCAAAAATCAATATCCTTATCCGGAGGCATGCCAAGCAATTCCGATGGAAACACCTCCTAAAATTTAGAAACCACTGGAACTGACTCAATTGAAGGGGAATCTATAATAACATCCTGAAAAATGAGCCAAGAAGGCTGAACAACATTTCCCTACTAACTTCCTTGCCCAAACAAAGGATATAATCTCAGTCGGCTTAGGCCTATACACACCTTCCCACTATAGTCTATCCTTACCCGGAATCTCTAGAGTTACTGTTTTAGAATTGCAGTTTAACACAGCATGATACAGAGATAGCTAAGTCATACCCAAAATAACATCAAAATCCAGCATATCCAGAATAACCAAATCGACCCAAGTCTGCAACCCCACAAACACCACAGAATAAGTAGATACATATGGGTTACTACCACCGACTCCCCGACTGAGATAGAAACATGAATGGGGGAAATCAAGGACATCACAAACTAAATCCAGACCCAAAGCAAATTTTACAGATACATACAAATATATGGACCCTGGGTCAAATAATACAGAAACCATCTGGTCATAGACTAGAATTATACCTGTTATCACAGTATATGATGCCTCGGCCTCAGATTTCCCTGGGAAGGCACAATAATGGGCCATGTCATCAATCCGAGCAAGCACTACTCCTATGCCTGCGCCACCATTCCCTCTGTTCCCACGGCCTCCCTAAAAATTACCTTGCCCACCATGTGGATGACCCCTGCCATTGCCACCTCCACCTGCTAGAACCATAACCTTAGTCTGCTGCTGAGTCTGATTTCATGTATGCCTATGAGGGCATTCCCTCTTGAACTGACCCAGATCTCTACAGTAAAAACATTCACGGTCGAGAGCAGGCCTGCTGGGTAGAAGTATAAGAAGCGCCCTAATTTTTAGGAGCTGAAAACTACTGACTGGCTCCTGGATGACCACCTGCTGAAGCTGGCAGGGCTAACTAAATAGGACAGGATGAATAAACATGCTGACTGTGACCCCTAGGGTAAGAACCACTGAATTTACCCTCATTTTAGGACTTCTAGCTTACACCTAAGACTGCCCAACCTGTCTGACCCCTTTCAATTTCTTCACATAGTCAGTCACCTCATTAAAACTCTTCCCTGTCGAGGTCATATGAACATATAAAACCTGTAACTCAGTATTCAAACCCTTAATAATACAGACGAATCTGCTCCTCCTCAGTATCCAGAAGTTGAGTAGCATAATGTGACAAGGCATGAAACTTATCCTCATAGGCTGAAACAGATATATTACCCTGCTCAAGGTCTAGAAACTCATCCTTCTTGTGATATCTCAGAGTGCGAGGCACATATTTCTCCAAGAACAAAGCATGAAATTGAGCCCAAGTGATCGGAGGAAAGACTGAAGATCGACACTCGACATGAGCTCTCCACCACTATTTGATGTTACCCTGTAGCTAAAAGGTAACAAATTCTACCCCATGTTGCTGCACAATGCCCAACTTATGTAGCCTTTCATAGCATTCCAGAATAAACTCAAAGGCATTATCCTTCTCTGTACCATGAAATGTCAGAGGTTTTAGTTTCAAGAACTTTTTCAGTAGCTCGTGCTCGGTCCCGGTCATAACAGAGCCTAACATCAGATGGAAGAAAGCATCAGTATCCGATGTTGCATCCATCTTGGGACTGCTGCAATAGCTGGATAAGCACCTGAAAACTGATCTGATGTCCTAGTAGGGGTGGCTCTAGTACCTGCTAGCCCATTAGAAAAGCCAACACCTATTGTACGACATTGGACGACATAGGTGAAAGGCCTGCACCTTGGACTGGTGCCACCTCAAGCACAACCCCAACCTCCTCCTCAACAGGATCCTGAGGTAGGGGAGGGATCACCGCTCTTGTCTCAGTCACTGCCTGAGCTCCACCCCTGGCGAGTGTTGCTCTTTCTCTGCCCCTGCCCCTGCCCATGCCCCTTCCTCATCCTCTAGCTGCCGGTCCCGCAGCTAGAACTGCTATCGTCGCTCTGTTACACCTGGTGTCAACCATCTATGGACAAAAGAGTGAAGGGATTTAGATATCAATTTATATCAATAGATACCAATTGAAATCAAGTTATAGAACGAAGGAAGAAAGAAAATACGGTTTCCTAAAGTCCTATAGCCTCTCGAAGAAAAGTACAGCGTCTCTATACCATTCTGCAATACTCTATTAGACATATTTTGGTATGATGAGATTGATGTGTCGGGATTTCACGATACTTTTGATGCTTAAAACTAAGGATTTTGGGAAGTTCTTAAGTGTGTTTTATTAGATTTGATGTCATTTGTTACATGTGAAGGGAAAAGTATTGAAAAGATAAAAAGACCAAAAAGTTACAGTTTTCTGGTTAAAAAGACATGCCCCACGGGCGTGGAATCTACCACGACCCGCGGTAAAGGGCATCAGAATGGACCAGAGAAACTTAGAAGCAAAACCCTCTCCCACATCCAGCCACGACGGGCATCGGTCCAGCCATGGGCCATCACACTTTCCCGTGAGACTGGACCAGTGGAACTGAGAAGCAAAATCAAGCCTGAAGAGCTGTCACGACGCCCTTGAGAGCCACGATGGGCGTATCGGTCCAATATGGGGTCATTCACATGTCATGTGATATGTTAAATAGATGCATATATAAAATGGTCACGTGTGTATTTATTATCAATCTGCAGTTTGATATTAACAAAATTACTTGTGCAAAATAATTAAATTAAGAGCACAACTTCCAGATTATGTAATCAAGATAATTTATCTTTGATAATATTGATTAATATCCAAGATGATTTGGCATTAAATGCCTCAAATATATAGTTGAACCACTGCATATGAGAACTAAACTTCATGTGTTGATTTGAGATATGATATATTACATATAACAAGGCTTGTATGAATCAAACCAATAAATTATGATTAATTTTTTTTCTCAATTGGTTGACGATCAGGAACCAAATATTTTCTATTTAATTGCTTTAATGTACGATATATGATTAATAAATATACCATGGTACACAAAAATAGATTCCTCAAAGAAGATAAAGGATGCATGTTAGCTTTTCGTATATAAGGGGGAGAGAATAGGCATCTATGAAATATATTGTGAATTATCATCAGTATGATTCTTATTCAAAAGATAATTCAAGTAAAATGCTTTGTTGACCCAAAATTTATTTTATATTTAGCTATAAATGCTCATATTGAGTGTCCTTGAAGGACAAAGTCTACAACATGCATAAAGCATGGTAAACCAATTTCAATTGAAATAACCCTTGAGCAAACAATCAAAATGATCATAATAAAGACGTAATATGCTCTTGATTAAGAGCTTATGACATAACACTTCATGAAACCTTATGAGAGGTTTAGATACCTGAAAATAATAAAGGGATGAAATCTCAATAAGTTATGTCGCATTATGAATCAGTACAAGATGATATCTCATCGACGATATCTTTAATATAATATAGCGCAATATTGTAAAAGATTATTAGGATATGAATTCTACATCTATTAAAGCACAATAACGTAGAAAAACTTATCAAGTAGAATGATGCATCTTGGTAAGCGTAAAATTTATTGGACTTGCAGTCTAGACACTAGAAAATGTCATTGTGTCACTTGATAAAATTAATATAAAATTCATGAAGAATTCAAAATGTCTGAAGTATATACAAGTTTTTGGAAAACTTGTTTACAATCCTTATAAGGCATAAATTGATGGCTTGAATTGGAATCTTGGATAGTTTCAAAAAGCAATAGATTATCTGCCGAAAGTAGTTAAAATGAGAAACATGCAGAATCAGATTGGTCTTGAAGTACCATATCTTATACAAATGTTGCTTTTATACATCTTGCTATAACCATGAGCATGATATAATTTTACTCATATTTGGAGATACTTAAATTAGATCACTCGCATATTGCAAATAAAAGCTCCCGTATGGATATGTTTATTTTAATAAATATTATCAAGATTTTGTTGATTATGAAATGCATGGTATTTATAGGATATACATAAAGTTTGATCTCAAATAAATTATATGTATTCATATATGGGGTACTGTCATATCTTGACGATCTACAAAGCAGTCTATTGTATCTACTTCATCAAATCATGCTGAGATAATAGCTATTCATGAATCATGCTGAGAATGCATATGGCTGAGGTTAATAATACATCTCATTCGAGAAAATTGTGATTTAAAATGTGACAAAATACTCAAGATCTTATATGAAGATAATGCATCATGCATATCTCAATTAAAAGGAGAATTCATAAAAGGAGATAGAAATGAATCACATTTCATCAAAACTTCTTTTTACACGTATGACCTCCAAAAGAATGATGATATCAATGTGCAACGAGTTCGTTCGAGTAATAATATGACTGATTTATTCATCAACTCTCTACCAACTGCAACGTTTGAGAAGATGGTGCACAAGATTGAAATGCAAAATTCAAGCTATTGAATTGATGTTCTCATCAAGGAGAGTTAATACGAACTACACTCTTTTTCCCTCACAAGGTTTTCCTTGTAAGATTTTTAATGAGACAGCCAAAATATGTATTATTAGATATGTGTACTCTTTTTCATTCACTAGAATTTTTTTATTGATTTTTTTTCTAGTAAGAGTTTAACGAGACACATTATGAATCAAATAGACATTCAAAGGGAGTGTTATATAAGTATTTGTATTATAGTGAATGTTTATCTTTATTTTTTTGGAGAAAAGTTAGGAACCCTAACTTTGGACCAAGTTTTAAGGAACATTATGAATCAAAATTTGAGGGACATTATGGTTTAAAGAATTTTCTTGGTTGGCAATACACATATTTTTTTCATATCCTCATCACCTAGTGATTTAACTTTTTATTATTATTATTACTAAATAGAACACAAAAAATATTTTTCATATGCTTCAATTAGTCAAATTTATTTTGAATTTTTATTTTACTTTTATTAAAAGATTGTGTGTACATTAAAATACTCCAAGAGATTTAAAAGGATTTGATTTATAAATTTACTATTAATAAAAAAATAGAGCCCCAAATATTTTAGGGTCTAAAGCCCTTATTTTACGTGCTTCACCCAAGAGCTGACTTTAGTGATCGTGCAGCAGCAACAATCATAAAGAACTACTAGTATTAATGGTAACATGGGAACTCAGAATAGCGGGTTAGGCGGTACTTGAACACATGGTTGACAAAATAAATAATTTTTAAAATAAAATAAAAGATCACAATAGTGGATAATAACAGTAATAATAATACACGTTGCAATTTATTAGTGATAGTTAAATTAGTTTTTCTTCTCTAAATTTTGTTTTTGCGACAATTTTGGTCAGATACTTAACATTACTGGTCAAACACTCAAACTAACAACATGATCTGCTTCAACAATATTTATTCCTCTTCCGTTCCTAAATACTTTTCATCTCTATTAAAAATAGATATTGTATAATATTTGTTATTTTAAAAAATTAAAATATAATTAATTGATAGATATATTAATATAATATAAAAAGATATTAATAAAGAGCAGTAATTTAATTAAACTATTTTCAAGTTAATATTTTTTTTAAGAGATATTTAAATAAAATATGACAAGTATTTAAGAAACAAGGGAGTCTGACTGTAGAAGAGTTTGCAACCGTCGATAAGCACGTCTCTTTTTCATATTTTTTTTTTGTCAGCGTTTCTGTTTCAGTTGCCAATTTCGGCCACTGTTATATTTGAATTATTTTTTCCTTGAAAAAAAGAGAGAATCTTTGAATTTTATTTTAGAGGTGAAAGTGGAACATTTATTAATATTTCTCAAAATTAATACTCAATAAATTAAAATATTTTCTAAGATAATATTTTTTTGATCTTTGGGCCAATGGAAAAAATCATCAATTTCGATAAGATAATAAGATAATATATTTTCAAAAGATTCTTATGGTCCAATTAATATTATAAATTAGTAATTCTTTAAAATTACAAAATATCTAAGATAATATAGTGAAATATGATTCTAGTATTTTTTTGTTAAAATTTAAATCTAGTTGAAACTTATCTCTAATTTTTCTTGTTGCAACTAAAAATTCTAGTTTCGTCTTCTCGCACCAAAAATATTACAATGAATCATACATCATAATATATTGTACTTTATGTATAATGAATTTATTTTTTATATTAATTCAATAAATACGATAGATAAATTAATAAGATACAATCATTTTGATATAATCAAAATTAACCTTCATTGAATCTCGAAAATACTCTTTAAATTAATAAATATTAATTTATCGATTAAATAATATCTCTACAAACTAATAATATTTCATGATCCCGAAAATATTAATTTAGAGAGGTTCTACGATATATATATATACTCTTTTTTTTTTTTTTTTGAATTGTGATTTTTTTTAAAGAAAAGGTGTTTTCACCGAAATGCAAAATATTTTTGGTAGAACTTATTTTTCTTTGCCACTATTAAAAATAGTAATAGAGTGATAAATACTCTTTTATTTATAATCAAGAGGTCAATTGACTTTGATAAAAAGTATTTATCCCGCAAAATAAAAAAAAATGGTATAAATTTGCAGATGATAAAATTCAGATAGATAACACGTTCTCTAACAAAAAACAAAATTTCTTTACAAATAGTCTCCCTCTTGCTTCCGTACTCATTAGTAACTTCACTTTAGATAATGTTGCTATGACACTTATCCGCTGCCCGCTGGTCTCCTAACCCTGTCAAAACTAATTGAGAGTGATTTATGTATTTTGCCTTTAATATATGAGGATTTTTACATATATATGTCTGACTCCAAGAACATGTATTTTTAGAGCTATTAATATATCTTGCCTACATGTTCCCTTGTCTCGTTTTTAAATATTTATCACATTTTTTATTTACATACTTTTTAAGAAAAAACATTAATTAGAGGTTAATTTGATTAAATTATCTTATTTATTATTCCTCTTTATTTAATACTTTTTTCTTTTGCATTATATTAATATCTTTCCATATTTATGATTAAAGTAAAACTAGAAATAAACAACTAACTATGTTTTGATTTTGTAAAATAACAAGTATTATGAAATTTCTATTTTAGTAAAGATGACAAATATTTAAGAAGGGAGGGAGTAACATTTATGCTCAACTAGACCTTTCTAAGTATAATCAAACGGATTATTTGCACAAATATTCTTATTTTGGGTGGTTTTTTATTTTTATTCCTTAAAATTATTGCTTTTTAATTGTTATCCTTTAAAGATTTAGATACAAAAGATAGTCAAAATGTCCTTGACAGCGAAATGAAAACAAAAAAATTCGCAAGGCTAAAGGAAATTCACAAGGCATAAGTTAAATTAAAGTTATGCCCTGGGCATAAGTTGAATCACACAAGTTATGACTCAACACATAAGTTTAGTGCACAAATTATGCCTCAACAACAACAACAACATACCCAGTGTATTCCCACAGCGTGGGGTCTGGGGAGGGTAGAGTGTACGCAGTCCATACCACTACCTCAGAGGTGAGGTAGAGATGTTGTTTCCGATAGACCCCCGGCTCAAGACAAAACAGTCTAAAAATAGGCTAAAAGGACGTAACAATGATTCAGGGTAAAAATACAAGATAAAACTACAAGAGACGATAGGAAGTAATACGTAGTAACAAACAACAGCCAGAAACAGAGCACTGCCACAAAATACTACCACGAGGAATCCATGAACAATAAACTATAAGCGTAGCACTACGATTACTAGTCGGGACAATAAGGAAAAACACTCCTACCTACTAGCCTACACACACTTCTACCTACTACTCTTCTACCCTAATCCGCGTCCTCCACACCTTCCTATCTAGGGTCATGTCCTCGGTAAGCTGCAACTGCGCCATGTCCTGTCGAATCACCTCTCCCCAATACTTTTTCGGTCTACCTCGTCCTCTCCTGTAACCATCCATAGCCAACCTCTCACACCTCCGCACTGGAGCATCCGTGCCTCTCCTCCTCACATGTCCGAACCATCTCAACCTCGCTTCCCGCATCTTATCTTCCACCGACGCCACACCCACCTTATCTCGGATATCCTCATTCCTAATCCTATCTCTCCTAGTAAACCCGCACATCCATCACAACATCCTCATCTCCGCCACCTTCATCTTTTGAATATGGGAGTTCTTTATTGGCCAACACTCTACTCCATACAACAAAACTGGTCGGACCACCGCTCTGTAGAATTTGCCTTTAATTTTAGTAGGCACCTTCTTATCACACAAGACTCCAGATGCGTGCCTCCATTTCATCCACCCAACACCAATACGATGAGTGACATCCTCATCAATCTCTCCATTTTCCTGGATAATAGACCCAAGATACTTGAAACTCCCTTTCTTTTGGATGACCTATGTATCCAGCTTCACTTCTACGTCATCATCCTGAGTCGCCTCACTGAACTTGCACTCCATATATTCAGTCTTGGTCCTGCTCAACCTAAACCCCTTAGACTCGAGGGTCTGTCTCCAAACCTCCAACTTAGCATTAACTCCTCCGCGAGTCTCGTCCACCAAAACTACATCATCCGCAAATAACATGCACCATGGCACCTCACCTTGTATTTGCCACGTCAATACATCCATTACCAAGGCAAATAGAAACGGGTAAGGGTCGATCCCTGGTGCAACCCCATTAACACGGGAAAGTGCTCCGAATCTCCTCCCACAGTTCTAACGCGAGTCTTGGCCCCCTCATACATGTCCTTAATTGATCTGGTATACGCCACGGGTACACCTCGAGCCTCCAAGCACCTCCAAAGGACCTCCCTAGGGACTTTATCATACGCCTTTTCTAGATCGATGAACACCATGTGCAAGTCCTTCTTCCTTTCCCTGTACTGCTCCACCAGTCTTCTAAGGAGATGAATAGCTTCTGTAGTCGAGCGTCCTGGCATAAAGCCGAACTGGTTCTCTGAAATAGGCACGATCTGTCTCAACCTCAACTCCACCACCCTCTCCCAGACCTTCATAGTGTGGCTTAGCAATTTGATACCCCTATAGTTGTTGCAACTCTGAATATCGCCCTTGTTCTTGTACAAAGGAATCATCGTGCTCCATCTCCAAGCTTCAGGCATCTTTGCCGTTCTGAAAATACCATCAAACAACTCGGTTAGCCACTTCACACCTGTCTCACCCGAGCTCTTCCAAAAATCAACGGGAATCTCATCTGGCCCCGTCGCCCTACCCCTTCGCATCTTACGAATCGCAACCTTAACCTCTTCATCCTTTATACGGCTACAATAATCATAGTCACGACGCCTCTCTAAGTGTGCCAAATCTCCCAGCCCAAAGCTTTTGTCCCCCTCTTCATTCAAGAGTCCATGGAAGTAAGACTGCCATCTCCTCCTAATGAGTACCTCATCTACTAGTACTTTGCCATCTTCGTCCTTGATGCACTTCACTTGGTCAAGGTCCTGAGTCCTCCTCTCTCTAGCCTTTGCTAACCTGTATAACTTCTTATCCCCACCTTTATCCTCTAAAGCCGCGTATAAGCTTTCAAAGGCTGCCGTTTTAGCTGCCGTTACCGCTAACTTAGCCTCCTTCCTAGCTATCTTATACGCCTCCCTATTCCTTCGCTTCTCCTCCTCATCCTTACTCTCTACCAACTTCGCATATGACCCCTTTTTAGCCTCCACCTTTCCTTTTACTTCTCCATTCCACCACCAGTCCCCTCGATGCTTGCCAGCACGACCTCTCGAGACGCCCAACACCTCTCTAGCCGTCTCCCTTATGCAACTAGCAGTCGTATCCCACATATTATCCACATCCCCACTACTCCCCCAAGCCCCCCTAGTCATCAACTTCTCCCCTATTTCCAGTGCACTGGCCATAGTCAGGCTACCCCATTTAATCCTAGGCCGGTCATCCACAATCCGCTTCTTTTTCTCCTTCTTGATCTCTAAATCCATCACTAAGAGTCTATGTTGGGTCGAAAGATTCTCACTTGGGATAACCTTACAGTCTCTACAAAGACCTTTATCACCTGTCCTAAGGAGCAAAAAGTCTATCTGAGTCTTGGCCACCGAACTACGGAAGGTAACCAAGTGCTCCTCCTTCTTCGGGAAACTAGAGTTAGCTACTCTCAACCCAAAGGCTCTAGCGAAATCCAAGATTGCGGCACCCCCTTCATTCCTATCCCCGAAATCAAAGCCTCCATGCACATTGTCATAACCCCTCGAAGATTCCCCGATGTGCCCATTGAAATCTCCTCCAATGAAAAGCTTCTCAGTATCAGGCAAACCTCCCACTACCTCGTCCAAAACCTCCCAAAAGCGTTTCTTCTCCTCCTCCTCCAAGCCCGCTTGTGGTGCGTACGCACTAATAATGTTCAAAGTAGACCCTCCAAGGGCTAACTTAATTGTCATCAACCTATCGTTGACCCTCCTAACCTCCACCACTTGCTCTCTCAACTCCTCATCCACTAGGATACCTACCCCATTCCTATTCCTCACACCTCCTGAGTACCACAACTTATACCCGTCTACCTCTCGCGCCTTAGTGCCCACCCATTTAGTCTCCTGGACACACGCTATGCTAATCCTCCTCTTCCTTAGAACCTTCACTAGCTCTATGGACTTTCCGGATAAAGTCCCTATGTTCCAAGACCCTATTCTCAACCTAGATGCTCCCTTAACCCCCTTACCTCTCCTTCCCCTCGCCCCCACCCCCGACCCTGCCCCCAAACCCGAGTGCGACCGATGACATGACCCTACTCGACCATCATTCACTAAAGCCACTAAAACGTGCGCTATAATCAAGGATAAACCAACTCCCCCAACTACTCTATACTAAACAACTATATCACAAGAAAAGCAAAAAAAGGTACAAGAGACAGGAACTACACTACCAAACACGATATAGAGCCAATAATTTGCTTTCCGAAAACACTACACGTCAATATCAATATAAAATGTAAAATATAAAAAAATGTAGAAAAAAACTAGACAGCGAGTGTTAAAGCAATGACAAAAATGTCAACCTAAATAGGCTATCAAGAATGCGATAAAAAATAAAAAATAAAAAAATCCAAGCAAATGTCAACTACTGAGGACGAAAATAAAGCCTAGGGATAGAAGTCACCGGGGTCAAGCTATGAGGAGAGAAGGACGGTCTGCTTGCTAAAGTGGTTGGATTCCGGCAAGTTGAGGTGTCGAAATTGGTCGCCGGAATCTTGTTGTTCGCTGGAATCTGGTTGGTCACCGGAATTTATGCTAGATCTGACTCGGGAAAGGAACCTGCAAGAAGAAGAAATCGAGACAAAAGAAAAAGAAAGGAAACAAAGAAAGGAGAAGAAGTAGATCTTTGCCGGAACAGATCTTGCCGGGACAGATCTGGCCGGCGCAGCGCTGGTGGTGACGGCGGCGGAGGTGCCGCTAACTAAAAACAATCGAAATTGGTCGAAATTGGGGATTTTGTACTTGGACGAACGTGAAGTGAGAGAATGTGAAGCTTGACAATGAAGCTCCGCCGGAGATAATGGCGGAAAGGTACGTCTGCGTACATTCGACCCTCTCCAGACCCCACTTTGTGGGAATATACTGTGTATGTTGTTGTTGTAGTAAATTCTTTATTTTATTTTACTTTTTTTTTTTAGTGAACCAAAAAAAAAGGTAATAAAAATATACATTTATCATTTATATCTATTATTTTACGTATAAAGTTTTGTTAATGTGAAAATTTTACTTTTGTAGGTAAGGATATATTAATAATTTCTGTCGATAAAATAATCTTGATAGTAAAAGTCCATTGATATCTGTCCTTTTCCGTAATTTGCCTCTCAAAAAAGCACTTTTTTAAAAAAATTAGTCAAATGCAATCTGTTTATCAAAAATACTTTTCAAATGATCTAGCCAAATAAATTATTATTTATTTTAAAAGCACTTTTTAAAAAACTATTTTATAAAAATACTTCTCAAAATAAGCAATTTTTAGCCGCTAGGTCAACAAGCTCTAAATATAACCTTCTGAACGTTGGCGAAAATGTGGAATTTAAGTAGAAAATTGCAAGTGTCCTAACGTTTACCGCTCATCGTCAACTACACATTATGCCATTTTTTCCACGTACATAATAATTTTCAAATTCCACCATTAATGATGTGACAATTAATTAAGAGGTCAATTGATTAAGCTGCCTATTGTGAATGGAACGTTATTTGCAAGTAATAGACTTTTATTCCTCTGCCAATGCGTCCAACTTTAAGCTTCCCTTTTTTAAGAATGTAAATATGTCTTACGTGAGCCCTTTACAGTTAGCGAATAAAAATCGAGCGCTGAAAAATACTTTTAAGCGTCGAAGTTAAGTTTATAAATAAATAGTTGTGTGTTTTAATAAATTGAGAGTATATTATTAGTGTATTTGGTGATAAAAAATGCCGATAAACTTTATCAGCGTATACATTAGTAAAGAGGACAAGTATAAAAATAGAATACACGATTTTGAATTACCACATAAAAAGATTTCCCCTAAAGTAGCTGTTAATATAAATAAGAGAAATTCTGTTATAGCCATTTATGTACATTTAATGTACTCTATGGATAGAGAAATACATATAAAGTTGAACATAGTAAAATAAGAAATCGAAAGATTTTGTTTGGAAATTTCTCGAAAAGCTAATCAGGGGTTCTTCTCTCAATCGGAACAATAGAGCAGTTATGCTCATTACTAAACTTGTTGAAGAGATGAAATATAACCAAGGTATATCTTTTTTTTTATCAGATGTTGAATCGATCATCAGAAGAAGAATTAGGCCAAGAATTAATTAGAATACATCCTGCAAAAATCAAACTTCCATCGAAGAGAAGCAGATGTACTATAAGTAATTTTGATGTTGCCTAACACGTAAATTAACTAAAAAGTACTTATAAACTCAGACGCTGAAGTGTTATCAAGTGGATTCTAAACTTTATATTTAAACATACTTAATTTAATGAATTTCTTAACACAAGTTTACTATTTGCACAAAAATATACTACTGAGTTCGATCGAACCAATATCAAAATTTATAGCTCCGTCTCTATATAAATTAATTTGACCAGCTTATAAATTTAACTGATTAAAAGGTGAAATCGTAGAGTAACAGGCAAATAACAAACTGAACAAGAAGTCATTTTCTATTTTTGGTTAAAGAATGAGAAGTCAGCTTTGATGATTTTCGTAGAAACATCTAAAGAGTTTGAAACCTTCAACGAACAGACATAAAAAAGACGTGTTCATTTAGTCCTCAAATACAAGGCACATCAAGAGAAACAAAGTTTTTTTTTTTTTTTAAATGGAGAAGAATAATACGAGACAATAAATAAATAAATAAATAAATAAATAATTTAGTTAAGCAAACGCGTGGGCTCCACTAAGTTTTCCCAAGGACCTTGAACTAGGAATGAAAGTAGTATGATTAGATACCGAATTATTATATTAAAATTGATTCTTTTATGTCACAGTTTTGATATTATTGTATTTTGATACAGTATTAATTTTTTGGTATTCGGCACCGGTATACCATATTTATAAAAACAATATAAAAATATCAAATATCATATCGAAATACACAATTATATATACAATTCATATATACTATTATAATACTAGCAAACGTATAAAAGTACTATTATTACACAACTAATTATTTGGACTTTGACACTTTGACTATTCTATCTTGATTGAAATGTCTTTTTTGTATAATTGATTAACAAAGAAAATTGCATATTTGTATTTTTTTTTTCTTTTGAATATTTTTACATGTTTAAGGTATTGGTATGATATAATTGAGACATTTCTGAAAAAATCGAAGTCATAATTCTCTATTATATGTGTATGTATAAGTCGAAGCCGAATAAAATATGATTATCCATTTACCGTATTGCAAAATATCAAAGCCAAACTTTAAAATACCAATCCATATCAAATTAATTTGATATGATAATAATATAGTATTTTTAAAAACTAAAAATCAAAATTACCAAACTGATCAATGTTTTCAATACCGTACCATGAACCATCCCTTCATATTAACTCAGGATACATGCATTACCATATAATTCGTGGCGAAATTAGAATTTTATATAAAAGAACTTTAAATAGTACTAGGATATCATAATTAAAATTCGAACTAATGACCTTACATAACTTTCCAGCCATTCTTACCATTATGTTAAAATATTCTCGTATGTCAAGTGAATTCAATAACTCATATTAAAAAGAAAAGAAAGTTTTTGCGCAATTCACATAATATAATTTGCCGATAAAGGAGATTAAATTGAACCTCCTTCCCTTCACTTAGCTCCCCCCTTGAATTTGAATTTTCAAAATTCATAAACAAAAAGCAAAAGAAAATACTACACAAATACACACCCACCCAAAAATAAAAAAAGAAACGACCAAACAAATCAAAGTAAACGTGTGACCGCATGTCATCTTTGGTTTCTCATTGTCATTTCCTCCCTATATATAATTCAAGAAACCCCTCTCATATTACAAACACAATTCCTAAACTTCATTTCTTCTTCCAACATTTCTCATCAATTACAACACAAATCCTTATAAAACTCACCAAGACAAAACACAATTCTCAACAATCAAAAGAAGAAAGAAAGAAGAAAAATGGCCTCATCCATGAAGCATTCTTCCATGATTCTTTTCTTTGCTTGCACCCTTTTCCTCCAAGGCGCATTAGGTATGCTTATATTCGATATTGAATTTGTTTTCATAATTTTGATCATATCATGCTTGTTATTAATATGAATTGACATGTACAATATGTATATAAAAGGGGAATTTCGATGCACAAAGCTCCCATTATGAGCGTGATCTTGATGAGAACATTCAAATAACATTGAGTCTATTTTATGTAGTGTAATATATCCTACAATTTTATTTTATTTTGGAAAGACTATTTCTAAGGTTTAAACTCATGACCTGGTCACAAAACAACAACTCTTATCGGTGTGCAAGATTTCCCTTCAATTGGTATGTATATTATGCAGAGGTGTCAAATGAGCGAGTAAAAATTGGTTGAGTTAATAAATAGGTGAACTAATAACCCGTTCGAAAGTTAGTTAACCTTAAATGAGTTATGGTTAAACAATGGGTCGTAATCTAACCAACCCAACTATTACCGAGTTTTAATTTCTTTGTATGTTTTCTTATGATTTGATTAATTACTTGATGAAACCTTTTTTTCTTTATTTTGGTTATATATAACATATCAATTTATTTTTTAAAAAAAAAAACTAAATATTTTGATAAAATTTCTTTTGGGTCAATGTAGACTACGTATTAACCCAACTTTTCTTTTAAATGAATTGAATTAGACGGATTAAAATGAATTGAGTTAACAAAATGAACGGATCACTAACCCGCCCAAACTTAGCAGATTGGACGAGTCATATTTTCATAGGCTAATTCTGTCACCTCCGATATGTAATATGTGTATATAGTCAATATTCATGTCTTCTTTTCTTTCATTTTAGGGGAAATCACATGTGAAAACTTGCCAACAAATGTTTGTTCATTTTCAATCGCATCATCGGCAAAGAGATGTTTATTAGAGAACTCAGCAAATGAAGATGGGAAAATGGAGTATCAATGCAAGACATCAGAGGTTATTGTTGGAAACATAAGAGAATATATTGAGACAGATGAATGTGTTAATGCATGTGGTGTTGACAGAAACTCTGTTGGAATTTCTTCTGATGCTTTGCTTGAACCTCAATTCACTGCAAAACTTTGTTCCCCTGCTTGTTATCAGAATTGCCCCAATGTTGTTGATCTTTACTTCAATTTGGCCGCTGGAGAAGGTAAATAATATGATTCTGTTGTGTGAATGTCTTATTTAAAAGTTAAAATCGTTAAAGAGAAAACATACTTTTATTATTTAAAATGATGTTTATACCACACAGAAAGAACGAAAAAATCTTGAATAAATGTCGATAATTGAAAAGTACTCCGGGTGCCCTAATTTATATGTCATAATTTTCTTTTTAGTCTGTCACGAAAAGAATGTCTATGCTTGTTTTAGACCACAAATTTCTAAAGTCTTTCGTTCTTTCTTAAACTTCATGCCCAATCACGGGCACATAATTTGGGAGGGAGGGAGTTGTTGTTTGCATTTTTTGAAATTCTTAAAAGCTTCCCTCTGTATCATCTTAAGATAAAAAACATCAATCACCCAATTGTTTCAATATACAATAACAACAACATACCCAGTGTATTCCCACAATGTGGGGTTTGAAAAGGGTAGAGTGTATGCAGTCCGTACCTCTACCTCAGAATTGTTTCAACCTAAAATGAGAAATTACTGTATTGAGGCATCACATACTTTTGGAGTTTCTACCTGATTATGCTCAACAAAACTTAATCCTTTTTTGGTTAATTATACCTTTCTTGTCCTTCCCCTTTCAAATGTTTTCAAAGAAGGCCAAAAAGAATGATGCTTTTCTTGCAACTCAAAATCTTAAAGTTGAATCAAAGAATATTCTTCTTTTATAGAAGATTAAATAAATTGCTTTCAGATCTTTTGTTAATAATTTTTTTTGGTTGAAATTTGCAGGAGTATATTTGCCAGAGTTGTGCAACAAGCAGAGGAGCAGCCCACACCGCGCTATGATAGAGCTATTGAGCAGTGGAGCTGCAGCTACTGATGCCCTTGCCCCTATTGCCTCTGAAGATATTGTTGTTGGTGCTCCTGATATTGCCCCTGCTTCTTTCTAATCTATGTATATTTGATATATATTATGTATACTATATTCTAAGTCACTTTCCTTGGGAATTAGTTCATGCAAAGGAAAGTATTTGTTACTTGCAATATTAAGATTTGTAATTTTGTTATTGTAGTATAGTGAGAGAGGGAGAGATGGGATTTTGATCTCATTGTTCTTTATTTTTCATAGCATTTCTTTTAGGAAATTGTTGTTCTGAGAGAATCTGTTCACCAGTTTTTTCTTCGGCTGAGACTTCAATAAAATGTGTTTTTTCACTCGATTTATTTTAGCTTCATTTATATGGATGAAATGTCAAGATTGTACTAACACTGTTACATATGTATTGAATTTGAAAAATGAAAATAGCAAAGTGATTCGAACCTTATGTTATCGTTATAGCTACGCTAACACTACTGTATTCATCCGACTCTAATGTACTAACTACGATATTAGGCTCGTGCATTGGACGGACAACTTTCCACTAGTATACAGTACAACTTTTCAAGAAAAGAAATTTGTGGCTTCGCCATTGCAATCCACTTTGATAGTGATCTAACAATATACTAGTCGCATTTAGCCCATGTGGCTGTGTGACATGGCCCAAAATGTATCAACGCAAGTCCAAAGCACTTGAGGGCCTATGTATATAACCTTTTATCTTGGCCTAGCCTGCTTGAGTCTACGCTATATGCTATTCAAGTGTTTAATGACTTCGTATCATTTTCACTCTCAAGATTCTGTTATTGTGATTCAAATCACAATATTCATATTTTTATTTGACTTGATTTCCATTGAATAAATAAACTGTGGTCACTATGAAAATTATTAGTACCATTGCCTAATAGTGGACAGCTTCTTCAGAACACTGATCATAAGTCTCCAATGTGACATGTTATATTGCCTACTACTTCATGATGTTCCACGAATCTCTGAGAAACAATAGTAGGGAAAAGAAGTGATAAATCTTTTTGAAGAAACCTACATTGCTTTCTTGCAACTAAGCTTAGAATCAGAAGTGTGATTTGTAATGAGTTTATTAATTATGTTTATAATACAATGATTATATGTCTTTTCCTCATAGGTTTTGTCCGCCTCAATATTTACACCAAGTCAATAAATACAAGATATGTCTTACATATAAGTTTTTATCATTTAATAGGTTTTGTCCGCCTCAAAATTTACACCAAGTCAATAAATACAAGGTATGTCTTACATATAAGTTTTTATCATTTACATGAGTAAGTGATATATATTGTCACTCTAATGTTTAACTCTTAAAATTTAAATTGTTTGATTTAAATATAAACTCGAAGTGAAAGTAAGTTAGAGCGTATGGATCATACAATAGTTTGCTTAACTTGCTAGAGATTCGCTTTATCATATTCCCTCTCTATTTTGTTTGATTATTAGCTCATTC
>QJPP01000838.1:0-104395 GCA_003996215.1 Jaltomata sinuosa
AAGTAACAAGAAAACTCAACTAGCACCCCGGCCCTGCCGAGTCTAGCGATAATCATAAAACTGATGATTTTAAACATAATTTTACTTTCTTGCCCAAAAATTTCCACAAGTGAAATCAACCATTTCCAAATCATTTCCATCAAAAATGGCCCCCCCGGGCCATGCAAGGTTTAGAAAACAGTGCCAGTAGGCCCGAAGCCAAACCACAGTAAAACATGGATAAAACCTCTTTCATATGCATGGAAATGGTATGATCACACACAATAGCTGCCCCGCAGCTCACAATCAACCTATCGACCCTGCACAGGCCCACAGCTACTCAGCAAGCATAACCAGCCTAGAAGGATAATAGTATGCCCGGGACTCGCGGACATTCCCAAAATCCCACCTTCTATGTTTCCAGAGTCAAACAAGTGCCTCGCAGAGACCACTAAGGGCTAAATAAAATATATCCGCACAAATTTACTACAAGCAACGGAGGAATAAAAATAGGCGGACATGAATAAAGCGGTCAAGGTCTGTGGTACCAACCTAATAAACCAACCCAAGGATGTCCATTAATACAATTTTATTTTATATATACGGAGCCTAGGGAAAATAAACCGTAACCTACCTGTCGTCCGACGACAAGCTTGAACCTCTCCGAGAAACTCCGAAACAAAATTAAACTTGAACTCGGGCTTGAATAATTTGACGTAGATAATTGATTTCTCTTTTTGGTGCTCAATATAAGAGCAAAATAAGAACAGTAATATTTCCTCCACCAAATATCCCTTCATCCATTTGCTCGCATAAGCAAATGTTTGGATGGAAAGAAAATGAATGTTTTGTAGTATAAGTACAGCAACATATATGTAAGTGGAAATGTTTTCTATGTATATCCACACTACTGCCAGCCAACCTTAAGCAATATTTGCTGGCCACTCCCTCCACCTACACGTGGAGTGGAGGTGGCAAGGCCAAGAAGGGGTTCTTATCCCGTTATTTATATATTCGGGTATTGCATAAATTCGTGGTAAAATAAATATAGCTTTTTAAATATACCACAATTATTAGAAAATTATTTCGAATAAAACCTACTATATTATAATAATAAATTTCAACATCACTAAATTTATTATCTCCGTTAAAATATTACGGAGTATAAAAAACTTATCAAATAAATACGTATACACTTATATCGTATCAAATATATTTTTCATAAACCTTTAAAATATTTTGAAAAGGCAATAATAATATAATTTTTACCAAATTCAACTTTAAATAACGTATTTTCAAATACACGCACGAGGCTAATAAAATTCTTAAGTTTAGGCTCGTAATTCGCCTACGCACGATTTCGATACTCAAGATCTCTCTCGGGATCCTCACTTATATTTTATCATTGTTTCGGAACTGAAATGGCATTTTAAAACGTGAAGTCGAGGCTTAAATCGCGTTTAACCTGACCCGGTTCGCGACCCGGTTCGCAACCCGTTTTCTGCCAGACAGTCCGCGGTAAAACAGTCATAACTCTTTACTCCGAGATCAGTTGGACGTGAGGTTTTGTGCGTTGGAAACTAGACTCGTAGACCTTCGATTTGATATTTCGGGGGACTTCTAAATCTTTATATATTGGGAGAAAAGCTCCGAGACATTTGACCCAAGGTTCAGAAAATTTGTTAAAGGTCTTACGATATCTTTTGTCGATTTACTTGACTTCAAAACTTAAACGTGGAAATGACCGGAAGGGTCATTACAAGAACCCATTGCATTACTAATACATGGAAATCCATGATATTAGTAATGCATAACTCAATACAAAATACAGTGTATAAGTAATGCTTGCATTAATTATACATAAGTAGAAAAATTATACCAAACAAGGTATTAGTAATACGCAAAGTTAATGCATGCATTAGATTTTCTAATACACTCTACCAAACGATACGTTAGAGAGATGGAGAAGATGAAGAAGATGAGGTGGGATGGTGAGCTGTCTGTACTGAGCGTGTCGTGAAGGGTGAGTGCGTTTTTTTAAGAGAAATAAGATGCGTGAGGTGCGTGAGGGGATTTGGGAGAATATGTAAGCGGTGTGTATATGTTTGCTGATAAAGGGAGTATAGGAGTGGGCTGGGTCTTGGGAATTAGTGTGGGCTGAGGGTCAATTGACAGGTTTTTGTGGTGTTGTTGAGCCCAAGCGGCTGATAACAAGGCTGATGAAGGGTGGTTTAAGTTTTGGCCACATTTTGCAAAATATGGTCACTTTAAGTTAAAGGGGTGGTCAAATTGATAGGAATTAGGAAAGCTTCGGCTAGGATTTAAATGATTTCAAGAAATTAGGCTAGCATAGGAATAGAGTGAACTAATTACAATTAACCATTCGAGCTTTTTACAATTTAAACTATTTGAAATAATTTTTACGTTTAACACATGATTACCTCTTTAATAATTATAAAACTAATTTATTCAATTAATCTCGCATTTTGAATTAATTTAGAGGAAAATCAAACGTTAATCTTAAAGTAGTTCCTTTTATGAATTCAGACTTTAAAGTAGTTCCTTATGTAAAAATTATATAAATTCCACATAATTAAATATGAAAGATATAAATTGTTACACCAAACTATTATAAAGCTGACTTGAAAAATATTTTATCCTTTTTTACAAAAACAATTATTTCCAAAAATTATTTAAAAATTCAAAGGCTCAAGACTAATTCGTAATGTGGAGGGTAAAAATTGGGTGTCAACACCCAGAACGGTCAGTAATGGGCTACTAGCTAACTATGTAGCAAAAGAACAATATATAAGCGAAAGAAAGAGATAAAAGTAACAGAAAAGGCAACAGGAATATATATATATATATAAGAAAACTAAACCATCATACGACCTGGTATCACAGTACAAAACTGCTACTACATGAATAGAGTACAAGGGTCCAAAAAAATATATACAATTATCTCTTAATAACAAAAGAGTACATAATACAAAAGAGGAGATAAAAGCTAAGCTCCGATCGCCAGGATCTCACCCTCAATCTCAGATGATCCAAAAGCACTCCTCACAAGTCTCCATGAGTCAGCAGCAATGGCCAAAACTAGGATCTGTACTAGGAAGATGCAAGTGTAGTATGAGCACCGATTACAAAGCAACGCGTATCCAGTAGGCGTCATAGGCCGATTGAACGCACATAAAATATAAAAGCATTAAATAGCAGAATGAAAGAAGGTAGCCACGGAAGCAAACAGAGAATAGTACACGGAAACTAGCACAGATGGAATACCAGAGAATACAATCAAACTATGCTAGCAACAGAAGAAATATATATATAACACAGAACACAAGTGAAGGAAAGGAGAGCGCACCTTGGGTCCTTGCAACAACAATATATATATATATATACTATATATATTATATATATATATATATATAAAGAGATTTTAAGAAATAGGCGGTATACCGGTAACCTCAAGTAAAAAAGGAAGGAAGGAAAGTAACTGAACATAGACATGTTAGCAGTGAATCACACAAGGTAAGGATAATAAAATAAAACCACAAGTAACTAAAGAACGAAACAGTACAAAAATAGGATAATAATAAGAATAAATCTACTTAGAGCCCCAACGAGCGCCCATACACCCGAGGAACACATACAAGTAAAAATAAACCCTCCAGCATCCCATAATACCAAAGCGTACACTCAATAAATAGAAAGCAAGAGTGAAATCATGCACAAATGAATGATATGATGCAATAGTGTGAAACCAGGTGTAACCGTAGCACCGTATGTACCTCCTCCGGTGCCGATAGGCCCAGTAGATAGGATCCATAGAAGGATGCACCTGTATACCTCAACTGCACCATATACCCCTCTTCTGGCATACTCAGCACGTAACCCCTGGTCAGCATCGACAAGGTCCATTGAGGTCCTCGACTACATACAAAATCTCAGAATCCCAGAATATCCAATACAACTGCCCAGAGTGTATCCAGTCTAAACCAGTAACCAAAATCTCAAAATGAGTGCTCGAGGTCTATCCAGATCTAAATCAGTAATCATGTCTAAAAAATCCCCTTAAAGGGTGCCCAGAGTATATATGGGTCTAAGACAGTAGTAAAACAAGTCTGATGCTCGGCTCGACCGGGTCTAGTATCATCTCAAGTCAGTAATAAAATATGTCTAGCACTACGGCTCAACCGAGTCTAGTGTAAGCGTGAAAAATAGTGATAAATCATTCTTTAGTCTCTCTTACCCCAAGAAGATCCATAAAAATCAATTTCAAACTCTTTTATAACCATCTTTACAAAAAATGAGCCCTCGGGGCCATGCAAATTTTTAGAAAACCATTTATAGAAAGCCCGTAGCCAAATAATAGTAAAACATGTTGAAAATCCCTTTATATGGATGATAATGGTATGCCAAATGCAAACAATAGCCCAATGGCTCACATTCAACCTATCGGCCTTGCACAGGCCCCAATCACTCTACAACATAGATAACCAGCTCTACAATCATAATATCGATGTCTGAGACTCACGGACATTCTCAAATAATCCACCTTCTATGGTCCAGAGTCAAATACAAGGCCACACAGGATCAAAATGGTAATACTAACAACCACAACGAATACTACAATGATACTAGTGAAATAAGATGGACAGAAATAAAGCGGACAAGGTCTTGGGTGCCAAGCTAATAAAACCCAACCCAAGGATGCTAATTAGTACAATTATAGCCTATATACGCAAAGTCTAATATGGAGAGACCATAACCTACCTGTCGTCCGATGACAAGCTGTTGGAATGACGTTGTCCAATCCCGAACTCTCCGAGAATTCCCAAAAAGTAATCACACTATCAAGGAGGTAATATACACATTAAAATAAGACTAATGATACTCATATTGCTAAAAGTATAGCAGGGTAAAAATTCGGGTCACAAACGAGCCCCTAGACCCCACAATCGGAAGCTGGAAATGAAAAACACCATGATGTTCCCCATATTCTCGGGAGTTCATGCTCCAAAATTGAGCAGATTTAGCCAACAACAAGGGGTTCAAAACAGCCCGTAAAACTAAAGAAACAAGGAGGGAATTAAAGAAGGATTACCGAAAAATAACACCCTAGCACCTTAGAATGAAGCTACACCGAGTTTTGGGGAACTTGATCTCTATATCAATGGAGGAATGCAGTTTTGGAGTGATAAAAACAAAGAGGGAACTATATATACTGCCAGGGGTCCTTCTTCGCGATTGCGAAGGGACCCCACGCGGTCGCGAGGACCACACTGGCTAGAATTGTGATCGCGAGGACTAGCCATGCGGTCGTGAAGAACAAAGAGAGAGGGACAATGTTGTGGTCGCGAGGAGGGACCTCGCGATTTTGTAGAGCAGGGGGAGCTGGGTCCGCTGGTCCTTCATCGCAATCACGTGAAGGGACCCTCGCGATAGAAATGACCAATGAGACAGACCATCGCGGTCGCGATGGCTTCCCTCGCGATCGCGATTAAGGCCTGAGGCCTGCACCTGCAACAGCAACAAATAGAAAATCTGAAGGGAAAAAGTCTCTGGATGGGCCCATAGAACTCATATGGGACCTTCTACTCACAAACAAACTATGCTACCACATCAGAAATGACATTCTGGTCTCAACAAAATTGACAAAAATCTCAAAGGAGGCTGATTTAACAAAGAGTGGGCCCCACGCCCATAATCAATCTTAAGCCAACATGGAACTCAACACCTCAAAATGAGTTTGAAAGCCTCGAGACCCGAACCAAATATCTTTCTAGGCCAAATTCGACATTTTGGAGCTAATGACACTGACGGAATTTCCATCCGAGGCCGTCTTCTCTGAATGTTGACCAAAGTCAAACTTCCAAGTTCAACTAGCTAGAAAACATAAACAGCAACACAAAACTAAACTGAAAGCTCCCAGACCCCGACCAAGGGTCTATCTAGAATAAAGTCCATACTCTGGAGCTTATGAAACTGTCAAAATTTGATTCCAAGTATTTTCACCAAGAATATTGACCGAAGTCAACGATATTCTAAGTTTAAGCTCTAAAACAAGAAAATGACCATAAAGACCAAATGAACGGCCATGGCAACGAACCACCGATCCCAGCAAGTCATAAATAACTTGGAGCCACTATAGACAAGCTCTAATAGTACAAACAAAGCACAAACATGGTAATAACCGGAAGGATCATTACATTGATGCTAGTCAGAAGAATCCTAAAATATCAGGTTTGGTGTATCTAAACCATAACTTAAAATAATTTGTACAATAAAAGCTTTTGAAATTTTTTATAATAAACCACCTTGAAATTTACCAATTTTAAAACATGACTGACATTTTTCTCATCTCTGACAATAACAAATCGGTACAACTTTTCCTTTCCCTCTGTTGTATTCCTCTTAGCTTTTGGTAGCATAAATGGAAGGGTAAAAGGGCCTGGAACTTTTGTCTCAAAGAATTCCAAATCTTATTGTCCCAAAACTCCAAGTGAATCAGTGTTACTAAAATCCTTCAAGTGTAAGAATGAAATTTACGTATATTTTGTTCAATATTAATTGAATCTCACAAATGGGCAACAAATTAACCAAAAGATGCAATTTTGAATGTAAGATAATATCTAATAAAAGAACTGATTCAATTATCAGTCCCCAGATAATGGCAAAGGAAAAGCCAAGCAGTTCGGTTTGCACAAAATAGAACTACATTACAGTGTCTGTTTCAATTGGCGAAGCAAAACGAAATTTTCAAGTCAAAATAGGAACAACGTCACCCCAATAAAGCAATAATATTTGTTGGTTTGATACAAGAACACATGAAAAATAAACGGATTATTTCATCAATCCACCAAGTAAACATAAGGTTATGTACCTTCATATATATATTTCACAAACGTGTAAACTTTTTCTTCTCTATTGATTTAGTTGTTGCCTTTTCTCCCAGTAGCATTAAAAACCTTAAGCTTTTGATTTGGAACACCACAGTCGATAGGCAGAATCCTTCTCCGAGCTGTTGTTTCTTTATGGAACGGAATTTAAAACTCCACTATGATTGAAGAAAAAGGAAAAGATAGGAGATTGCTTAACCACATGGGTTTGGGTAAGTTAAACCGCTAGCAATTTAATTTAAGTGATTGAAATGGAAAAAAATAAATTGGAAAAAAAATATAAAAATCAGAGTAAGGATAAAAGTGCATCAGACCAGAGAAGAAAAGGTAGATGTTTGGATAAACCATGGCTAGGTTCTATATCAAAGAAAAAGTAGAAGTTGTGTGCGGCAAATTCTACGTATACAAGAGTTGCAAACTCCCATACCGTCGCCGATGGATTGTAAAGTGGTAGGTTTATTCATATTTTCCTCCTTTTCTTCATGTCGCTTTAATTGAAGCGGCATTAAAGGTTTTTGGAGAAGACACGGCTTTGAAGTGGCGCGAAAAGGTTTGTGGGGAAGTCACAATTTTTAATAATTGAATTTATTGTGTGAAAATTTTCAAAAATCTAAAAATTAGATAAATAGATTTCCTGATCAATGAGACGTGCCACGTAAGTGGGCTTAGGATCCTCTTTTATATATATATACTACTACTAGGCAACTTTCTTGCGCTTCGCGCGATCATAAATAATTTATTCTTTTTCTCTTGTGATGAATAGGGGATAATTGTGTTTCAATCGGAGATAACTCTTCTAATGTCCAAATATACAATATTTAATATGGACCAAGTCATGATATAACTTATAAGGTTGTCTCTTTACAGTGTGTTATGGAGTACTTTAATAATCAATAAATTTTGTACTCTCTTGCAGCCACAAGAATCATGTTCTAATCTTCCTTCTGTTTTTTTTAACCACCTAATATCCATGACTCGCTAAAAAAAAGATGCTAGTCTAATTCTTATTGAGGGAAAGGAATTTTTCCTATATTTTGAGCAGCACTTGTATAACAAATTTCCTTGCCTTGGCCCCCCCAAAAAAATCTAGCCAAACGTTGTAATATACAAACTGAAAACCTAGAGACTTTTAAAAATTATTTTAATCTATTTCTAATTAATTTGCCAGCGCTTATTTAAAATCAACTATGTTAAAAAAAATGTACAAGTGAAAAGATTTCAGGAAAATAAATTCAATATTAAGCATCACATTACAGTCCATTTTTATCAAAAGAGGAAAATAAAATGATGACAAAAGAACATGTGAAAGTCCACGTAAAACTTTTAACTTCAACAATCTATATTATAAGAAATTTTTGGTGCTCCAAAGAGAAATCTCTTGTGCTCTAAGGCCTCTCATGAAGATGTTTTGCTCCAAACGTTGAACTCCATTGCTCCACAAAGTCTCAGTGTTTTTGATTTAGCAGCTCGTATACTCTAACTTAGACAAACATATGGCAACAAAATGTGATACAATGCTCATTTGAAGTAATCTACAACAACTAAGAATATCTATAAGTTTTCTGTCAAAATTATTGTAGACAATAAAATTTGAGTCGCAAAAAAATAATAATCAGGACCAGAAATATCGCAACAATCATAGTATTTGATTTGAATATATGAGTGTTACAATCTCTATTAATCCTCTGATTCGTCTTTTTAAGTATGTAAATTCAAGGGCCATTGAGCTTGATCTTGAATTTGGTGAAATGGATCTTGACTTGTGAATTTAATGAATTTAATGAATTTGATGAATTTGATATTGACTTGTACTTGAATCCAAGGGCTTTTGAGCTTGGTCTTGAATCTTGTGATCTTGATCTTGACTTGTGAACTTAATGAATTTGATGTATTTGATCTTGACTTGTACTTGAATCCAAGGGCTTTTGAGTTTGGTCTTGAATCTGGTGGTCTTGATCTTGACTTGTGAACTTAATGACTTTGATGAATTTGATCTTGACTTGTACTTGAATTCAAGGGCTTTTGTGCTTGATCTTGAATCTGGTGGTCTTGATCTTGAGTTGTATGAACTTGAATGTTGAATTCTTGAACTTGCAGCTTGTAGAGAAATTTATTGTGTTTGATCCACGAGCTCTCTCCGACTTCTTGTTAAAGTTCTGGTGTCTCTTCTGAGTTATGGAGGACCCCTATTTATAGTTGTAAGAGGGAAGAGTTATGGTAAGTATAAGCTCTTTTCGGCCAATCAGATTGAAGTGACGTGACCATATTTGATTGGTCGAAACATGTCACTTGTACACATGGCGTGTTTCCATTGGTCTTTAATTTGGCTTGGTGTGCTGCATCATTTTGATATATGGCATGATCATATTGGCTCCTTCATTTGACTTGGTATGCCACGTTATTTGACACGTGGCACCAAATTGGGCCTCTAGAATAAGATGACAACTTGGGCTTGGCAAAGTGGGCTCATCATTTGTAACCCAAATTAATGAACTAGCCCAATAAAAATTGGACTTTTAATTAAATCAGTATTTATTGGACTTAATTATTGATCCAATTATATTAATCCGCAATATTTATGTGGATTAATATATTTTGAATTTAATATAATCCGAATTTTGTACGGATTTAAATTCAGTAAAATTTCATTGTGCACAAATGCCCCCTACTTAAAAACTTGTCGAGATATTTAATCTTTTGAAGACTAGGCTTAAAGTATTAACCTGATACTTTAATTACAATCACATTCGTGTAAAAGAAATCTCATGAATCAACATGCCACATTACATGAAAACATGTTAAATATTTACTTGATTTCTTTTGTCTCTTTTTTTTTGTCCACATTAGAATGTGGTTTCAAATTAGGGTAACTTACATAAAACATACATCTTTGGGAGCTAATTACTCTTTTTTCCACCTCACTTCGCTCTGATACATCACCCCAAGGCGTGATTCATTGCCTCACCTCTGGATAATTACCTTTGATACATCAGGGCGATGTATCACGAGGTGAGACGATGTATCACGGCCTGGAGTGATGTATCAAGGTATTTGCATGTGGTATATTAAGTAATTAAAATAAAGTAGTGGGAGAGTTAGTAACTATGGTAAAAAGATATGTCTCTTTTGATAGTTTAACCTTCAAATTATCTAAAGTATTATGAGACAATGATTGCCCTGATAGCCATAATAGCCATCACATGTTCTTGTAGATTCTGTAGCACCATTTTATAAATAAAGACAATTTATGTAATTTGTTTGTTTGTTTGTTTATGTTTCTTTTTTTTTGTTTTTTTTTTCCAAAACAAAATGGGACCCACCACTTATTTTAAGGGGGCATAACTCTTAAAGTTGTCAGTGTCTGTTCGTCCAATTCCTATAAGGAATTGGCATCACTCCACCGCCTCTCCCCATCTATATAAAGGGTGACAATTTCCCAATTCATAAGCATCAACTCGGAGTCTCTGCTGCTTGGCTCAAAATTGTTTGTTCGACAGGTATATTTTTTTTCTCTTACCTCTTCTTTTGTCTTTTCCTCTCCCTCTTTGTAGGTTGAGAACAAGCAAAATTTTCAAAGAGGTCGGCTTAAAGTGCGAGAGTTTAACATCGCCTTCGACACTTTGAGACTGACAAGTTCGGCTTCAAGTTTGGTATTTATGAAACAATCATCTTATGGCGCGAGAGTTTAACATCGCCTCCGATATCTTGAGACTGATAACTCCAAGTTTGGCTCTTTTCAACGACGTGTGCATGCAACAATCAGCTTACGGTGCGAGAGTTTAACATCGGCTCTGACACTTTGAGACTGACAAGTTCAGCTTCAATTTTGGCTCCTTTTAATGACATATTCGTGAAAAGGGCAGCTTAAGGTGCAAAGGGACAAATTTGTTCACCTTAAGGCATGAGAATTGAATGATCCTTTTAAGGATAAATTCGCGAAAAAGCCAGCTTAAAGTGCAAAGGGACAAAAAAAATTCCACCTTAAGGCATGGAAATTTAGAAGGACAAGACTCGATGACTTGGTAGATTTGATGGCTACGACTTGAATATTTGATGAACTTTTGAAGACTTCAAGTTGTAAATTCAACGACTTCAACTTGCAGACTTAGATGATCTGAAGACTTCAGCTTGCAGACTTAGTAGATTTGAGAATTCAACTAGCAGAGTTCATTGAATTTGAAGATTTCAACCTATAAACTTGTCAGCTTTGAGAACCTCAACTTACAAACTTGGTAGCTTTGAGGATTTCGACTCATAGACCTGACGAATTTGAGATCTCAACCTACGGACTTCAACTCATGCGGCTTTGAGAAGTGCAACTTACCTGTTCGGAGGATTTGAAAAAGTTTAACTCACAAACTTGGCATATTTCGACTTCAACCAGCATGCTCGGCGAATTTGAGGACTTCAAATCAAATTAAATAAGCCTGCCCCCATCGATCCATGAACATTTGGTGTAAGTCCAAAAATTGATGAGTGAGTATTGTAGGCTTGACTTCCAAGTGGGAACTTATATTTTTTGTCACTCATACGACTAAACCCAGAATGAAATTCTAAGCGCCTACGTACCTCGGTGAAGAGGATCAAGTCATACCGTAGTTCTAAGAGGGTGATTTTTTTTATGTCCTAACTTTTGCCTAGGCCGTCTCTTGCGAGGTTTTCAACCTAGCGGACTTTTTGTGTCCTAACTTTTGCCTAGGCCGCCTCTTGCAAGGTTTTCAACCTAGCGGATGATTCTTTTTCCTTGGAGAGCCATACACAGTTTATACTCTTGCGGGCCAGGAGTTACATGCAGTTTATGCTCATGCCTTAAGGAGCGTTTTAACTTGGAGACTTAGCTAGAATTTGATGAGCATCTGCAACATGAAAAGTTGATTTGTAATTTGAAAAGCTTCGTGATTTGAAGATTTAGCTTAAATTTTAGAGCTTTGTATTTCAAGATTTAGCTTGCCTTTGAGGAGCTTCGCGATTTGAATATTTGGCTCATAATTTGAGGAGCTTGTAACTTAAAGATTAACTTAAATTTGACAAGTTTCACAACTTGAATATTTAGCTCGAATTTGAGGAGCGTCGTGACATACAGTTTAGACTCGTGCATCCAGAAATATTTCAACTTAAATATTTATCTCGAATTTGAAGAGCTTTGTAACATACAGTTCAGCCTTATATGTTAAGGAGTATTATAACCTGAAAGTTTTGCTCGAATTTGAGGAGCTTCATGACATTAATGTTTAGCTTGAATTTGAGTTTTTGGGATATGCAGTTTAAGCTCATGCATCAAGGAGCATTATAACTTGCAGTTTAAGCTCATGCATCAAGGAGCATTATAACTTGCAGTTTAGGCTCGTGCGATGAGGAGCATTATAACTTGCAGTTTAGGCTCGCGCGTTAAGGAGCTTCGTGACATACATTGATTCTTCAAATTCATCTTCGGATGCAAACTTACCCCCATTGTGGAGTTCTTCTATATCTTTATCTTTGTAAGGCTCGCAGACAGGAAACCATTGATCTACATTTGTAGCCATGCTCAATTCCATATCATGCACACGGGTTGCCAACTCTTCAAATGTGTTAGGTTTTAATCCTTGCAAGATGTAGAGAAGACCCCAATACATACCTTGAATGCATATTTCAATGCTAGATGTTTCACTAAGGCGATCTTTGCAGTTAAGGCTCAAGTTCCTCCAACGATTGATGAAATCAATAACTGGCTCTCCTTTATGTTGGCACACATTTATAAGTTCAACCATACTCACAATGAGCCTTGCGCTATAGAAACGATTGAGGAACTCTTGCTCCAACTGCTCCCAACTATCTATAGAACTAGGTTTGAGATCTGTATACCAGTTAAAAGTATTTTCTTTGAGAGATCGGACGAACTGTTTGACGAGATAATCACCATAAGTCCCAACATCAATGCAAGTCTCAATAAGGTGTGCTATATGTTGTTTGGGATTCCCTCTGCCATCAAATTATTGAAACTTAGGAGGTTGATAGCCAGCATGCATCTTCAGGTTATCAATCCTTTGTGTATATGGATTTGCATATGTGAGAGAAAATATGGATGAGGAATCAGATTTACCTTTGGTGGCCTCCATGATGTAGTCCTTCAATTGTTCAAGAGGAATCAAACCTTCAGCGGAGACTTGGATCTCTTGATTTT
This sequence comes from Jaltomata sinuosa, assembly GCA_003996215.1. Classification (NCBI taxonomy): domain Eukaryota; kingdom Viridiplantae; phylum Streptophyta; class Magnoliopsida; order Solanales; family Solanaceae; genus Jaltomata; species Jaltomata sinuosa. Next base: position 13,048 of record QJPP01000838.1, read on the forward strand.
TGTTGTTTGCTTTGTGGAAGACTCTCATTTCTCCTGAATCTCAATAAGATCCACATGCACTGTAATTATTTTTCTCTCAGTCATGGCCTCCATCTTATTTATTAGCTTGGAAAGTTTAGCATCTTGTTCTTCTACACACTTTGTCAAGCCTTCAATTGCTTTAGTCAAACTTGCAAGTTGTTCTTCTATAGTAGAACTATCAATCATCATTGCTTGCACGACTATTAGGAATGTTGGAGAGTATCATGGGTTATCGCCTAAGTTGATCTTTGTGCACTCACACCACGGGAAGACGATCCATCAGTTGAGTCATCATCTTTCTTTGTGACAGGGTTTTTGGATCCAGAGAGATCAAGTTGAGCCAAAGTCTTCTTAATCCCCTCAACAAGATTGCTTCCTCCTCTTGATGCATTGGCGGATTATCTTCCTCCTTTTGAAGACGAAGATCCAAGAACAGGAGTTGATGCAGACGTCACCTGGAGTGTTTGTTGTCCCAACATGCTTGCCTTGCTCCTTGTAACAGGTCCGAAGCTTCCAAAGGTAACACTGAGGATGCTTTCAACTTTAGCAGAGAATTTGGAGTCAACAACCTTAGAGGAAGTTGATTTGGAGTTAATTTTGATAGAAGCCATTTCGATATTTTTGAACTTTGATGATTGAAAAGTTGAGATGAGAGGTAGAGATTGTCCCACTGGGCGTGCTAAAATTTGTAGACAATAAAATTTGAGTCACAGAAAATAATAATCAGGATCGGAAATATCACAAGAACTATAGTATTTGATTTGAATATATGAGTGTTACAATCTCTATTAATCCTCTGATTCGTCTTTTCAAGTATGTAAATTCAAGGGCCGTTGAGCTTGAGCTTGATCTTGAATTTGGTGAAATGGATCTTGACTTGTGAATTTAATGAATTTGATCTTGACTTGTACTTGAATCCAAGGGCTTCTGAGCTTGGTCTTGAATCTGGTGGTCTTGATCTTGAGTTGTATGAACTTGAATGTTGAATTCTTGAATTTGTAGCTTGTAGAGAAATTTGTTGTGTTTGATCCACGAGCTCTCTCTGGCTTCTTGTTAGAATTCTGGTATATCTTCTAAATTATGGAGGACCCCTATTTATAGTTGTAGGAGGAAAGAGTTATGCTAAGTATAAACTCTTTTCGACCAATCAGATTGAAGTGACGTGACCATATTTGATTGGTCAGAATATGTCACTTGTACACATGGCGTGTTTCCATTGGTCTTTAATTTGGCCTGGCATGCTGCATCATTTTAACATATGGCATGATCCTATTGGCTCCTTCATTTGACTTGGCATGCCACATTATTTGACACGTGGCACCAAATTGGGCCTCTAGAATAAGATGACAACTTGGGTTTGGCAAAGTGGACTCATCATTTGTAATCCAAATTAATGAACTAGCACAATAAAAATTAGACTTTTAATTAAATCTGTATTTATTGGCTTAATTATTGATTCAATTATATTAATCCGCAATATTTATGTGGATTAATATATTTTGAATTTAATATAATCCGAATTTCGTACGGATTTAAATTCAGTAAAATTTCATTGTGTACAATTATCTCTCATACATTTTTTTTGGTATAACTTCCATCTCATTCAAGAGCTTGGATGTAAAATATATGCATCATAAATCTTCTTACATGGAGGGGAGACCCTATATATATTGTCGATTGAGTAAACTCAATCCATTAAAAAAATTGAACAGAGCTATGTAATCCTACAAAAAAGTATGAGGAATCAAGATCCTCGCCTATAAATAACAGAGTATACATTAAGGGACAATATATGAGTAAATTCTTTCCAATTTTCTATCCAAGTACTGAATGTGTTTTGTCTGCTTCATACGAAATTATGGTAGATGCATTGTGTCTGATCTAAAGTTTTCTCTTGCTTCTTTTGGTAGAAGTTACAAGCCGTCGAATTGAGAGTCCATAATTAGCAAGGGTGTCAGCCACCTTTATCTCCTTCTCAGAAGCAATGCTGAATGACCACCTCTTCCATATGCTTCATTTTTGTAGTTAGTTCCACAATTATTTCTGTCATGCTCCATGGAACTATACCTTTCAAGTAGTTGGTTAACCAGCAGTAAGGAGTTAGCCTCCACAATAACCTTCCTGAAAGAACTTTGAACACATACAAGCTCAACTTCAATTACGGATATCTACATTCTCACATCTAGGAAATTTTGTGAAAAAGGATAAAGGAAATTCCTGGTAATAAGTGAGGCCTTCCACATGACCGGGCCAATAATGAACTTTCGTGTTTAACTGAATATTTTCATTTGAGATATCTTCCTCCTTGGATCAAGAGACCGAACCTGAAGAGAATTAGTCTATTTCTCGCAACAAATAAGAATTTGTAGGCTTTCTACTTTCTTTAACAATCCGATCAATTAAGATAATATCATGGCATAGAAGACACTCAATATTATTAGAGAAAAACATTGAGTTTGCATTGATGAACAACCAATACAACTATTATATAGATTTTTCTTATTACAGCCCATTCAGGGATCTAAATGAAAATTTGGTGCGGACTGAGCTAAGTCATGTGAGGTTTTATCAGGTGACATTAGAACTCTTAACGATCATGTTCGAATATGATTTTTTGCTTACAGTGCCAATCTTTCCCAACTAATCTGGAATCTACTGACCATATGCGATCTTTTTCTTAGTCATTAAGCAATAGGTGACAGGAACATTGCATTGCCTTAAATTAACTGATTTGCAGTAACCTCAAACACAAAAGATGTGCTCATGAATATTTCATAAACATCTGACAATAAAACATCTAGATTAAAATCATACTGAAGTGACTGAAACTCAACGGTTACTGACCTGTGCACACCCTTGTCCAAGTAATATGTCCTTTTGCGGTGCTTCTGATCTGACCTTGTACATTTACCTCCATCATCTGAATCACTGTTTAAGACTTTAAGTTTCCTGAATGCTTTCCAAGTTCCAACACTCTGATTAGTGTCACGCATGTTCAATAAACCTGGTACAACCATTATCAAATATTGAATAGTAGCTTAGAAAGCAAAATGGTGTTGTACCAAATAACGAATTGCAATCTGAGTAATTCCATCACCCAAACACAAGCATCACCATCTATGAGGCAACATACTCAATTCTTTATTTATTTATTGTTTCTTCTTTTCCACTTTCATGGCATAAGATTTGTTATTTTCACTTTTTAAGGTCCCCTAAAAGCAAAGTGAACTCAAGCATTTTTAGGAGAATGCAAATTTATGAAGAACTTTAGAGAAAAGAAAGAAAGGAAATTGTAGGCGTTTTAAAAGTTTGGTTTGCCGAAGGTGTGCTTCTTATTTTCGCGTATTCAGTGTTTCACGAGAAATTGGCCAATCATTGTGGCAAAAGATAAATATTAATCCTGATATGTGAGAGTGTCACGCCACCGGGCCTAGGTTTCTCTTTTTTACATATATAGAATTAAATGTTGTCATTCATGAACTATATCCATAGGTAAGATTTCTGGTGCATTTATGTTGCTAACAAATAGTGGAGGAATTCTAATGATCAAGGTTGATATAGCAGGAGTTCAGTGCACCGAACTGCCATTTTTAAGGCTGGTATACAAATGTTGAAAAATTTGATAAAAACGGGGAACAAAATTGTGGATATTGATCGAAGAAAACACATATAAAGAAGGTTCAAGTTAAATATTTTAAAATATTAAAACTTGCCATCCATTACACATTAACAAAATAGATTCAAATGCCAAGTTGAGCGTACACACCGGGAGAAATTGCAATAAATCATCTGATTAAGTTTGTTCATTATTTTCACCATTAGGTTGATTTTATCTCTGTTGATGATTTTGGCAAAAAAATTCATTAAAAGGCAGGGATATGACAAATTCAAATGATAATGTGCACTTACAAAACAGGAAGCAAATTACTGAAAGCATATAAAGAACATGGAAGTTGGAACGACACTCACAGTGTAAAACCTAACAAAGTACAAACTTAATTTATTACTACAACTAATGCAATGCATATGCTGATCTTTTATTCAAGAATCTTACCTTTATACTTGTAAAATATATTTTCTTGACAATATTTTTGAATTCAATGAATGAAGAAGCAAATAATCACAGACATTCTATTCAATAAACTTGAATAAATAAATAGTGTGATAATAATGAGAAAACACAAGAAGTAAATTAACTTTTGAAGAGATAAAAAACTGACCATATTTGGAGAAAATTGATTCAAAGGAACTTATGTGTTTGGATGCACATTAAATAAATAAATAATGTGATAATCAAAAAAGTCAAGAAGTAATTCAAATTTTGAAGAGATAGAAAACTAACCAGAGTTGGAGAAAATTGATCCAAAGGAACGTATGTCAATACCAGCGGCGTTGTTGAAGAAAACTGAAGGTAAGTCATTTTTCAATGCCATCGTCCTTCTCTTTCTTGATTTTCCTGATATGTTACGCAGTTTCTGAATTTCAATGGTTAGGGTGGTTTATCAAATTAAGCAGCGTAGCTTTTCAGAAGAGTACAACAATATTTGGTGAAGGAGAACACCCGTTCTGAAAAGTTGGGTTGAGGCGCGAAACGTTTCTTTATTAGGTTGTTAGCTTTTTAAGAAGGGTAATTAAAATTTACTAAAAGTAAAAATTTGGCAAAAAAGATAAATAGAAATACTGACTCTAGAGAGCGCCACATCACTGGTCATAGGATTCTCTTTTATATATATATATATATATATATATATATATATACTAGGTAAACTACCCACGCTTCGCGCGGTGGTGAGCTACCTCAGTAATCTTATGGTAATATGCGTCATTTCAGTGCGTATGCTAAATTGTGAAGAAAAGTTTCCATATCAGATACAATGAAAATTAATAGGAAAAGAAGAAGTACCATTACACAACAAATCAAAGAAATGAATATCCATCACACCTCAACTTAGATGAAACATGCTGCACAGAGTGGTAACCCCACTGACAGACCAAGCAGTAATCAGGTGCTTTATGCCCTAGGTTTTGATTTTTCTTATAGTAAAGAGAGTAGAAGGATAATACACCCATATATATTAACGGAATATATCAGTAACTGATAGTGTCGTGACTGTTAATACTTGTGTCATCCCGTTACTCTTTAAGCATTATTTGAAGTAGCTTGTGGGAAGGAAAAAAGGAGATAGCACGAAAGATTACATTTCTAAAACAACAATATCATTTTTCTTTGAATTGTAACCCCGTGTATATAACCGTTTTGAATTGTCAATTTTTCTAAAACATCAATGTCAAGGAGAGCTTAGAGTTACAAATAATCTATCGTACAAATCCATAGTCTAGAACGGTTAGGCAACATTCTTCAAGCTCCAAGATACAAACAAAGTAAAGTCCAAGATGTAAAATCAGAGTATTAACTTCCACATCTGTGTCCAGTTGTTTGCAGTATAAAACTTGACTTTTGAGTGATAACATGTTGAATTAAACCTTTGAGTTGAATATGCACAACCATTAATCCCTCTACTTATCATATCACGAAAATTAAATCAACGGTTGGAAGGGGACCAGAGAATTCACCTTACCGAATAATCTGTCGAAGGGGAATGAGATACTACCAGATATGACCAAATAGTTTAGGAAACAGGTTAAAGAGGAAAATGAAATATTACTGCACCTATAGGATCTGAACAAATAATTTTGGATAAACCTGATACATGGATCTCTTTCTGGAGCAATAATCCTCTCACCAGAAGTGTCCCTCGTATCTGCTGGAAGCTATGTTGCTCGGACTCTTCAAGAAAGTCAATGGGTGCGTGTCAGATTTTCCAAAAGTAGTGTATTTTTGGAGAATTCAACACGGGTGCGGCATGAAAAGTGAAGAGTCCGCGCAACTTAGGCTGGAAGACCAATATATAAAACCAGGCATTAGGCAATATATCCACGACTTGAAAAATGAAATATAGGATTTTAATACAAATAAACATGAAGTGAAAGACCAACCAAACGTCAAGATCCGTACCTTCATATCTTTAACCCCTGTTGATTTCTTCGATGCCTTGCATGCAACTGGAATTGAGGTTGCTGAGAAAGATAAGAAACGACATGTTGTAACTACTCAAATGCATTCTGAATTCTTTCCGGCACCTATAGCAAGAGGGCTTCGATTTTAAAAAGAGAGAATATCTTAAGCTATACCAGATTTTATGTCGAGTTGCTCTATCCTCCATACTTGGAGTATATGCATTCCAGCTCTTATTGGCGAGTATCAAACTCAAAGTTTCCAACGTAAATAGGTGTCATCTTAACCTCCAGTAAAACCTGAAAGAACCCAACAAAAAAGTCAATATCAAACAGTGGGAGGCAACACAAAAGTATATCTCAAAATATGGCCATTTGAGAAACCTTTGTTGTATGATGCCATCACAATCTCCAGTCCAAATGGTCCTTTCATCAAATGTTTTTGTTAAAGTTTAATCTCCAGACAGCATAGGAGCATTTCAATAACTCAATAGAAGTACAAATTTGTAAAAGCATCCTCATATTATTAATGCATTCCAGAGAAATATTCACAAGAAATTATAATTATGGGTAAAGCAATTAGAATTATAGTATATTGTTAATGAACAACGATTATAGTCACCATAGCAAAGACCAAAAGTTCCAATTTTGATACGTTTATAGCAAAATTCAATTTGCCATATTGATCAAAGTAAAGAACGAACCTTTATTCTACCCCAATCCATGTTAACAACAGCAAGCATCTTAGTTTCAATTTGAGGCACGCCCTCTTTCTGTTTCATCGCAAAAGAAATTTGTTCAAAAATCATTAGACATCATAAATGCAAATCTCATACCCAAAAAAAGTTCTTATTGTATACCAACCTCAACCATTTCATCAGAATCAGAATTTTCCGTACTTGCCAATGAATCATCACATTTCAACTCCTTATATTCTTCGGATTAAAGTGCACCAACTTTCTTCAATTGCTGGTCCTCAATTCCTTCCTCATTCATCCCGCTGGTGCTCGTCTTCTTCTTCTTCTTAAGCTCTTTCAGATGCTATCACGTTCGATTTCTCTTTATGATAGTTCCGATTGTGTGGAGACAACGTTCTGGTTTTTTCTATCTTTCTGCGCTTATTCTTCTTGTTTTTGGAAGCCATGAGTACGTTGATGTTCACAGAAATTTATTGAAACTCATGTGGAGGAAGAAAGGGTTTTTATTTTCTTGTAACGGTGGGGAAAGAGGCGCCTTTTTATTTATTAGTGATTGAGTGTGTAAGTTTTTTTTTTTCCCGGTGAAATTGTACAAAAATTAAGCACTAAGATAAATAAGATTCCTGAATTCTAAGGATGTCACGTAGGCGGGTCTAGGATCCTCTTTTATATATAGATATATAGATATATAGATATAGATATATAGATGGATAGTGACGGCAATTGCAGGGCTAGTACTCCTTAATTAATATAGAACATGAAAAGGTGTGTGAGTTTACCATTATTTTCATCGTTACATCCCAAGAGCACTAATGGAGATGTCATCTGATTCAAAAGAGATAACAAAATTGAATTTCAGTGAGGAACCTGTACCAAAAATCCCAAGAGCACCAATCGTAACAGCCACTGTAGACGACGGAATAAGCAAGTTGCCAGAGTCACTCCTGGTTCAAATTCTCTCTCTTTTGCCGATGACGGAGGATGCTTTTAGAGCATGTCTTGTTTCAAAGCAGTGGCAATAGTCCAACTGATAATCTCACTTTTTCGTTTGTAAAGATGAATCAAAATCAGTAAACTTTGTATCCTTTGTTGACTATGTATTTGCATCTTTTTTAAAAATTCGAAAATTCCATCTCGAATTTGTGGACATGCCTAGCTACATGACCTGGCAATATATTGAACGATGGCTTAGTTATGTGGTTGAAAACAAAGTGGAACATGTTTTATTGAGGTCAACTCATAAGAGCATGTATACGTTGCCTCAATTCTTCTACTCTTGCACCTCATTGATAACATTAGATTTATCTCATTGTAAGTTTAATGAAGTAGTTGCTGTGTTGTGGACATCAATTAAGATCAGGCTTATGGCAGTGTCGTTGGATGATATTGAAGCTATTGTGAAGTTACTATCAGGTTGTCCTTCTTTGGAAACAATGGAACTGTCTTTTTTCCGTGGTGTCCGCCGTCTTGAAATTAATAATTCAAATTTAAAGAGACTAAAGTTGGCCCACTTTGGTTATGGAGGAGGTAATCATTCATTGGAAATATTTGTACCATATCTTCAGCATTCGGAGATTTCAGCACTTGTTGATGATGTTAAGTGTATTTTTATAAATGTAACATCCTTTGTCAGTGCTACGCTTACATTTCATTGTAGTAATTATCATCCTGATCTTCGGACCCTCAACCGAGATTATCTTCAAAACTTGGGTCATGTAATGGAGCTAAAAATTGGAACTTGATTTGCAGAGGTTTGTTTATAGACGACTTAAAATTACTTTAGTTGCATTATTTGATTTTTAGCAAACCGTTGCACAATAGTACAATTAAATATAACTGACAACTTTTGTACACATGAAAAATTTCTTCAAAAAGAAAATCCTGTTCACTTTTTTGAGTTTTTTTTGGAATTTTCTTTCAACTTTTGAAATCAAATATTTCTTTTGTAAAAGATAATTTTGGGAAGCAGCATTCTGTACATTGTTGTTGTGCACGTGTTTAGATATTCCCCTTGGCCTTAGAATTGTTCAGTGAATTACATTAATTTTTATTGTTTCTCTTTCTATATTCTTTACTAGTTTTGTTGGGATTACTCCATCAGGTCTTGTTCATGCTGCTGCTTGGTGGCATGCAGCTTCCAGAACTGAAATGCAAATGTCTAACGCTAAAGTTGCATATAACAAAGTATTATTTGTATGGAGTAGCTAGCCTTTTGCAGGCATCGCCTTATGTGGAGACATTCAACATAGACATGGAAGATAAAGTAACTCCCATCTTGCTCTTGTTGTACATCTGTTCATCTTGACATAATTTTAAGACACCCCCTTTCCCTCCTCATACCGAAAGTTTTGTAAATGAGAACTCAAATATATATTCAGTTATCAATAAGAATCTTTTGTTGCTATAAGGTTTCATACTGATCTGGTCAGGAGTTTCTATTATCTTCATGATAAACTGACACCTTGCAAGGAAAAAATATACTCTCTACGTTTCAAAAAGAATGACTCTTTCCTTTTTTGGCAACACTTTAATTAAAACTTTCCACGTGGCATGTTTAACACCACATGATTAAAAGGTATTTTGGTACATTTGACATAACTTTAATATAAGACTACAAGATTAAAAGTCTTCTTTATTTTTTTAACTCCGTGTCAAGTCAAATTAGATCATTCTTTTTTAAACGAAGGGAGTAGTTGACAAATTCAACTCTTTCATTATTTGCTTGGTTTACCTTGTTCATGAGTCTTTTAGATAGGATTATGCTATTATAATCATTTGATGAGGACCATCTCAGGGATTTTGAAATTCGTTATATATGAGACATTTTTACCAGGAAATTTGTCTTATGACTTTTATAATTTTCCTTGACCGTTGGATTTGTATTTGACATATATTATATTTTCCATCTTCAGGTGGTTGTTCAATTCCAGGGCTTCGATGGATTAAGTTATTTGGAGAGTGGGATTTCAAACTTTGCATTTTCCCAATCTCAAGAGTGTTAATATTGTCTGCTCTGCTGGGATGTGCAGGAAGGAGCACCATGATAAGCTTTCTAAACTTTCACAATTTCTACTAAAGATCGCAATTGTTTTGGAGAAGTTTGTTATCATAAAAAAGAGAGGTGAATGTTGTTCAGAGAATTGTGTGTCCCTATATTCGTCAGAATTGGCTATGAAGTTGTCAGGTTGTGCAAGACCCTCAACCAATATTGAGATGATTTTCCTTTAGTCAAGTTCCAGTGACTAGGATGCAAGTGGTTTTGTTTCTCAGCAAACTAGAAACTGAGCATTGTATTTTATTTTTGATTTACTGCCGGTGTAATTATGAATTTTAACTTGTGCCTGTAATTAACCATGTTGATTTTGTGATCTGCACTTACTGCATACTATGTCTTATGGATACTTAGTGTCTAATGGAGCATTTGTTTATTGCTCTCCACACATTGAATTTCTTCCAACGTTTTTGCAACCTTTTCTAATATAGCATTAAAGTTCTATGATTGGAGATGGTTCCTTGTTTTGTCTCTTCCTTGAAGGAAGGTACTCTCCTTTTATCTCAAGTAATTTGCAGCCGTTGTGATTTACAATGTTGTGTGCTACTTTTACTAGAGGTTAAAGTCATGGTTAAGCGTGTTTAATTAAATCTCTGTTTGGTCTCCCTGGAACCTTCATTCATCTTGTTTACTGGAACAAGTACTTGCTAGGGATTGTAATAGTTTGTTGACAAATCTTTCTTGGTAAACTCTGTCTGTAAGTGTTCTCGTAGGCTCCTTTGGTTTCATCTCTCCATGTCCCATATGCCATTATCAGAGATTCTTCGTTCTTACCGATTGGAGATAAACCTTCTATCTGAATAAACATATATGAGTTTTCTTCATAATCAACAAGTAATCAACAATACTGTCTCTTTTATCCTGTTTTGTTTTTCAGAATTGTTATCCTTTCAGTTTCAATTCGATGCTCGTCATTCTCAGATTCATATTTTCCATCCTTGCCATCATTGTTTGTTCATTTGTGTCTTCTTCATGTTGCTCCTGTTTTGTGTTCATGAACTTTTTTTGGTTTTATCGCTATCTGCACTTATGCCCTTTGTTCAGAAGGAGCATTTTGTTGCTCCTTCTGTTCATATCTTTGACCATTTTCATATCTCGTTTCTTTTTGTAATAGTACCTCGTGGTGGCATTTCATAGATGAGCTGCATCACATTGTTTTTTTTGTCTATTCTGCTCTGCTTTCTGCTTTTGGTAGGTTACCGTTTGGTAATGTAATTGATATGGTTATAATGCGTTTGCCTTTAAAAGATGCTGTGAGGACAAGCATCTTCCAAAGCAATGAAAGTATAAGTGGAGTTGTCTTTCAGAATTGACGCTTGATCTAACAAGTTTGAAAACAGATGACTCAATACCCGCTGTATTTGAATTTACCAACATTTTGTTTTACCACCTTTTGGCCCATCATACTGGACCTGTTACTAAGTTTGCCGTTTCATCCTTATCTGTAAACCAGTCCTAAGATTGATGATAACTTGATATGTTTCCTCTCGAGGAATAGCATTCAACATCTTGTTCTTGGACTTCCGTGGGGTATTGAACCATACAAATTGCCTCCTTCCTATTTCACATGTTTGCAGTTGAAGCATCTTAGTCTTCAAAATTGCTTAACAGAGCTTCCTCCTTGCTTCAAAGGATTTGGCAAGTTGATTAGCCTCAAACTATGTCACGTCAGAGTTTCTTTTGAGTTGCTTGAAAGTTTATTCTCTCATTGCCCATTGCTTGAACAATTGGTGTTGGACTTGTTACCTTTTTTGAAGGTCACAGAAGTTAATGCTTTCATGCTGAGATACTTTGATTTCAAAGGCAATATAGGAGGATTTATCTGTTTGAAAAATACCCCTCTTTTGTCAAAACTCTCTTATAGATAGAGAATACCCTGTGGGGGTAACAAAATGTTATATTGCCAAGTTCTTGGCTGCTGGAACAGCTGAAGTACAGATAAGGTTTCCCTTTGATTTTAACTGTGTCAAACGTCTACACCTATCTGGTATTTATCTAGACGAATCATATGTGATCTCGTGTGCTCTTTGCTTGAAATTGAGGGTCTGAATCATTTGACTCTTTCCTTCTTATTTTCGTACTTCTTATCCTTCATAAGTTCAGAGAGATGGGTATTTGTTTATGTTTCTTAGGTGGGTGTTGGTGACGACGATGTGAATTTTCCTGCTCTAGAATCTCCAGAAGTCGAACATTTCTCAGATGAGACAATTAAGGATGATGAACCAAAGAGTTAAAGCCAAATAAAGTACACTTGAAAACTACTGCCAATATTTTTACGAGTGAAAACCATTTACACCCCCAAGAATGACTCCGGCAACTTGTTGCTTTCGTCGTATTTGGTGGCTGTCTCCATTTGTGTTCCTAGGATTTTTGGTATAAGTTCCTAACTAGGATGAAATTTTGTTTGCCAGTGATTGAAATGACATCTCTTTTTAATGTGGTTATAAAGACGCACTGATGTTTAATTGTTAAACTTAAATACCTCAAAGTAAAAGAAAAGTAGAAAACTTAAAACTCAAGCTTTCATAAGCATATTTAATATTTACTTATAATGTACTTTTTGAACAAATTTGTATTTTGAGGACATATAATGGTTTATTATATGAAAAAGTTGACTTTATATATTGGATGTATTATGATGCTTTGGTTATTTTTTTAGCTGAAGCAGTTTTAGATACATCTTCCACTAATATTTAATTTTTTTATAATTTTTACGTAGTTTTACCCTTTTTTGTGATTTATTTATTTTAAAAATATTTATTTTAATTATATAAAATTTATAAAATATTAAAAATTGAAGGATTCATGGGGCTTATGCCTCACCCCGTAAAAGGTAAAACGCTTCGCTTCACGCCCCCGCCTTTTAAAACATTGTAATAAACATTTGTATGCATTTTTAAATATTCAAATTTTACGAAAATAATATTTATGGAATATTTTTCCAAATGAAATGAAAAAACTATCAAATTATTTTGAAAAATCATTTCAGCTTTAAAAAAATATTTATTTTCCTATTATAGAAGCTTAAATAATTAATTAAAATACCGAGAGACAAAAATGGGTGTTAATACATACTATACATATATATTTAAATCAAAAAAATTATGAAGGTCCTTGATCGAGGTTTAATTGATTTTGAAAATAAACAACATTGATTATATTGAAAAAACTTAAGGGCAAATTTCATTTGTTAGTTAAGTTTGTCTCTAGTCATATTATAGAGTTAAATATGCCCCTGTCATTAGAAAAGTAGGCATAAATTCTCCTTAAATAGACGAAATACCTCAAATTGACTTTGAATACCTGATTTCTATTAAATCATCCGTTCTCCTCATTTAACCCGATCCAGACCCATCAATTTATTCACAAATCAAGCCTCAATTCCATAGTAAGAACAAGAGTTTATACGATTTCTATTACACTTGTGATGATCTACTATACAAGTGTTTCTCACTTAACTCTTGTTCTAAGTTGTAACTCTTGTTCTTGTTAGAGTTTGCCCGGATTTTCTTACCTTATTTGAATTTTATCATAACTGTGTTTTACTTCAAAAAGATTTCCTTGTCAGAAACGATCTCTTTCATTATTGGTTATTCTTTTCTTGGAGGAAAAGCTTTGGACTTCTATAAATAGAATATCCTTCTTCTCATACCATAATACAATAGCATCCACAATGTAGTCATCAAAAGAGTCTTGTTTAGGGGGAGATTTTCTCTCGATAGTTTTTATGATTTCTTATTAGTTTTTATATGTAGGCCAATTGACCAAATAATATAATAATATTATGCCTTTTAGACATTTAGCATAGTTTTTTTTGTCATCTGCTTTATCGCCTTTAAGGTTTGCAATTATTAGCTTCCACATGACGCCCTCTCAATTTTGATCTCAACAGTGGTATTAGAGCCAACGATCCAACGATTCAATGGGTTCAATGAGCCGATGGTTGAACAAGGTTGAAGACAGGTCTAAGGCGGTTTCAAATTAATTTGCAACCAATTTGATGATAATGAAGATTTTTGTCCGGATACTACATGAAGAGAAGGAGTTTCAAATTTCAACCATATTTTCAACATACCTGCTGCTGCATCTTTAAAAATAAAAAACAAAATATTTTTAACCACAATATTTTAAACCTTATTTTTAACCATGGAAAGCAGCAGTGATGAAGATGAAGATTAAATTTGCCAGAAAATTCAGGCCAAAGGGAGATTTATTAGGGTTTGCCCTGATTTTCTTACCTTATTTGGATTTTACCATAACTGTGTTTTACTTCAAAAAGATTTTCTTGGTGAAAAAGTTTTCTTGTCGGACAAAATCTCTTTCATAATTGGTTATTCTTTTCTTGGAGGAAAAGTTTTGGACTTCTATAAATAGAAGATCCTTCTTCTCATAACATAACACAATAACATCCACAATGTAGTCATCAAAAGAGTCTTGTTTAGGGAGAGATTTTCTCTCGATAGTTCTTATGCTTTCTTGTAAGTTTTTCATATGTACATCAATTGGCCAAATAATATAATAATATTATGCTTTTTAGACTTTTAGCATAGTTTTTCTTTGTCATCTGATTTATCGCCTTTAAGGTTTGCAATTATTAGCTTACGCATGACACCCTCTCGATTTCGATCCCAACAGTTCTTGCTCTGAAAATTGAGGCTTGATTTGTGAATAATTTGATGGGTTTGGATCGGATTAAACGAGGAGAGTAGGTAAAATCGGATGTTTTAAGTCAATTTGGGAGATTACGTCTATTTGATGGGTATTTTTGCATACTTTGCTAACAGAAAATGTATATTTGACTCTATAGTATAACTAGAGACAAACTAAGTTAATAAATAAAAATAGAAGAGTATTTTTGACTATTTTCCCTTTATTTCCCATGAAAGGTAAGCATAAAAAGGTAGAAAATATCCAAGACCCATATGAATTAGAGTAAAGTGAAAAAACATAAGTAAGCCACACAGGACTAGAAGAGCAAATTAGAAGAGGCTTTTTGGTACACTTCTATGTTTTTCTTTAGTTCTGTCTCTTTAAAATGCTTTCTTTATCTTCTTTTGGTTCTCTTGGTATATGAATGTGCATGTGTTTTTCCAGATTAATTACTTTAATATGATGCATAATCTAGCCAAACCTGTAAATAATCTTACTTTTGTGTTTTAAAATTAGATAGGGCTATTATTAGTATTTTTTTCTGCTCTTGCTGTCCAAAGGTGCAAAAGAAAAGATGTTCTTCTTTTAGGGTGTGTGGGTATAGAGAAAAATGTTTTCTAGAAAAAAAAATGTTCTTTTTATTTATTTTCTTGTTTTCGGTTCGCAAGTAAAAAAATTTATATCTAAAATCATTTGTATATATCTTTAACAACACAATGAGAATGCGTAGAGGTAGGGTGATGAGTATTGTTATTGGTAATAGAAGGGGTTGGGATGGGGGAGCGGAAGTAGGGGTGTAACGCCCTAGAAATTCTAAACCAAGATCCGAACTATCCTTCAGGTGTTGTTAGACCCGAACTAGATAGATTTTCTTTATACCTAAGTATTTAGATCAATTCCTAAGTTTTAAAGGAGTATTAGATGTGAATTGTAGTCATAAACGACCCCTAGCTCAAAGTTAAGTTGAAAGCCCTTCTACCGATTTAGTTTTCATGTAAGTTCTAACTAGGGTCAACTTCAGATGATCATAACTCCTAGAATAAATTTTTTTAAGTGTCCTAGTACCCACCAAATTAAAGGTATTTGAATTTTCTTTCCAACTCCACTGACCGCTCGTTAATCCGAGTATGGAGTAAACATTTATGGGCATTTTAGTGAAGCACTGTCAGCTGTCAAAATTCGACGGGCTGGCCGACGGGCGTGGAAAACTCTGACGGGCGTCCACGACGCCCGTGGTGACCACGATGGCCTATGGTGGCAGGGCGTGGGAACCAGCCAGTGAGCCTTTTTGACCCCCATGAAGCCCACGGTTGGGTCCGACGGCCCATGGGAGCCACGATGGCCCGTGGGACAAGCCACCCAATGACTTTTTTGCTTTTCTTTTCAGCTTTTAAGTTAGGGTAGTTTGGTCCTTTTCTTACCTCGCGTCTTTCCCTTCATCCTTTAAACACCCAAAAGGAGTTATTCCTCATAAGAACTTCAAATCTATCTCTAAAGAATTCCCTCAAGACTCTAAGGCAAGACAACTAGGGTTTCAAGAAAGCAAGATCATAGAAGCTCAAGCAAGAAAGTCTCTCAAGAGTTTTCTTTCAGATTTCTTCTCCAAGTCTCCACCTCCAACCTTAGGGATTCTTCTCCAAGCTTCGTCTCCAAAGTTCTAGCTAGAAGTTCTTCAAGTTTCAGGTATATGGGTATTCAATAAGGGAATTCCTTCACTCTTATGCCCAAAACCCCAACCTTCTAAATTGATTTTATGAATTTCTATATTAGAGTTCTTACTCAGTTCTTATGGGTTCTTCTATAATTTATTTCCTCTTGATTTTCCTATGAATTCTAACTCTAAATTGCATGATTTTGCATTGATCCTTATAAGTGGTTTTCTATACATGATTTGAAGGCTAACCTTTGCCCAATTTGTGAAATCGTTATAAATTTAGTTTATTGGCATCAATTCATGGTTTCTCATCTTTTACCCATGATCCATATGAGATTCCTTAAGTATTTCAAAAGCCCATGCATTGAAAATAATTTCTAGCATGATTTTACCCTATTGCATATTTTCAATCAAAAACCCCATTTTCAAAAGGGTAACTTACATAAAACCCACATCTTTAGAACCCCATTACTCTTTAAGATGCTAGTTTACCTAATTATATTTTTTATCACTTTTCATACTTCGGATACATGCATATTTCAAGCTGATTGTATGTATCTCAGATATATGCACAATTAATTATGGAAATCTTAACTAATCAAATCTCTTAATATAAGGCGAAAATCAAGGCATGTAAACATGTATATCTTAGTTATGTAATATGATTACTTTTCATCTAATGTATCATTTTATATGTATCTAGTATTAATTTCATGTGTATTTTAATATGTATAAATTATTAATTTCATGTATATGTTTATATGTATCTAGTATAAATTTCATGTATTTATTTGTATGTATCTAATATTAATTTAATATATATATTTATATGTTTATATATATATATCTAATATTAATTTGATGTATCCAATAGCAATTTTATATATTATATCCAAAATACAGTAAATTCAGTATTATATATATATATATATAAACATATAAATATATATATATATATATATATATATATATATATATATCTAATATTAATTTGATGTATCCAATAGCAATTTTATATATTATATCCAAAATACAGTAAATTCAGTATTAATTTGATGTATCCAATATAATAATAAATTAATGTATCCAGTACAAATTTCATATATTATATCCAAAAATACATGTATCCATAATCAACTTAATCTAGTGTATCCAGTATTAATTTGATGTATCAAATATAAATTTCATATAGTGAATTCAAAATACATGTATCTAGTATCAAGTTGCCCCATTGAAACTTTTGATACATGTATCTGTGCATAGATACATGCTTAAAAGAAGAGGACGAAGAAGAAACACAAATCTCACAGATATACATTCGAATGAACATGAACAAATACTAAGTTTCATATTCAATATGAAATAGTTGACTATGATACATGGGTACACAAGTACATTCACCCCCTCCTTGCCACCCTACGACACCCGCCATATCGACAATCTTCAGAAACAACACAAAATTATGGCAGAAAAACAGAAATATCACAAGACGAAGCTTATCAACAATAACAACAATCATGGAAACAAAATAATACAGATCTGTCGGAGTTAGTATTTTCACCAGGTGATAAGTCGGTAATCTACCAACTTATTGAGCCTATATCCATGAATTATTGTTATGTTTTGAATAGATTTATAGGTTCTTATGGCCTTTATTGATGTCTATGTAGGTACTTTTGATAAAAGATGAAAAATAGGGATATGGACCCAAAAGGAGCTCAAAAAGGAGTTAAGTGTGAAGCGTTCGGAAAAGCTGAAGATTCTAACTGAAGATGCGGTGGCCGTGCAAAATGCACAAGTCGAGGTGCGAACCGCATCTCCTTCGCATGAAGCTACAAAAGCCACTGAAGAATCTGTTAAGAGGTGCGGTCGTTGTGCGATGCACACATCCCAAGGTGCGAACCGCACCCTCTTCGCATGAAGCTCCCAAGTTAGCTGAGTCACTGGTCCAACTAAAGGCAGTGTGCGACGCGCACATAGTAAAGTGCGAACCGCACGTCGCACCGACCAAAGGGTATTTTTGTTTTAATTTTTAGTGACGTTTTGAGAAACTATAAAAGGCCTATTTAGGCACAATTGTAAAAAAACAAATTCTTCAGCCCTGAATATTCTGAAGAGCTTTTTGCTTTAAGACTAAATTTTCACCTCCATTGAGAAGAGAGTTTTAATCTAATTCTCTTGGTTAACACTTGTGTGCTCAAATTGAATCTTGAACTTGAGATTCAGCTCTAATGGAAGAGATTTTGACTTACCCAACTAGAACTTGAGATTCAGCTCTAATGGAAGAGATTTTGACTTACCCAACTAGTATCTTTTTCTCTCTTGCTATGAATGACTAATTTCTCTTGTCTAGGGGTGTGTTGATGATGGGTGCTTAACAAATGGGTGTGGGTGTTATTTATTCTTGCTTACAATTGCTTATTTGACGTGGGTCTAGTAATTTCACCAAGTTTTAATCCTAAAATTGGTGGTTGCAAATATTAATTTTCATTACTTGACTATGTGATTGCTTGAGAAAGGATTTCATGGTTTTGGATGTGAAATTACTAGTGGGAACTTGGAACTCCACTCAGATTTGAGGCTAGAGATAGCTCTTATCGACGGAATCACCCATTTAAGGGTCTAAGCTAGAGATAGTGCGACCTCCCCAAGCTTAGATTGGTTATTTATTGATCAAACCGATGATGCTCTAACCGAGATCATTGGATATAAGATTATTGTTCGAGAGATAAAAAATTCTTACCCATGACCAATTCTACTTATGTCAATAAGCGAGAAAAAGTATGAATTGATAATCACTCTATCCCATAATAAAAGCCCCATCGGATATGCATCCCTAATCGTCTAGTCAACTTGGTACACCCACTTTTGTTTTACTGCTTTTTAATTAAATTGTGATTGTAGTGACAACATCCCAATTCCCCCATCCTTTTACTTTCTATTTTGAGCATTTACTCTCGCTTTGAGCTCAGTTCAATACAATCTCTATTTAGCTACTCTAAGTCCCTTGGGTATGACCCCGACACTCATTGGGATTATAAATTTGGTTTTGCTGCACGATCACCATGACCTCCAACTTTGGGGAGAACGATTTGAGTGTTCATCACCAGGGATTCCTTAAGTTTCTCCCTTGCTTCCATGATCTGCAGTCGAACACATCCAAAGAAACCAGCATCTTCACAAGAGCAGCCAATTTTTCCTGCTCCAATGTTCTCCTCATGGTCTGCAGGTAATTCTGATTTAGGCATTGGAATGATACATATCCCAGCAAGTTTATTTTCTTCATCATGATGATCCACAAAATCTGATTCTAGAACTTGAGATAGAAGCGGTGGATGTGGTGGTGGAGGCAGCGCTAGTTTTACTTTTAGCAGAGGAAGAAGAGAAGAAAAGGAAGAGAGGGAGATAGATTAACCATGATTTTGGTGATTTGAATTTGGGAGGAACTTAATTTACTCCATTAAATAAGGGAATTTACTCTATTAAATAAGGGATCTGATTTGGTGATGTATCTGATATAAAGAAGGGGATTTCTAATAAGATGTGGTATATTGAGTAATTAAAATAAACTGGTGGGAGAAATAGTAGATATGGTAGAGGTGTTTAGTTCTTTAAGTAATTTATCCTTTTTAAAATCTATAAAAGGTATACATGTTTTGAGCAAGTTCTACATGATTTTGCTACAAGTATGATGAATGAGGCATGTTTCCAAATACATAATTTATGACACGACATAGAGCTTAGGCTCACCACAGTATATTCATGATTTGTATGAAATCCCGATATTCCATTAATACTCGTGAACTATTTTTAAGAATCAAGGTTTTTGAGTTGTATGATGATCCGGGTTTGCCAATATGATTATGACTATGAACAAATTTTGGCATCAGATATGTCACATGTATGTGAGCTTCATGTTATATTTTTGGAGTAGTATTTAGAACCGAGTTGGACCAGGTGAGAGTACCCTTAGTCTCAGAACTACGTACCACCGTAGGTGCCCTCTGCGGCTTATGACAGGATCCTGGTATGAGATGGTTCTAACTTTGGCCAGTTAGGACAACCTTTTTCAGTATGGGTGCATGACACTGGACTCCATGTAGATCATCATGATTTATGTCAGTTAAGAGAAACTCCAGCATGATTATTTTTCAAGCTATGAAGTTATATGATACTCTACTTTGAATCTTGACTTTACTTCATGATTTTATGTCTTATATCTTGATATTTACTTATGCTATCTCTTTATACGAACGATCTCATTTTTAAGCAAGTTAAAAGTATATTTTTATCATGATCATGTATATCTCACATACTCGGTACATCCTATAGTACTGACGCATATTTTGCACTGCATCCTCTTGTCACGTGGCTAGAGACCGCAGGCCATTCCAGTCAGTGTTGGTGAGTCCTCATTGTTCGAGGGCTGGTTATGATCCTAGTTAGTCTATGGCTGTTTACTTTCGTACTTCGAGTTAGATAGGGTCTTGTCCTAGCAACTCCTTATGTCATGTGCAGAGACTTTTCAGACATAAACAGTATTCGAGTCTCTCTTTAGTTTTATGTTTCATCTTGACTTTATCATTTATGAATTGGGTTGCCTAGATTTCTATTTATGCTTCCGCTATGTTATCTTATGAATACATGAGTTATGCTATGACCAAGAGTTAGCTTGGGGCACTCACAGTCCCGTGTTACGTCTAGGGGGTAGCCTCGGGGCGTGACAAGGGGGTAGAGAGTAGAGGTGGGGGTGGGGGGCAGGATGGGGATGGGGGTAGGATAGGGGTGGGGTGTGTGTGGTTATGAGATTAGAAGGAGACAATTCCACTTTCCCCCCTATTTTTATTAAGTTATTTTCTTTATTTTCAATGAGCTTGTTTTCGTAAAGAAAATATTTTTAAAAAAATTTAACCAAATGAATTTGAGAAAATAGGAAAATATTTTTCGGAAAATGTTTACACCCTTATTATACTTTTTCGTTGATTATTATTGATACTCGACTAATTACTCTTTTATGATGTCTCCTAAACATAGTTGTTAAAATTGTATATATGCACTTGCTTGGTGTATCATCGGAATCTAAGAAATCAACACCCTTCTTTTCTATTTGACTTATATTCTCTGTTTTTTTCTCACTCATTAATTTGGTGTATTTGATTCTCATTCTTAGGAAGGATGTATCCAAAACGTATAAAAATAAATCCATCAGACACAACCCAAGAATCATTTGTTGATGAAGACAAAATAAGTGATTTGCCAAGGAATTTAATAGATTGCATATTAGGGAAAATGCCTATACGTGAAGCTGTAAGAACTAGTGTGCTGTCAAAAAATGGAGATTTTACTACTTAACCATTCCAAAATTATTGTTTGATCTCCAATTTATCAGAGAACTTGAAGACTTCACCATCAAGAGGTGTGCTCCTATATATCATCAATCTGAGTTCAAGTACCACTTTGATGAAATAGTCACAAAGTCTCTTATTCTTCATCCTGGACGGATAGAGAAATTTAAAGTATACATCCCTAATCTCAATACAGCAAAGGTTCATGATGTGAACAAATGGATACTATACTTATCTCGAAAGAATATCAAGAGAATAAGCTTAGCATACGAGAAGGGAACTGTACTTCATAAGTTACCTCCTTATTTCTTTTCTCTTTTGGACTTGATGTACATCAATCTTCACAATTTTGATATTTTACCTCCGCCAGAGTTTAAAGGCTTCCGAAATCTTTACCAATTAACACTTTCTATTGTTCACTTTGCAAACAATTGTTTTGAAAGTTTTCTCTCCAGCTGTCCTGTTCTTAATAGCCTGATGTTGCATCGGTGTTCCGATATTTGACATTTCAATATCAGTGGTTCTAAACTCAAGACGTTGCACATTAAGGACAATGATAAGTTTAAATCAATATCCTTATAAAATGCTCCTAACTTGGCCGAAGTTTCTGTTACATTGGAGAGAGTTGTAGTAGGCCTGGAAGGCAAGCAAATCTGTGATTTGGTTAAGTTTGTGGGTAGTTTGCCAAAAGTCAAAATACTTCATCTAAATGGAAAGTTTCTGTAGGTTAGTACTGCTACTGAAGTTACTTAAGATGTATCTATCTATTTTCCTATTGCTAAAATTAAGTTTATATTTATCTAAACAGCTGATATTTAGGAGTTTCAAGAATTATTATTTTATTTAATCTGATTATAATGTTTTTTTGGACATAAATATTCTCTCAACTCCTAGCTGAAACACCAGTTCCTTCTACGCCATTGGCTTTGCCAGGCTCTTTAAAGATTATTGAACTCAAAGATGTAAATATTAGCATGACTGGACAGATTCTAATAGTTATAAATATCTATGTAATAACTCTAAATATTTGTGTAATTATGATAGGAGATAGCATGGATTAATATAGCATATTTTTAGAGATATTACAATTAGGAATAACATATATTAGGAATATATAGCAAATTTTTAGGCATGTAAATCAGAATTCTTTCTATTTAATGGAAGAACTCTCATTTGAGACAACTCATTCAGCAAAATTGACATGATATTAGAGCCTTCTTCAGTGCTTTGATTCTTAGTGTCTTTCATCTGTGGTTCCTTTCAATTTATTTTTTTTGAAAGTCTTGGTTCTGCTTACTATTGTTAGTCAATATCAGTCCTAAGTATCTTGGAATTTTTGGCATCTTGGAATCTTAGTCTTGGTCATTCTAGTTATTTTGTTTCTGTTTTCCTTAGATAGTCAAGAACATGGTGTCACATTAGTTTGAGTCCTTCCATGTTCGTTTCACTGGAAAAAATTACTCTGCCTGAGAATTTCAATTTCAACTATTTGTGATGGTTTTGCCGACTTTACTTCAAGCAGAAAACACTCTATTATCTCTCATGCTTACACCTACAACCTAACCATGTACACCACTGCCACTGATGGCCACCACGACCACTGGTCAGAAACCTTCAGTGGTTGATCGGATTATAACCCTTCCCTTAACCTCAAAAAAAACCTTCCCACACCTTTATCGCCCAAGAACCCCAAAATCTCCAAAAGACCCTAAAGGAAATCTGCCTATTGATCCTAATAATTTGCCAAACGAGCATAGCAATTTGCCTACACCAAAAAGCAGTGATGACAATAAACCAGAAAGAAAGGCAAAATATATAGACATACTGAAACCAAGCTCAATGAATCCCCCCAACACTGGTACACCTCGGGGGCAATACCCATCAAACTCCCGACCTATAATAATGGGATTCCTAGAGTGACATGGACAGAGACGGAGGTGCAACATATGAACATAATGGAAAACCTCCAATATGCTATTGTTGGTAAGTTTTCCTATGGATGGCCGGATATGGAAGAATTGAGGGAGCAGATTCCTAAACAATGTAAGATCAAAGGGGACTGCAAGATTGGTTTACTTCGAAATAGGAATGTGCTAATCAGGTTGAGACTCATAAAGGACTTTGTAAATCTAATCTCAAAATGTGCATACTATATTTTAGCTAAGGATGGCATATCATATCAGATGAGTCCGCTCATTTATGATACGAAGTTTAAAGTAGAGGAGGAAACTACTCAAGTTATGGCTTGGATATCTTTTCCAGAGTTACTGCCCACATTCTTTGTCAAAGAATCCATTTTGTCCTTAGCAGAACATGTTGGGAAACCTATCCACCTTGATTTAGCAACCATAAATCGCACAAGACCTAGCTGTGCTAGAGTCAAGGTTCAGGTGGATTTGGCAAACACACTTCCAGAATTTGTAGAACTGGAAGTGGTTAGTGAAAAGGGAGACACATGGATAAAATCCTTATACAATACGATTTCCTGCCTAAGTATTGCAAGAACTGTAAGTTACAAGGTCACAGTGAAGAGGAGTGTAGAAACCTTCACCCTGAGCTAAGGCAAGACATCAATGAAGACAACATTACAGGCGATATAGACCTTAGCAAGAAACCAAAACCAACCCTGGAGAAAGGAAAAGCAGTGGAGAGTAGGACAAAGTGGAATCCTACTAGCAGAAGATTCATATTAGAGAATGATCCTTCTAAATTCATTAGTGACACAACCTTCTCCCTCATCAGAGAAGGAGTGCACACTAACAATGCTTTTGAAGCTCTAACAGAAGAAGGAAGTGAAGGAAAATCCAGAGAGGAACAAGGGGAAGAATTGGGGACTAAGGATAACACACAACATGATGATACAAATTCAAGGGGGGTACCCAATAATGGCACCACAGGGGAGCACACAGGCAATCATAATCCAGAAGACAGTAAGATACAACATAACAAAGAAAAAGAATGCAGACAGGGAGCCCAAGATACACGAGCTAACAATAATTTAAGTAATAAAGGAGACATGGAGGAGGGGGAGATCAGTAACACCAATGAGCCTTCTGATCTGGCAATGAGAGACCACCTGCAAGAAGGGAAATATTCTAATGAGCAAGAAAGCAGCAGCACTAATACAGAGAAAGTGAAAACTCACAACAAGGGCACACCTAAGGAGAAGAGCACAACCTTGGCCATCACCCAGAGGACTAGTGATGGAGAACAGAACCTGCAACTGGCAATTACTATAGATCAGGACCATCTAATGGTGGATAACACAATAGTAAGTGGAGAAGTAGAACAAGGAACATATCCACCTGAACCAAATATACTCTTGATTGAGCAAGCAGCATATACAGACCTAGCATAGCAGAACAACCTTCCCCAGCTCACCCTGTACCCATATAGAGAAAATTCACTTGTGAGCAAACTCCACAATATAATCTCACACTAGATTCTAGATGAAGAAGGGCAGCAAGATGAAATAATAGATGAAGATGATGTAGAAGATAAATAGAAGGAGGACAATCAGCAAAAATAAAAAAGTGGCACTAAGGGAAGCAGTCCTGTCACCAGTGTTAACAACCAAAGAAAGAAAAAATAAAAACAAATCAGAGGGGCAAAAACCATCAAGGGTGGTGCCCATGAGAGCTGCTAAATCAACTGTTAGATGACTGTGAAGACTTATACTAGAACATAAGGTCAGTGAAAAGCAAACATTCATTCCACAGAGTTCAAATGCTTTATAGACACCACAAGTTCAGCATGGTTGCCCTCATGGAAATAGTATCGGGTGCGTGTCACGTCCAGGGCCTCGGCTCGAGGCGTGACACAAGGGAACAAAGAAAAAAGAGATTTGCACCTAGTCAAATGGAAAGAAATCATCAGAAGCAAGAGACAAGGGGGACTTGGCATCAGAAATTTGAAGCATCAAAGCAAAGCTTTGAAGCTTAAATGGTTATGGAGATACTCACAGGAACCTCAGACACTATGGAGCAGAGTCATAAAGAGCAAGCATGAAGTGAGACAGTTACAAAAGTATAAGAGAAAACTAGGGATTCCATATGCAAATGCTAATGTGAATGGCAAGATCTGGATATTTGTTCAGGAGAATATACAAGTTGAGGTTATTACAGATTCAGAGTAACAAATTAATGTTCAATTAAACTTCATGCACACAGGGAAGAAACTAATTGAT
Organism: Jaltomata sinuosa; assembly: GCA_003996215.1. Lineage (NCBI taxonomy): Eukaryota > Viridiplantae > Streptophyta > Magnoliopsida > Solanales > Solanaceae > Jaltomata > Jaltomata sinuosa. The sequence continues at coordinate 38,669 of QJPP01000838.1, forward strand.
ACAGTAGTCTATGCTAAATGTGATGCAGAACTGCAGCTGTGGTCTGGCAAGTATGCTATTGGTAATAACATGAGACTCCCATGGCTTGTAGGAGGGGATTTCAATGTAATTCTTGATCCAAAAGAAAAAATTAGAGGATTACTCGTGTACCCACAAGAAACAGAAGATTTTGCTTTCTGTGTTAACTCATGTGAGCTCATAGATATAAATTTCAAGGGTATCCCCTTCACTTGGTGGAATGGCAGGGCAGATGAAGCATGCATCTTCAAAAGGTTGGACAGACTTCTTTGTAATCATGCTCTTTTTGGAGAATATGGCAACCTGGAAGTGGAACATCTAGCAAGAACTGGATCAGATCATGCCCCCCAACTGTTAACTTGCTCATAGACAACTACACTGTGGAAGAGACCTTTCAGGTTTCTAAAATTTTAGGTGGATGCAGAGGGGTACAAATAAACATTCAAGAAAGCCTGAGACTCTATTCATGATGAGGATGTATTCCTTAACTTAAAGCTCAAAATGAAGAAAATAAAAGGAGCTCTTACTAGGTGGAGTAGAGAAAGGTTTGGAGACATATTTCAACAATTGGCTATCAGGGAAGACATAGTTAGAATCAAAGAAGAATTGTTTGAGGAAGATCCCACCAGTGCTAATAGGGCAGTGTTACAAAAGGCTCAAGATGAGATGATCCAATATTTAAAGTATGAAGAAGAGTAATGGAAACAAAAATTAGGTATACAATGGTTCACTGAAGGAAACAGAAATACCAGATTTTTCCACAGCTTGGTAAGGGGTAGGAGAAAGAGGCTAACATTAACCAGAATGCAAAAAATTAATGGAGAATGGGCCACTGGGAATGAATAGATTGCTGAAGAAGCAATTCAATTCTTCCAAGATCAATTCACAGGAAACAAAAACCTGGGGGAACTTACTTTGTTGAATCTGATCCCCACCTGTATCATAGAAGAGGAAAACTATTTCATGAATGCTCCATGTACAGAAGAAGAAATCAAAGGGGTAGTGTTCAAGCTTAATAGGGAGAGTGCCAGTGGAAAAGATGGATATACAGGAGTTTTCTTTCAAAGTTGTTGGTACATAGTTGGGAATGAGGTTTGTGCAGTTGTGAAAGCTTTCTTTGAAGCCAGGCTCTTTCTAAGTCAATTACTCACACCAACCTGGTCCTTCTACCTAAGAAGGAAGTGGTGCAGTCCTTCACAGACATGAGACCTATCAGCTTGAGTAATTTCCTTAACAAGAGCATGTCCAGAGTCCTTCATGACAAAATGGAAGGAATACTGCCTAAACTCATATCTCAAAACCAATCAGGATTTGTGAAAGGTAGAAATATCTTTGAAAATGTCCTACTTGCCCAGGAAATCATTACTGACATCAGAAAAAGAGGAAAACCAACTAATGTGGTGATTAAGCTTGACATGGCCAAAGCATATGACAGAGTGGAAGTTTCTGATTAAAGTTCTTAAAAAGATGGGTTTCAATGGTCAGATAGTAGACAAGATCTAGAGATTACTTGCCAATAATTGGTATTCCATACTAATTAATGGTCAAGCCCATGGTTTTTATCACCCTACTAGAGGGGTAAAATAGGGAGACCCTCTATCTCCTGCTCTCTTTATTCTATCTGCTGAGGTATTATCTAAAGCTCTAAATCACCTATTCCATAATAAGGAGTTTAAGATCTTTGGTATGCCTAAATGGAGTGAACAGATCAACCACCTAGCCTATGTTGATGACACTATCATATTTGTCTCTGTGGATAAAACTAGTTTGAACTTGATCATGAAGACTCTAGGAGACTATGAGAATCAGTCAGGCCAGAAAATTAACAAAGGAAAAAGTTGCTACTACGTATATCACAAGACTGCAGGAACTCAGGTTAAAGAGGTGGAGGAGTACACTGGTTTCACAAAGGGGAAGTTTCCTTTTACATAGCTAGGATGTCCTATTGGACATGCCAGGAAAAAGAAAACTCACTTCATGAGCTCATAAAGAAGGTCTAAAACAAACTGCAAACTTGGAAAGGGAAGCTCCTTTCATTTGGAGGGAAGTTTGTTCTAATTAATCATGTTCTGCAAAGTATACCCATATACTTGCTTTCTGTTATCAACCCTCCAAATTGTGTCCTACATGATTTGCACAAACTCTTTGATAGGTTCTTATGGAACTTCAAAGAAGTTGGAAGGAACAAACATTAGGGGAAATGAGCAGATATTTGTCTCCTTAAGGAAGAAGGAGGATTAGGTCTGAGATATCTATTTGATGTCTCCAAAGCTCTGTTTGCTAAGCTTTGGTGGACATTCAGGACTAAGAAGACCATATGGACCAACTACATATGGAACAAATATTGTAAGAGATAGAGACCACAGCTGGTGGATTGGAAAGGAGGCTCACAGACTTAGAAATACATACTACAAGCCAGAGACAACATATACCAAGAGATATGGTGGGAACTCCGATGCTGTCATTCTAGCACATGGTATGATAACTAGACACAACTAGGGGCCTTACATTTTCATCTTCCTATATCCAGCAATCTAGACCATGCCTTAGAGGAGGTGAAACAGCTCAAATGGAATGTCCAGTAGAATGAGGAAATTATGTCTAATGCACTACCAACAGAGATATGTCAATATGTTCATAAGAAGATAGTTGTAATTGAAGATCCAGACCTATGGGACAAGCCCTGGTGGATGATGAAGAGCTCAAAAAAATTCACTGTTGGAAGTGCATGGGAGATGCTAAGACAGAGGGAGGACATTAAAAAGGAATACCAGAACATTTGGATCAAAGGCTTGCCCTTTAAATTCAGTTTTTTCATGTGGAGATTCTGTAAGCAAAGGCTCCCTATTGGAGAAGTAGTGAAATACATGGGTAATGGGGAAGAGGTGACCTACTGTTGTTGTGAGAAGAATGAACATGAGACTTGGGAACATCTTTTCCTTAGATGTCCATCAACTAAGAAGATATGGTAATACTATGCTACTGCTGCAAGGTTTACAGATCCTTTCCTACACCTAAAAGCTACCATCCATAAATGGTGGAATTTAGACGGACCACAGAAGTTAAAGCCTTTGTACAAGGCTAGTCCTGCTATCATACTTTGGCAAATCTTGAAGAGAAGAAATGCCATCTATCATGGAGGAAAGATGATAGAAGGGACTGTGTTTGGAGAGATAAACATGAACCTATTTATGCTAGCCAAATCCAGATACCCTTGGCTTACACATATCCCATCTACATGGCCTGATATTATTCACTTCTTTGAACAATACAAGCCTAGTATTAAAGCCAAGGTGATCTATTGGAAACCACCAGAGGAGAGTTGGTACAAATGCAATATTGATGCAACAACCAAAGGGAATCCAGGCCCTAGCTCATGGGCATTTTGTATCAGAGATTCCACAGGAAAACTAATCTATGCAGAGGCTACAAGCCTGGATAATGGTCCTATAATACTTATAGAGGCCACAACAATAAGGATGGGAATGGAGCACTGCTATAACCATAAATTCCTACCTCTTGTGATGGAGACAGACTCACTAAGCCTAAAGAAGATTCTAGATAGTATATGGTAAGTCCCTTGGAACATCTCAATGGAGATTAGGAGAATGCAGGAGTTAATGAAGATATCAAACATGAGAATAGAACATACATTCAGAGAAGGGAACAAGTTGGACAATTATTTTTCTAACCAAGTTTACTGTTTTGCAGGTACTCAAAAATTAAGTTATAATGGAGCACACAACCTATCAAAGGAGGCAAAGAGCATTCTTAAACTGGACAAAGCACAAATTCCTAACATTAGGATCCAATGGTATCAGAATAGGATCTTCACAGTATCAACAACACCATAATAACCGCAAAAATCAACATTACCAAAGCAAGCAAGCAACTCATCTACAGGAACTAGTAGCAAGAACAACTCACATATGAAAAGGACCAAATAAAGGATGATTTACCTTGTAACTGGATTCTTAATCAGTGGTATTAGCTACCCATAGCTCAACCTACAGAGGAGAAGGAAAGAAGGTAAGTCAGACAAATAAGAGGTCAAAGAAGAGTGTTCAAAGCTACAATCAAGCCATGACTTTCTAGGGATAAAGCTTACAGAAGATTCGAGACCCATAGACTCACCAGATCCTCTGATCTTGAGAAGAAGAAGTCTTCTCTGGTGATGAATCCCATGGCATTTGTGAGACTTGTTGAACGTCGTCTAATGGAATCCACCCAACCTCAAGCTACAGTGACCAGGCCACAGTCGATGGTGTGTCAGATATGAGGTGGCATCGCCGTCGTCGTCATTTTCTCCACCACTGGATGAGAGTTGATAAAGATGTGTGGTGGAGGAGCTAGGTAGTGACTGTGTATATCCCCTGAACCACATCCATTTCCCTTTTGCTTTTTTCATTTTTGTTTTGTTTTTGGATATTTCCTAATTTGAACTTTTGTTTTATTTGGCTTAGCCACTTTTGGGCTAGGTTTGTATAGAAATTTTTTCTAATAAATGGACCACTTTGTTCCGGTTTAATTTTAAAAAAAAATCAACTATTTGTCACCGAAAAAGAATTATGGGGACATATAGATGGAAGCAATCTGGCTCCTACCGATCCTACAAAATGTTAAAGATTCTCGGGTGATGACATGGATTTTAGGGTCAATTGACCCTCTTATTGTTCTTAATCTCAGGCCATACAAGACAACAAAGGCCATGTGGGATTATTTACAAAAGGTTTACAACCAAGACCATAGCGCAAGGCACTTTCAGTTAGAGCATGAAATTGCTTTGTACTCTCAAGGAGGTCTCTCTGTTCAAGATTATTTATCTAGATTTTAGAACTTATGAGCTGAATTTACCGATATCGTTTATGCTAAAATACCTCCCGAATCTCTCTTCATCATTCAAGGAGTTCATGAACAAAGCAAACGAGATCAATTTTTGATGAAATTGCGATCTGATTTTTAAAGTGTTCGCTCCAACTTGATGAACCATGATCCATCTCCCTCGTTGGATGTTTGTTTTAGGGAATTACTTCGTGAAGAGCAGCGTCTCCTTACACAAAATGCTTTTCATCAAGGAAATGCTGTCACTGTTGCATTTGCAGCTCAAGGGAAAGGAAAGGGCATGGATATGGCTAGAACTCAATGCTATAATTGCAAGAAATATGGTCATATTGCTAGCAATTGTAGCAAGAAGTTCTGTAATTATTGTAAACAACAAGAACACATTATCAAAGAGTATCCCACACGTCCTCAAAATCGTAGGGCAAATGCTTTTCAAGTTGGGATAAATGGTTCCACTACAGATTGTTTTATCGCATTTTGGATTTTTATAAAGAAGAATGGTTTTCGACACTTAGAAATTATTTCAAAACTTAAAGAAAATTTCAAAATAATTCTAAACAAAACAGAGTCGTCACTTAATTTTTATAAAGAAATTAAGAAAACTTTAAGAATTTCAAAGACTTAAAAAACATAAATAAATATTTAAAATTAGAGAAAATGGGTAAGGGTTCAAGTAACGTCTTAAGAAGGGTTTTAAGGCACTTAAGAACGTCCGTTTAAAAAATGGTTGACCAAAGAATGATTTTTGACTAACTTAAAATGAAACAATTTTTGAAAGAGTTTGAAATAATGAAAATAATGATTCAAATGAAAATGCTATTAATCCCTCCAAGGCAAAAATAAATTAAGTTTTCCTCATTTTTTAACTGAACTAAATTAAGTTACGAGGTTTGGGACAAAACAAATTACAAGAAAAATAAAACAAAGATAAAATTAAAATAACAACACTTTAGAGGATCTATTTAGATTAATTAAATTAAGTTAGTTAAAATTAATTACATTCAAACATAAGGCAAATTATAACTAAATAAAGAGAGGTAAAGTGAAGTATGGGCCCCTGCCTTGGCCCAACAAAATCTGTCCAAAGTTTTTAGACTCAATTTTATGGACTTTGGTCCATTTCTGTCCATGTATATCAGCTGCGTATACTATCATATACCAGCTATATATTTCGTATTTTCCCCTCCCAAGACCTGTATATTAGCTTCCCTTTCACTTCTTCACTCCTTGGTTCCTGTATACCAACTTCCTAGAGGCGTATATCTCTGTATATCACCAATATTCAGAGGTATATCAGTGTATACCAGCTCTTTGACTTGAAGGAATTGACTTACCTAAGCCCCAACGGAGATGCAAGGATGGGGAGTCCAAGTGGACTCGATGAAGGAGTTCATGCATAAACAAAAATGAGATAAGGATTAGAAGGAGGGAAATTAAAAAAAAAAAAAAACAATTACTATCTAGACTTCTTATAAAAATATGCTAAACGACTTCAGACTTTCAATTAAGAAATCATATGAAGACAGATACTTTTAGACTTAAAAGGGAATCAAATCCTATACTAAAACCAGATTTAGTAAACCATTTCAAAACTTTGTCTCATGCTATGAATTGGAACACACAAAAGAAAAAACACTATACTTTGAATAAATTACTGTTAAAAGAATCATCTCCTGCCTCTTATTTTACTATGACAAAGCTGAAGTTTCCACAAAATTTCCATGCATACCAGTTAAATTAATCAAGGGAAAAGGTTAAAATGTTTTCAGCTTTACTTACGTTATGTGAAAGAATTCAGAAATAATTCTCCACTTATTTTCAGCAAAGAGAGATTCACAAGAATTTTCACACTTCAAATACATCACACAATCGACATTCCTACTATCCAAATCACCTAGATGTAAATAAAAGAGATTGGAAAATTATGGAATTTTGTTGTTGTCTAGAAATCAAATAAACAATCAGCTCTCTAACGTAACATTGCAATAGGGAAGTGAGGGCACATTAAAGAATAAATGTGAGGATTTTGACCAGAGGAGCACTTAGGAGGAACTTAATGGTTTCATTCGAAGTCCCTTATTGATCTCGACCAATCCAAACCAACTCAAGACATCCTACAAGTCATAATATCTTATGTGATTCCAAGGAAAGAAGACATAACAGAAAAGAAACAGGTCATGTTGCCATAGAGATTCTCATACTCCAAAGATTGTTAATTTAAGAAAAACACAACATTCCTCCGATCCCAATGGAGGCTTCACATATCTCTTTCATAACACGTAGAAGAAAGAAAGAGCAGGTAGGACACTTTCATGAGTTGGTCAAATTGATCGCGTAGTAGTATCGCTCAGTCCAAATAGCAATTTTAAAAACCTCATAGAGACTCAACTGAAACAGAGTCATAATGGAAAGTTTTTCTGGACAATATGACCACAAATCACACTTTCTTAGGCACAGGAAAAATCAAGTAGAAATCTTTAGGAAGTTTAACTATTAAACGAGCTTACAAACTAGAAGGCATCATTCATCTTATTCGGAAAAAAAAATTGTGTTTTGATCATAACCAAAGAACTATTTCAAAATCGATATTCTTGAGCCTTGCAGGACATAAGGATCACAACAGTCATGAAACCAGACTCGAAAAAATATCATCTATTAATTTAGGTGGTTGTTTTAGTCGCCATTTTTCAAGGGAACTAAGGAAAACATAACTCAAACGCACATGGAATCGACAGCAAATCACAATGAACAAACAGTGTATTAATATATTTTCCAACAAGTAGGATTTGAATCTAGGAATTACACACTTTTCCCATGTAAACTCCACAAGCATTAAGAGGAGAGCTGAGGAGCCTTGGGTCTTTGGGAGCACCGGGGATGAGCCAAACCGGTAAGTTCAAAGCCCATTCCGAGCTCAACCATTCCCCGATGGCTCAATCCCCTTTTCCTCTATCAAACAAACAACCCAGAAACTGGAACCAATCACCAAACTAATTGCAACACTTAACACGTCAAGAGGCTGCAAAATATTTTTCAGCAAGGTTAATTCAAGGTATTTCAGATATTTAAGAGGATAAAATTATGGGACAGATTGAGATCACAAAAAAGGCTACGGGAGAGAAGTACTATATGTTTATTCATGGAGATCCCAACGTAAATGACCAGAAAGATCAATTGTTGTCAACACATATCTCTTGGCTTTGAGGATAGAAAAAATATTTGGAAGGCTAATGGTGCTAATTGCTAAATTTTTACATCATGTCAGGAAGTGAGATTCAAAGTTGGCTCTTTCAAATTTATACGCATTAGGCGGTATACCTATGGTTGAAAGAAATTTTCTTTAGTTGGTCTTTAAAGGTTCATCTCATAAAATAATGGGAAATTAAGATTTAGTGTATTATTTTATATCACTGTTTCATTTAAATATATTTTTAATATTGTAAAATAATCTTTAGTGTATATATATATGTTATCAAAAAAAATTAAGTATATAGTGTTAATGATTTAATTATGTGATGGCAAAGTTTTCTATCATTTTTCTAAAATAATAACATCTCTAGAAAATAGTAGATTTTTATTTTTGTTGTAATAGCAAGTGTATGCCTTTGAGAAGTGGAAAAGAGCTTGGGAGGCTTCTTACCAATATGACTATCACATTGTGTGGAGTCCTTCCAAATAACAACCCTGTTTGTCGTGAATAATATTGGAGGTGAAAAGTCAATCAAGAAATGTATATCTCTTCCAATAGCTGTCAAATCTCCAATTAAAATTATACTTTACGTGTAATAGTTGTCAAAACTTTGTATCGCTCTTTTGGTCTTCTCTATATGTTCTTTTATTATTCGAACATGTTAATTGTTATTCAAGGATATTACTAAAGGAAAAAATATAGTGTACGTTCTTAGAAATATAGATGTATGCTCAAAGTCAATTGTTGCTTAAGCTATCCAATAACAAATATTATTTTGTTCAAAATTTGCTGACACGGTGAGAAAGCTGGAAAAAAGAACAACTATGCGTTCTTTTTTCTAATGGGATACTTTATTTTACAGAGCAGATAAAAAAAGATGAGTACAATCCCTATTGTTTGAATATTTTCTACTTAAGTATCTTAAATGTGGTCATGGTTTCACATAGAGAGGTTAGCAATCGAATCAATGAAACAGCATAATTATTTTTGACTATTTTCATCTCTTGTGTATAGTTGTTTAGTCTCACAGCAAACTGTTATAGATATGCAAGTACATTAATTTTTTGTATTTCCTTTTTTTAAGAACCCAACAAACGTTCCTAGAATTATTATTTATCTATACTATCTTAAAAGCATGAACTTCAAAACTTAAAAGTGAAATTACTAAAATACCTTTAAGTTAAAAAAACCCAATTAAAAAATCTATTGAAATTACTAAAATACCCCCCAATCCCCATCGATTTATACTTATACTTATACTACCTTAAAAGCATAAACTCCAAAAGTTGAAAGTGAACTACTAAAATAACCCCAAGTTAAAGAAAAACCCAATTAAAAAATTTATACTACCTTAAAAACATGAACACCAAAATTGAAAGTGAAATTACTAAAATACCTCCAAGTTAAAAATAAATAAATTAATAACAGTTAAATTAAAAATAGGGAACCCCTAACTTAAAAGTTGAATTACTAAATTAACCTTTTATAAAACCTCAAAATACCACGCTTAGTCAAAAGATGCAACAAAACCAAAAGACACAACAACGCCTTACACCTACTAAAACCTCCGAATTACCCAGTGCAAATATGAATCTCAATGGGAAAATTGATATGGATGTTATTAAAGTTGGTTATCCATTTCTTTTTGGAAAAATTACATAATACACCAAGAATGGAGGCCTAATTACGCTCCATGCCGATAGTATAATTCAATTACGCTTTTTGCTGAGTAGCCAAAGCTATTGATATATACAATTATAGCCTCTCTTTCTCCTATTTCCATTCCTCTCTCTCCACTCTCCTCCCTTTCTCTCATTCTCACTGGACACTCTCCTCACTCTCTCCCCTCTATCTCTCCCTCTCCCTCCCCCTCCCTGATCCAAATCGACCAAAATCAATCAACTAAATACAATTTGTATTCAGTTGTATTCGTTGATACAACTGAATACAAATTGTGTTCAATTGATACGAATTGATATTTTTTATTCGTTGATACAACTGAATACAAATTGTATTCGTTCGTTGATACAAATTGTATTTTGTATTCGTTTTGTATTTGTTGATATGAATTATATTTTGTATTCGTTGATACAATTGAATACAAATTGTATTAATTTATATGAATTGTATTTTATATTTGTTGATACAATTGTATTCGTAGATCCACATTGATAAGATTGACTACAAATTATATAACAGTAAAAACACTGACGCGAAATATAAAAAAAAAGTGATGCAAAATACAATTGGTGCGAAATACATTTGGGGTGAAATACAATTGGTACTCAAACCTTTGGTACGGTTTTTAATTAGCATAAATCATGTCGAAGGAACTCGACAAAATGACCCCGTAACTTCAGGAGGAGGTGTTCTCCTCTCTTTTGATAAGGAAATATTGGTATTTTCGCCCAATCAGTTTCAGTTGCGCTGGTTTTTTAAATTTGCTCTTCCTTTTTCTTCTTCCTAGCAAGTCAATGTTGGGCTTTAAAAGCAAAAATTCCAAAGAAACCATTAGGTACGTGATTATCTTTTTATGACGTTCAGTTGTTTAAAAAAAGTTTGTTTCTTCGTTCTTCTAATTCAGTTAATGATTTTTTGGTTCTAACTTTTACAATTTCAGTGTATGTGGGTGTATATATATACTATTGATTTTTCTAATTCTTTAGGGTGGGGGGCCTAAGTTACTATTCAATTAGGTTTAGCCACCGTATACTCAACTACTTTGTATGTTGACATGGGGTATGACATAATCGCGACTTAGGGTGTGTTCGGTATGAAGGAAAAATTTTTTTAAAAAAAAAGTGAATTTCTTACTTATTTTCTTATGTTCGAAACGTAAGTAAAAAATATTATTTGATTCTTCGTTTACCTTTGAAAAATGGTTGCAAATGTAGGAGATGAAATTAATGTCTTGCCAACACTTTTAGTTGTAGGCGTTAAAAATCAAATAAGGGCAAGGACCTATAGATAGTGGTACTCCAAATTGTAAAACAAATTGTAAAATGTCAAAAAAATTGGTAGAATTTGTCTAAACTACTTTTACGCTTTGGTTTATGACCCAATATACATCTTAATTACAAGCGAACTCAAACTTTGGTGCATGTTTCGCCTCTTATTATTTCCCTTTGAAACTTTTTTCATCCAGCAGTTGTAGGCATGATTCTTAGTGATAGTGCTTTAGTTCAAAGGCTATTTTGCAGCAACTTAAGCAAGAATTGTTAAGTCCAATTTAAGCAACTGGCCATAATTTTATGCAAAATAGAAGTATAAGTAATTATGAGAACTCAAAGTATTTTTTTTTTGTTATGACAAGGGACTATCGGAAACAAACTCTCTACCTTTACAATTTAGGGGCGTGCAAGACTGTGTACACACTATCTTCTCCAGACCCCATTTATGAGATTACACTGGCTATGTTGTTGAAATACGAGTTATTAATTGGACATGGTATATGTGACATGTAATAATCTGTATTCTTTAGAGTTTTATGCAGTAAAGCATTTACTATTCTATTTGGATTATACAAGCTTTTTATTAATTTTTCTGCTATTGCAAACTTGCCAGATATGCTTGTGCAATTCCTGCAAATTTTCTTTAATGACCTTATCTTTCTATTACTCTTTTTGCTTAAACTCTTTAGTATTATCTTGGCCGGTAAAATATTTTCTTCATCCCAAATTAGTTGTCGTGTTTAGCTCTCGAAAATCAAATTATGAGAACTTTGACCAATATTTTACAAACTATTTTTCCACAAATTGACATGAAATATATAGTACTTTTTGTATATATAGTTTTTGAATATATAAAATTTTAACTGTGAGTTTTTTATTTTGATCTAATCCGGTCTAACTCTAAAAATTAGTCAAATTAACTCTTAAAAAGCAAAATATGACAATTAATTTGAGATAGAGGGAGTAATTAAAGTTAATTGGATGCAAGTCCCAAGAAAAAGTGACATGTATTTGGACTATGAAGGTGTAGAGGGGTGTTTTATGTATATAACAATTCAGAACTTGGGATAGAATTTTGTATTAAGAGGAAGAAAAAGTTCCTTTTCATATTGTGAATTTTTGTATCTTAGAATAGAAAGATTATGATTGTCTATTTGTAGGTTTTCAAGAATTACTAGATTGATTAGTTTATGTAAAAGACAATTGAATATCCTAATATCTGAAATTCTGATGATTGTATCTAAACAATTGAACTTGACTTAATAATAGGCATTCATCATTTGAATGAAGGATTCACGGGAGAAAACAAGTTGAAGAATATGCTCTGAGAAAAAATAAATAAATATTTGACATCCCTATATTTCTTTATAAAATGTCAGTATTCAACGTCGTTAGCTTTTTGTCAATTTAAAATGATTATGCATGTTGGTGTATTCGATATTTTGGATATACTAATTTAATATTTATATTTATGCTTAGAAATGCCTTGGAGAATTTAATTTTTGTACTTTAGTTCAAATGTGTGGTAGAAATTATGATATATCTAAAAGAAAAAGATACTTTTTTGGGGGTTAACCTTTTGAATTATTGTATATTTATCAAAGTTAAACCTTTTGAATTCCCATACATGTATCATATAATAGATTGGTGAATCATCATTGCCAATTTGATGCAATAAAGACTATAAAACAACAAAATTACTATTAGATTTTGCATTTCACATTATCACATAGATACTTATTTTAATGTTTTAACAATCCTCCACACATTTAAAGATAACACACCACATAATATATCCTTGAAGGCTGACATTTATAATTTGCTAAAAGAACGCCTGTGATGCTGCCCAGTTCATTCCATCATGAAAATGCAAGGTACATCATTTTCATGGTTAAGCCTGAGAAAGAACATGTACATATAGGAAAAAATGATGATCAACACACTGCAGTTCAATATATGTTTGTTCCAATGGCATATATTCTTATGTAACGATTTCTCAAGGATGCTTATCTATAAAATATTAGTATAATTCTTCTATTTCGATATTTTTAATTTTTCACAATATAGAAGGTGTGTATTCTCTTATATTTGTTCTCCTCTTAATAACTAGAACTATTTTTTCTTTATTATCGGCATTTGTCAGGTAGAATATGAAATGCTTAAATTTTCACCATCATTTATGATTGGTGTTGCAATCTATAAATCTCAATGCACACTTTATGAGATTAGATAAGAGAGTAAAATATTGAAGTTGCACAAAAATTAATGAGAGAAACAAATTTAACGACGGTACTAATTCTACATTATCTGATGATTGTAACTAATTTTTCAAGCTACCTAATTTAGCATTTTGTAATCCTTGCTTTTAGAAAATGTTCAAAATTAATTGTGAGATTTCACCAAAAGTCAATACTAGATTAACTAATAAATACATAAAAAGTACATTACATCTAAATATGTTTATGCAGCAAAATATGAGTCTGCTTATTGTTTTCTTGTGCAGACCCATCAATAAGAAGAGAATGCATAGTTTTTACTAACTCATATGATTTATATTATTGTGTTACGCAAATGTGAAAGTTCTTGTTGCTGCAACAGAATAAATCAACAGCTATTGTTGTCTTAGAAAATTTAATTACTTTATTTAGAAAGGTCGTATCTGTAAAAATGAGTAAATAAATACGCGAAAGAATAAAGTATAAGTTCTTTTAAGTTATCAATATGGATTGCCATTGAAACAGTTTCCTTCTGAAACATTAACTAACAAAGGATATCATCTAAACAACATCCAAAGAGCTTGTTTTCAAAGTCAACTATGCCTAAGTGAGTTCTTGGAAATATAGGCCGATCAAGTCTGAACGGAGGAGGAGGCTAGATAAGTAATTCATAGTAAAGGTAAAATAAGCCAAGTTATACTTACCTCTATGTTGAATAGAAAAGTTTCATGACTTATACACTTTGGCATAGGGTACAATTACTTTATCGCAATTATAATAAACTTAGCTCAAAGTACAACAACATGAATAACAATGTATCATTATTTTGCAATGGTTCATCTTTCTTAGATGTACATACCTTTTTTAAATCATATCTGTTTGAAGCATACATTAATAAGATAAAGAATCTCTAATTATTTCTTTTACTTTCTTTGTCCACCATACAATCATATTCTATTTTTGAAGAGCAATTTACCAAGTGGATCCAACTATTTGAGAAAATCACACACCAAATTCTGCGGCAAAACTCAAATAAATTCAAAAATAATTTGATATATATAGCTTCCATTTGGAGTTGATCACATAAAATTCAACTAAACTTTTTCAATAAAGAATGTTGACACATAAATTAAATGTTAAAGATAAATTATCACTTGTTCAATGTATTCTATGGCATACTCATAAAATAATTTCCCCCCTTATTTTTGGGTGATGCTTGGGGCAAATTGACTCTATATTTTTCATGTTATTTAACTAAAAAAAAATCTTGAGATCAAAATTACAAATAATAAAAAATAAAAGGAAGAAGGATGAAAGAGCAAATTCTATAACGACCTCCCTATCATGGGTGAAAGTAGATCAGGAGTGCAAATGGTCTAATTGAATCCCATTTGTTGAAACATTATACTATAAAAATAGAGTAAAAATACTTATATATATGTGTGAAAATCGTTTACACCTCTTAACTTTGCTTTAAAAATCAAACACCCCTCTTAACTTTGAACAATAATCATTTTCCTCCCTTTATCCTATACAATGTCTATTTTACCCTTAACATTTTTAATTTTTTATTTATGTAATATCTTTTTATATTATATATTTATTTTTCCTTAACCTAGGTATTTACCATTTTTAGTTAAATTAATTAATATTATTAATAAAATAATCCTTTTACAAACTAATCACAAAATCTAATGCTATTTTTTGCGATTGATATTTTTATATTATATGCATTAAGTGGGCGTTTGGTCGTGAAAAAAAATCACTTTATTTAAATTTTTTGGAGTTGGAGTTATGTTTGGCCATACCTTTTTTGAAAGACTTTTTAGAATTCAAAGTGTTAAATACAACTAAAAAGTGAAAACAAGTATTTAGGTGTTTTCACTTTTTCAAATACAACTTCAAGTTGTATTTGAAAATTTTATGGCCAAACAATATTTTTTTTGAATAATTTAAAGTGAAATAATTTTTTAAAAAATAGTGAAAAATTCTTATGGCCAAACGGGCATGTATGTCTATATGTAATTATGTATATGGATGCATATTTTTTTCGTTCTCTCTCTGTTATTCTCTAATGTCTACATAGATAAATGAGTTTTGGTTGTCAATAATAAAATATTTTCTAAATTATAATTTAAAATTTATAAACAACAATCATTTAATTTTATATATATGCATTGAAATATATTTATAAAGTTATAATTACCTATTACTTTTACTTGTATAATTAGATATTAGAGTTTTGATTATTATTAATTTTTTTTTTTACTCATTTATTTCATTATGAAATGTCATTAACTTACATATTCAATTAGTATTTTTTACTTTTCTTTTTCATTTAAGAAATTATATATATATATATTTTATACAACATATGTTATATAGATTTTAAAAAATAAAAATTGTGATTACAAAAGAAAAAAATTAAAAAAGATATAAAGCTTGATAATACAAGGGCAAAATAGGCATTTAAAAAATTCAATTAGGAAAAAGGGGGGAAAATGATTATTGTTCAAAGTTGAGAAGGTGTTTGATTTTTAAAGAAAAGTTCGGGGGTGTAAACGATTTTCACCCTATATATATGATAGTAACAAAATATTAATAAGGTTGTATGCTAAAAATACGTTTTTGTTTTAAAAAAAAATTAAACAATTTGAATCATATCATATATTGTGATGGTAACAAAATAATTTTAGAAGTTCTAACCAAAAAAAAAAAAGACTCCAGTAAATAGTATAATCTTTTTTGCCATCGTTAATCCTTAAAGCTCCTGCATCATATATATATGTTTACCACACAAACTACTAAAAGATTCAGGAGATTTTATTTTTCAGACACTATATGTTCTAATGTTCACTAAAATATAAAAGATATATTTTTTCATACCTTATAAGCAGCGGTAATTAAGTTCTCTATAGTCGTGCTAATAACTTTTGGTGTGCCTGAAAGAAAGGAGAGAAAAGCAAGACAAGTTATACTCAAGTCATAAATTTTATGAGTGCTTACAAATCTTTACCCATGATACAAAATAAATAAAATAACAATAAGAACCACAAACATTGTAGTAGAGGTAATTCCTCCACAATCTTTGCTTTGAAAATGCTCACAAATGAAGAGAAGGAGAACTAGGGAGATAGAAGAGGATAAGAAGCTTTATAAGGATAAAGATAGAAGAAGATAAGAGGAGTTACTAATAAAAACGTGGGGAGTGGCTGAAGAGATAGAATTAATCGTATTAAATATTTATATTTATTTTGAGAAGATGAAGAGGTGCAACTTATATTATTATAACAATATTAACTTTTGGGATTTTGTAATTTATTTAGGGCAGTTAAATAAAGAGGTGAAAGGAAAAAATTTAAGAAAATAGATTAATAAAATTGGTGGATACAAATAAGGTATTTAAGTTAATAAGAGGGGTATTTAGGTAATCTAACTTTGCACTTTGGAGCTTTTCACTTTTTATAATATATTAGTAGTCTCTATTAACGTGTCTCGCACGTTATTTCTATCAGTCATAACAAATGTTAGCTAATGTTATTTGAAATTAAATAATATTTATTTTATGAGTACAAAAATACTATTTATCATATTTATTAAATATTTTTCATTAAGATGGTTTTTTTCATATATATCATCTATGCTTTTAACTACGTGAAAAAATATATTAGGACTAAAAATTTAACATTAAGAATTGGGTTGATGACCATATATTGTATTTATTTTTATTATATATTGAAAATGGTTATTAATAAAAAAATTGATATAATTCATTTAAAATATTAAATAGAGAAATCTACAATATTAAAAAGTCACTTAACATAATCTATCAATGTATATTGCAGTTTATAATTGAATATTATAAGTTTAATTATTAAATACTGTAGTTTGAATATTGAATATTGTAGTTTGTAATTGAATATTACAAATTTGATTATTGAATATTGTATTTTGTTCTAATATAGATTAATAAATTAATTACTTCAATTTTAATTTGAATATTGATCAGAATATTGTGATTTTTTTTTTAATACCGTTATTTTTTATTTGAATCTTGTGATTTTAAATTGAATATTAAAGTTTGTATTAGTTTTTTCTTGGAATATTCTAGTTGTGATTCGAATACTTTATTTTTTAACAGAACAGTGTAGCACAATATTTTAACACCAAATATTCTATTCTTGAATCGAATATTATAAGTTTGAATCTTGAATACCGTAATTTATAATTGAATATTGTAAATTTGATTATTGAACACTATAATTTGTTTTAATATGGATTAGAAAAATAATTTTCTAACAAATCGGTTCGGAGAGTAATGGTAGTATGGATTACCATATTTCCCTATTATCTATATGTCTTTGGGTCTCTTTGTTTTCAGCTATTTGTACCGCCATATATTGTTTGGGTAATTGCGCCAAAGAAAAGATATAAAAAAGAATCCCTAATTCTAATATGTTTAGGAAAGAGGTATAAAAGGACGTATGAGTTTAGGCAGAAGTACCAAAAAGTTAATGTTTTCATGTTTAGGTAGAAAAAACTTACCATTACTAATACCAAAACAACACGTAGAATTAAGGTTTTCATGTTTGTTTAGGTAGAAGTTTTTAAGGGTGATTTACAATTATATCCTTCAATTATATAAATATTTAACGGTGTAAAAGTCGTTCAACATTTAAAGGATATTTTCGTCAATCAATATTTATATTCATGCTTTTATAATAATAATATTATATATATATCGAGCGATAGTCCGCCATGGTCAAGGATCAAGCAATTCAGCATCCTTATACTGGCGCATAAACGCAAGCATAAGAACTGAAATATTCGAGAATTTTTCATACAATTTATTCAGACTGTATGGAAGAGACTAACTCTTTTACCTGAGCAAAGGGCCTGTCAGGGACCACAGTACATACTCTTTATTATACTCTTGTCCAACGGTTCTAACCCAATAACGGTTCTAACCGGACCAAGAGGCGCCCTTTTCAACACATTTCACGGGCTAAGGAGGTCATGGCTTGCTACAGGCTTGCCAGACAGAGACAATAAGAGTAGTTCTAAATCCGACTGTACCACCATCTCAGAACCAAGTTAAGAAACCTTATAAAAAATTCCTTTTCATTTTAATAAAGCTTAGATCCGTTCATGGTGCATATAGGAGAGACGTTAGCTAAGAGACATAGATATGAAAGTCGTTTAGCCGGACATAGTCCTGGCTAGGAAAATAGAACTAAAGTAAATAAAAATAAAATAAAAGTATATACCTTAGGGACGTCCAAGAGCCAAGGTTGCTTGCAAAACTGATCCAAGAATTTTATTAAGGATCGGAACAGCGGCAGACGCTTTCTGATATTTTCTTTACAAAGCTAACTAGAGAGAAGAGAGAGAGTCTATTCTGTTTTTTCTGTGTGTTCCTACTTAACAAAATGAACACTTATATAGAAAGAAAATAAAACATAAGGAATCTATGTACAGTAGAGATGGGTCCCATATGGGTCCCTGAACAGTGAATCTACTGTTTAAACAGTTTATATACTGTATAGTAATAGTGACAGCTTATCTTCTGTCTTCCTCATACTTTGTTCTTGCCACGTTTCTTTTCCATGGCTTTTAGGGATAGTAACAGGTCTTCGGTGTCCTGTAATTCTTCAGCAGAAAGTATAACTTCTTCGTCGTTGCGCTGGGCTTCTTCATTGCTGGTTTCACTTCGTATTGAAGTATCAGATTTATCAATCTGGGTTATGTTTTCAAGCAAATTCCTTTTTACTTCTTCTAAGTAAGCGCTTATCATGCCTTCTTTATCTCCTTCTTGAGTGGAGATTTTTCTGGCAATATGTCGCACTGAAGGATCATGGACACTAATCTTCTTCTGGGGAAGGTTTTTATACTCTTCAACAGTTTTTCCAATAATGTCTATTAATTCTTGTCCAATCATTTGCTTGGACTTGGAATCTTTTCTGAGCAATTTTTCCCAGAAATTATTGTAGAAGACCCGGTATAAAGCAGGAATATTTTCCTCTGTGAAACCGACCTCAGGAGTCCATTTATGAATCCATGGTATCGAGAATTCAATAAAAAAAATAGACTTGGTCAATTTTTTCCAACCAGCAGATATGATCTGCGTGATATAGTTCATTCATTTTTGGGGACACTTTTGCCCATTTCTTGTATAACTGAAGAAATTTTGGGGGTAAAATATTCACCGTAGGTCCGTGGCATGACCACCAGTTAATAAACCAATTAGAGATTGACCCTGTAAATATTTTTGCACAGATTTTTACAAACCATGTGTGCTTGTATTTCTCATTATTATAATAAAATACTCTATCGAAGGCTTGGATATAATCCCAGTAAGTAAAGCTTATTGAAATGCCGTTGAGGCTTATCTGCCTTTCTCTAATTGTCGACATTCCCCAATCTTCTACGGATATAATCTATTTGATAATAATTTTTGAGAAGTTATAAACATTCTCTTCAATACTATAACCAGCACTCATGAAGTGTTGAATTTCTGCGATCTTCCGGTGCTTGTTAGGATTGTTTCATAATATGCCCGAGTTTTGTATGACTCACCCGGGTAGTATAACCCTTTAATCAGATACCGTTGGAATATTTTCCATGGTTCGTTTCTTCTCTGAATATCAGAGTTTTCTAGAAGAAATATAATTTCTCTTTTTTGAAGTTTTTCGTAGGATTTGATATCATCATTATCCTCTTTTATGACCGAAGCAAAGGTATTACCTTTTTGCTTTTGTGCATGCAAATATGCCTGCGCATGCTCGTATAACGGGCTATCTTTTGGAATATCTTCCAAATTAATGACCTGCTCAGGGGTAGCGGCAGAAGATGAAGATTCACCTTCACTAGAAATCTGTTTATTAAACAGGCTTCTATTTCTCATTTGTATGACCGGGTAATTTGATCGATATGACGATCCTTGTGAACTGGAATGTCCAGAGGACCTTCCTGGGGCTGATTTTCCCCGTCCTTTTCCACGAACTTGCCTCCACGGCGGGTCCATCCTGTAGGGAAACAGATTAGTCATTCTGAAAATAATCTGTTAAGTCTTCCCAAATTATTTCCGAGTAGTCATGAATAGAGAAATCTTCTCTTACTAAATCATTTATGACTATTTTAATAATGAGTTTTTTAAGATCTAAAGGTAATACAATTACCTTTAATATGGAAATTAAGGCTTTTTCAGAGAAAAATTCGTAAAACATTTTATTGAATATATTTTCTAGATAAGAAGTCCGGTAAAGAATTATCAATTCTCTTCTTATAATGAATATCAAAATCAAAGGGGGCTAGTTGAGCCTGCCATCTAGCAAATATAAGCTTAGAGGCATCATGCTTAAAATCTTTGTCAAACATATATTTGACCGATTGAGCATCAGTTTTTATTAAAAACTTTTGATTGTATAAATCATCTTGAAATTTAAGGACACACTTAACAATTGTAAGCATTTCATGAGCCACCGTTGCATATTTTTTCTGGGCTTCTGTCCATTTACCTGAATGAAATCTCATAAGATATTCATTTTTGTCATTGAGATTAATTTGTTTAAGAATCCCACCGTAACCAATATTTGAAGCATCTGTTTCAATAATTTTCTGCCAAGCAGGGTTAGCAAGAGTTAAACAAGGTAAAGACTGAACTCGCAGTTTGATGTTCTTTACCAGAGTGGTGTGACTATTAGTCCACGGGGATTTATAATCCCTTTTGAGCCTGTCATATAACGGGGCTAAATCACGAGAAAGATTTTTATAAAAGGGGGAGATGTAATTTAAACTACCCAAGAATCTCTGAAACTGAGTTTTATCAGTAATAATGTCAGGAAACTTTGATGCAAAGTCGATGGCCCTCTGAATAGAAGTGACTTTTCCTTGACAAATTAGGTGTCCTAGAAAACGAACTTCAGTTTGGAACAAACTCATTTTTGGTTTAGAGATAACCAAACCATTTTGTATAACAATTTTCTTGAAGATATCAAGGTGTTTCACATGCATTTCAAGGGTTTTAGAAAACACCAGAATATCGTCAATATAAACAATAATAAAATTCATATATGGATTAAAGATGTCATTCATAATCTTTTGAAATTCTGATGGGGCGTTTTTTAAACCGAATGGCATGACATTCCACTCGTATTGCCCAAAAGGAACATTAAAAGCAGTCCTATAAGAATACTCTTTAAATATCTGAATCTGCCAATATCCAGATTTTAAATCAAATTTTGAAAATATATTGGCGTCGTATAATCTAGATAATAAGTCTCTTTTATTGGGAATATGATACCTTACCCATTTTAAACATTTGTTTAAAGGCTTGTAATTTATTACTAACCTGGGAGCTTCACGTTCTTTTTTTGCAGCATTATTCACATAAAATGTTGTGCATGACCAAGGAGATTTAGAGGGTTTTATCAAACCTTTTTGCAACAAGTTATCAATTTCTCTTTTGCAGAATTCTACTAATTCAGAATTCATTTGGCAGGGACGGGATTTGTTCGGGATATTATCCTCAGAAAAGTCTTCCTCATATGGAAGGGTGACAATATGCTTTTTTCGATTCCAAAAGGCACTGGGGTGATCTGCGCAAATATCAATGGCGATCTGTTCGGAAATTATTTTAATTTTTTCCT
Organism: Jaltomata sinuosa; assembly: GCA_003996215.1. Lineage (NCBI taxonomy): Eukaryota > Viridiplantae > Streptophyta > Magnoliopsida > Solanales > Solanaceae > Jaltomata > Jaltomata sinuosa. The sequence continues at coordinate 60,534 of QJPP01000838.1, forward strand.
GTATTTTAGCAGATTTGAGAGACTCAAATATATTCATGCTAAAGAGCTCATATTGTAATGAATCGACATGCTTTTGTTTTATATCAATTAAAGCATTAATCTCACGAGTTATTGGCTCTGTGATAAAAGTATAACTTATTTTATCGTCTTTATACGAACCTGAAAATCCTTTTGAATCAATATGAGTAAAAGGATATATTGCATTTATAAAAGGTGTTCCAAGTATAATTGGAGGATGCAACTGATTTTTTACCAGAAAGAAGAAATGAGGAATGCAAACCTTATTCTGGCATATTTTTGTATTAGAAAGCTTATACTTTATATCTAAAGCATGTCCTGATGCGGATTTGACCATGTGCATAGTTTTTTGAAAGTATTTTGAGGGGACAAGACCCTCTTGAATGCAGCTAACATCTGCACCGCTGTCGATCATAGCAACGTTAGTAATAGAGAAACTATTATCAATTAAAATGTTGCATTTAACATACCATTTATGAGCAGTGACAACCTGCATCATTCCTAAAAACATGTTATTTTCAGGATCAATTATGGGAGGCTCATCATGGTCATCATGGTCGACCTCTTTGCCTTTTGAAGTACTGGCTTGAGTTGAACTGTTATGAACATTGTTCTCAATCTGAGAAATCCTTTGGTCGCAAATAGCCTGGTTATGTCTGAGAGCTTTTATTTCTCTCTTGAGGTTTTCAACCTCTTCCTTTAGATCATCGAAAGAAGCATCTCTTTCAACAAAAGCATTCTTATTTTTTATCATTAATCGGTTATCAACTTCCTTTAAAGAATAAGGAGCATAATAATCAAAATCATTTTTATTGTTATCAACAAGGCCTTTTGAAGTGCTAGATTTATTATCATTAGCAGTGGCATTAATAATCTTTTCTCGAAGTTTGTTATCAATAACTTCTTTTAACAGTTCAATAATATTGTCAGAAGTAAAAGTTTTAAGATTGAAATATTGAAACTGTGATTGCAATTTATAAACTTCATCTTCTTCACAATTGCATGTATTACTTTTGCAAGTGGCACATGAACCATTAAATTGTTCTTTATGGTCAGATAAATCAATAAGATCAATGTCTGAACCTGCTTCTGAATACGAATCATAGTCATCATCAGAACCTGAAGTATATAATATTTTATAAACCTTATCATGCAGTTCTGCATCAAGTTCTAAACTTTTAACCTTATTAAGCTTGCAATTTGGAGCAATATGCCCTCGCTTTCCACATTTGTAACACTTGATTTTAGAAAGGTCTCTTCCTGACCGATCTTTGGTAAATCTATTAAATTTACGAGAGTTTTTCCTAGCTTCTCTTTCTTCCTTAGATATTCTTCTGGATCTTCGTCTCCTATTAGAACTTTCAGTTCTAGGGGACCGATAATACTCCTTTTTGCTGCCATAGGCTGCTGGTTCAGGTAGACCGAACTGTGTGTAAAAGTCTCCAAGCTGAGATCTTTCTTTGTGCTTATTCATTTTAAGCTGTTTAGACATGAGAAGTTCGCTGCACAAGTTTAATCCTTCCTGAGTGCAAATTCCTATTAGATTCCCATAAGTGTAATCCTTATAGGGGATCTCAATGTGATTTCCTCTTAGGGTTTTCCTAACCCTTTCTGCAAATAGCGAAGGAAGGCCGTCTATAAACTTAGCTTTCCAATATTCGCATTTATTTTTGGGTAACTCCATGACCCGACCTCCATTTGGTCAACGTAGGGCATTTAAGACCATTGAGTAAGGTACGAATCGTTTCATGCTGGGAGGTAAATCTACCATTAAAATGTTCTAATATGGTCATAACCAGAGTGTACCCGCATCTTCTCTATTTTTAACTAGAGCCATGCCTAGGTTATCAACACCTTCATTTTCGGCAATTGCGTTAATAATAGAGGCTTTCTCATCTATATTTAAGTAGTTATCCCACCAGCCTCTGAGCTGACCTGTAAAACCTGCAACAATCATCTTGCAGATAGATCTATCATTATTTTTAATGCTTTTGCAAATAGTTGCATACATAAGCATTCTATGAACAAGGATGGTCAACTGTCTATCCGTTAACCCGTCAAGGTTCCATTAGTAAATTTCAGAGCCGCTGTAGGACGTATTTGTCTGATTCCAATCTCGTTCCTCTATCAAAACATCTTGAGGAGTAGGACGAGGATAGTAGAAGGTATTCATCGTTGGCTTAGTAGCATAGCTACTATTCTTTCGAGGGTAACCCTTAAGCTTATTAAGCTCAGTTAAAACATGATTTTTATAATCACCGGTTTGATCCATTTTTTCGGAAAACTCTTGTGACAAATCAATAGGTTTTATATTTAAACTAGAAAACTTTTTATCAAGAAGTTCTTCTAAATCATTTAACGATTTAAACTTAAAATCCTGAATCTCAGGAGGCCTTTGAATAAAAGTAGGAACAACATCTTTTTTACTTCCAGAAGTAGAAGCGACGTTAGTTTTAGCTATATCTGCTTTTATACCTTTTAGTAAAATGGTTAGCTCATCAAGTTTTTTATCAAGAGAGCTAATATGTTCTCCCAAAGTTTTGACATACAATCCCAAATAATTATTTTGAGAAATGAGTTTATTAATCTCAGAAATACTTACTGAAGCAATTTCTTCGTCAATTAATTTTTGAAATGCACTGAATGTAATACCCGTATTGTTAGGCAAAACAAAAGCGGACTGTGGAGGGTAAACGGTTGTCGTAAGTTTACCATCTCCATCGCGATAAGTCCTTTCAATAGTATTTACTTATAAAGGCAAATAAGTGGTTATAAACCAAGGAACAAAGTGCATAATTTGATTATGCAAGGCACAAGCCTCATAGAATTCTTGAGAAATATTATTCATATCATCTTTACTATAAGATTCAAAAAACCAAGTTTTAAACTTGTTCCACTTTACATCAAAAAATTCCTTTTGAATTAGTTTTCTTGCAAGGGAACCTGGGCTAAAATCTAATTGGTGTGGAATCATTAAATATCATTTAGATTGAACTCCATATCAGAAGCAGTAGGGAAGTCCTTATCAGAACTATCATCTTTGACATCATTAACCTGAACAATATTAGTCCGGGGGTCAATTTCTACCTTTTCCACCTTTGAACTATAATCAGATTCAATAGTGTGTAAAGAAGCAGCGCGATTTCGTGTTGGACCATAAATTGGGTCAATAGGAGAAATATGTTGAATATCAGGCAAAAATCTGTGACTAAGAGATCGTCTATTATAAATAGAACTTACCGGAGGCATGAGCCTATGATTAGACAGGGACTACCTGTGAGGAGCATAGCTATTTTCCGCGAACTGGATGCAAATTCTCCCATCGGAATTTTGCGAGATGTGAGAATACTCAGTATTAGTAACCGTATCCGTTAACTGACTTGGGATTATAACCGAGTCGAGAGTCCAAGTCGTTGGGAAATTAATTTCTTCCCACTTAATCGGTCTCCTGGTGGTGACCTTAGATCTTGCAAAATTCGTTTCCATTAAAATTGTTTGATCGGATGTATCGTATAACTTACATCTTGGATTCAAGGTTGATAATAACTTGAAATAAATTCTATAAGACAAACTTATAAGTTCTGAACCTGGCACATAGTTATAACCATGTGTTTTAACATTTAATGTTAAGGCATCAAGAATATTGACATCAGATAAAGATAACTGCAAATTAGGTTGCGTATTGAAATAAACTGGACCATAGGCCACGGTTGATTCAATTGAACCCATAAGAGACTGTCTGAAATTTAAATTTCTAGCATCTCTGAGAGCGGCTAGGAAAGTCTCTGGTAACCCTTTAAGGGTAAGGGGTTTAAAAGCAATTTGAACCATGCCAATATGCAAATAATTATACTGATTTTTATAAAGATCAATGTCACGTTTGTTTAACAAACGAATAGTCTGTTCAGAAGAATTTAATGCTAAAGATTGTTCAGTTGTTTTAATCAACTGCTTAGTAGATAGTTTATCAAACCAACCATAATCATAAATGGTCTTAATAGGAACTTTAGGAATCGTCCATTTGTTTAACAAATCAAGGTTTTGAGGTATATCTACCTCCTCGAGTCTAGTACTTTTAGTACTTAATTCTCCGAGATCCATAACACAATGAAGTTCCATATCTATATCTAATACTTTCACATCTATCTCATATATACCATGAACATTTCTAGGCTCTGATACCAGATTACAGGATCAACGACCGGGCGGTAGTCCGCTATGGTCAAGGATAAAGCAATTCAGCATCCTTATACTAGCGCATAAACGCAGACATAAGAACTGAAATATTCGAGAATTTTTCATACAATTTATTCAGACTGTATGGAAGAGACTAACTCTTTTACCTGAGCAAAGGGCCTGTCAAGGACCACAGTACATACTCTTTATTATACTCTTGTCCAACGGTTCTAACCCAATAGCGGTTCTAACCGGACCAAGAGGCGCCCTTTTCAACACATTTCACGGGCTAAGGAGGTCATGGCTTGCTACAGGCTTGCCAGACAGAGACAATAAGAGTAGTTCTAAATCCGACTGTACCACCATCTCAGAACCAAGTCAAGAAACCTTATAAAAAATTCCTTTCCATATTAATAAAGCTTAGATCCGTTCATGGTGCATATAGGAGAGACGTTAGGTAAGAGACATAGATATGGAAGTAGTTTAGCCGGACATAGTCCTGGCTAGGAGAATAGAACTAAAGTAAATAAAAGTAAAATAAAAGTATATACCTTAGGGACGTCCAAGAGCCAAGGTTGCTTGCAAAACTGATCCAAGAATTTTATTAAGGATCGAAACAGCGGCAAACGCTTTCTGACATTTTCTTTACAAAACTAATATATATATATATACCAATTTAGCGCACGTGCGTTGCACGTATACATCATGTCAAGCCGTCAAAATATATAAAATTTAAAATGGCAGATAGTAAACGACAATTGAGATATCATAACAATATGATTAAACCTAACTTTTATATAAAAATTTCTTAAAGCCCGACTGAACATTCATCTACCAGCTATATTAAATAGTAAAAATAGGAGATAGCAACAGAACAGAAACTACAACAAAATAATACGATAATCGAGATATCAGAACAATATAATTAAACCTAACATTTGTACTAAAATTTCTTAAAGCCCAAGCGAATAATTATATACCACTTGTTAAGCAAAAAAAATAGCAGATAGCAACAAAACATACCATTAAACAATACGATAATCGAGATATCAAAATAATACGATTAAACTTAACCTTTACACAAGAATTCCTCAAATTCCGACCGATATTTATGTATCATCTGTATTTAACAAAAAAATAACAAATAATAACAGAATAAGAATTACAACTAAGAAAATACAATGATTGAGATATTAAAACAATATGATAACCAAATCTTTATACAAAAAGCCATCGAAATTTTGTTAAGTGCATGAAGATTGAAGATTCAAATACCCAATAATTCTAGAGTGAATTAGTTTTTTGTCCTCTTTTTAAAGTATGTGGACGATGCATGATAAATGCGGTTTGTTTAACCTAAATAAATTTATCCTTGTTTTATACCTTTTAGGGTTTAGTATATAATTATAATATTATATAATTTATACGAAAGTAGAAAAAACAGAAAAAGGATGTGTAAAGAAAAAAAATTAAAGTAGAAGAACGGCCAAAAACTAAGAGAACGCTGCCGATTTGTTTGGAACTTTAGGGGTTCTATTTTTTTTTTGGACCTTTTAAGAATATAATTATTATTAATATTTTAATATATATTAGTGTTTATGTGTAATTATAATTTTATTTGAGAAAAATAGTAAAAAGACGATTTTGTCTAAAGGAGAGACTTTTAATGAAAGGCAAAAAGTTCAGATCACATTATGTCACACCCCTTTTTTTTCGACGGGAGAAGTATTTTTCCAATTGAAGTGACGATATTGAATAGAAATTAATTTATTTACAGAGTCGCCACTTGGAATTGAGTTATGGTGTTCCAAGTCACCTTTTTGAATCCCTAATCAAAAGGAAATGACTCTTTTGTTGGTCTGCGAAAATAAAAGACCGGGTAAGGAATTCTGTTGATCGAGGGAAGGTATGAGGCACCCCTCGAGTCCCGTGGTTCTAGCATGGTTGCTTTTATCGACTTATACTTAGCTTAAATAATTTTTCGAATAAATTGTGTTACAAGTCGTTATTCGCTCGTATTTTATTTGTTGAACTTTTATTGGTCCTAACTTAGATGTGTAACCGCATTCTTGGTCTAAATTAGTGAGAATTAATTACTAAATGATTTGGCCAAGGTGCGTAACCGCGAAATTTTATTTTTACTCTTTAATTAATTATTTATTTATTTTTAAGGCGTCTCAAGAAAAATGTGCGTAACCGCATCCTTAATCGAAACGAGATTTTATTATTACAATTATTTATCATTTCTAAAGCTCATTTAGCATTGGAGGTATTTGTTTGTCTCTTGTAAACTCGAGACAATTTATTCTTTTTTTTTTATTAATTACGACGGGTCTTGAATAAATTCGCAACCCATCTCTTTCAAATTCACATTAGTTAATAAGGGCCTCAAACGTTAACTTAGGCGCTAAAAATATTTACAAAAAGGATCAATCCATCATAATAAGACCTCGAACACTAGCATTTCAAGTACTATAAATTACATTTAAAACTCCAAAAGAGAAGAAAAACGTACAAAAATTTATATACGCACATTCTTTGTTATCAAAACATGAAAGAGCATTTAACTAATCAATAAAGACCAACTAATCTTCATCAATTACGTTTTCACGACATTCACTTTAATCTACCAAGTTACCAGATATTAGAATGTTAAACCACTGTTTTATCATAAAAATAACAAAAATTCTAGATATGTTTCAAATCCAATTTTTCTCATTAACTGCCCAAACTAGATAAACTTCTTTTAAGTTCAAATCCCTTAACTTGTAACTAAATTTATGCAAAACCCATGAATAACCCACCTATATTCTTAACTTAACATTGTTCATACTCCATTTAAATTATACTAAAGGAAAAAGAACAACAACAATCCAATAAGAGACATCAATATCCAACAAGAATAACAACAAAAGTTTATCAACAAGATGATATCACCCAAGAAAAATATATATGAATTTATAAAGGAATAACATAAAAAAAATGGACCTCAGAACAAAATCTCCTCAACTGTTGATAAAACTCACGAGTAGCATACGTACATCAAGAACCCGCGATGACTTTTACATCGACGAAATGGATTAGACAATATGAAGATCAAATAAACTATGAGCCTCGACCACGAACTCGACAGGAACAACCACGAATCTTCCAAAATACTCTCTGTTTTTCTTTTCTCCTTTCTTTTTTTTTCTCTTTTTCTTTAATTCTCGTTCCCTCCGTTTCTATCTAACTCCCTCTGTTTCTACTCTTCTTCATTTTTTGTTTCTACTCTTTTCTTTTCTTTTTTTTTTCTCCATCGCCTATCCCCCCATATTTTGTATGTGTGTGTTATTATATATAATATATGTGTAGGTGTGTGTAGATTGGGAATTGGAGTGGGGACGTGTGAGTGTTGTAGATTAGTGGGGAAACGGGGTGAAGTGGGGTTAGGGGGATTGGGTAGTTTAGGTTAGTTTTAGGAAAATTCTTTTCTTTTCTGATTTTAATTTTAAAATACATATATACATACATACTAATAAAAATACTAACTAATTATTTTATACTAACAAAATATGAAAAAGTTAAATAGCTAATCTAAAACAACATGTCATTAAGAAGATACGAAAATTACTAGCTTATTTGGTAAAATCTAAATTTAAAGAATATATATATTTTTTGAAAATTTATATTATTTGAAAAGTAAAACAACAAAATCTATCCTAAATTATGACTCTATTTTTTTTGAAATATTTTCACCATTTTAAAATAAAACCTACTAAAAATTAAAATAAAGACTAGACTCAAAATAAATATTTAAAACTAAAAAATGAGTTACTATTCGGGAAGGGTCAAAAATCACGTGTCTACACATTATAAGGTCCTTGACACTTTTAATATAGTATAGATAGATATAGATATAAATAGATATAGATAGATATATTTCAAAGTAGATGATGGGCAGCCACCACCATCTGGTCGGGCAAAGTGACAAGCATATGCAAGTATATGCCAGAAACCAGAGCAAAAGAGGAGACATACTTACACTAACTATGTTTCTACGAGTTTTGGACAGCAACAGGAATAAAATTTAAACAAATAGGAGTAACAAACAAACAGAAATTCAGTCTATTCTCTTCTTTAAGGCAGGCAGAACATAACCATACATCACTGTATCCCTATTTCAATCTATCTATTCACCTTAATTCCAAAATAACAAGAAAAGCAAAGGTGGCTTGGGAACAACTCTGTCTGCCTAAATCTGTAGGAGGCTTGAATATGATCCAAATGTTGACATGGAATATAGATGCAATGAGTAAATTATCATATGAACTTATGCAGGAAAAAAGACAAAACTATGGGTGCACCGGGACCATATATATTATGGGAAAGGATATCCTATATGGAGTGTCATGTCAATGCAGGTATCTTGGATGTTAGAAATGGATTTTCATACTATTCCTTACAGCACTGTAAGCAACTTATGCCCTTTTCTTCCTGTGTGTTCTCTGAAGCTATGGGAGGGCAAATACAAATGGGAAAAATGCAGCAGCAGAGATGTTGAGAGTGGACTTAGCTGGCAGCATATATTTCATATGACAAGAGAAGAATATGAGTCTTTCAAACCTAGCAGAGAAGACCACAAGGGCTCACAAGAATGATTACACCAAAAAAAAAACTGTCTGCTTTTATCCTTGCACCAGATGACTGGATTCCTTTGGAACCATGCACATGAAGAATTTACAAAATCTGGGATTCAATTCATTAGTAAATTGAATTTATCAGACCGGTGGCATGATCCTTTGTGCTGTTTGCAAACAAGTATTGTTACTAGGATCAGTATAAAAAGGAGGATCATATCATTACAAATACTAGGAATATTACAAAAAGGATCATTCCTGAAGTCAGTAGTACTACCACTTTATCTGCTTCCACTAGGTCTGATCAAACATAGGAGGACTGCAAAATGTACAATATTTGGCTGTGCGCATCGTAAGCTGCATCCATATTTAGTCAGTTTATCTACTACCATATTCTCCTACCCGTTTGTGATCAAGTAGAGGATCATGCAGCAAGAACCTACAATCATTAATGTCACACCCCGAGCTGAGGCCCTGAACGTGGCACACACCCGATACTATTGCTAGTACGAGCGAACGTTCTGGCATATCACATGAGCATGAAGCTATAATAATAGAATAAAATGGAAAAAATAATATGAAGTTAAAACATGATCCCTTGAAGGAGGAAAGTTTTCATCACAATTCATTAAGACTACATAAAATGTATTAAACTGAAAGTTATAAATCCAAATTCTGGAAAACAAGAATTTTTGTCTGACATCTGACATAATATGTGAAACCTCTACTAAATGATAGAAATCTGCTGGGACAAGGACCCGATATACCCTTAATACTGAAATAACATAAGAAAACTAATACGTCTAACTTTCTCCCGATGGAAAGGAGGCTCACCAATAGAAGAAGATAGGGGTCCTACTGATGTGCCTGGTCACATACCTGAGAGCCTGAACCTACATCATGAAACAATGTAGCACCAAAGACGATCAATACATGGAATGTATTGGTATGCAAAACAACAAAAGGAAAAACAGTAAGGCAATAAAATACAATAGCACAAACTGGAGTCATACATGACAATTTAAAGTGATTAAGTGTTTTAGTTATTTATGGGAGCAAGTGGTGAACCGACATAAACTACCACGTGAGCGCGTGGAGTGTGATCTCGGCCTGATCAGTAAGCCATCCTATACCTAGTCGGGCATAGGACATGACATGACATGATTTGCTAGCAAGGATCCATAATTAGCCCCTTTTTGGGACATATGAAAAAAAAAGAGTTATCCGACTTGCGAAATAATCTCTATCCTACATCGGCAAATGTAGTTTTGGGCATTTTTCATTTTGACTTATGCCTTCTCTTTCAACCAGCTAACTCTCTTAAGCTCATACCGTTAGAAAGTTATCCTACAGATCATTATTCGAAGTGTTAGCCTTATTGGCTCATATTCATGATTTAGCCTTCTTAGGCTAGTGTCATAGGTTTGCCACTTTACGGCTCATACCGGAGATTCAACCATGCTGGGTCTATAACTCATGACCTATTGTAGTTATTTAGCATTGCTGGAGAGTCAAAAGAGTAAAATCTTGCTACACTGCATCAATATCTCATGTCCCAGCTGCGTTAGCACTTTGCGAAACTAAGAAGCAAATTGAGGTAGTTTTAGCAGAGGTTCATCGTTCATATTAAACAGTTGGAATTTGCAGTAGGATGCCTTAGAAAACAATTAAAATTCAAACAATATAGTTACAAGAAAACCAACAGAAATCCAATCACAAATACCATAAGCAAAATAGTCCATCCTCTAACTAGTTCCCAGACCGACGGAAATTTCAACAGAATACATGTACAGTTCATGCCAAGACTCCAAACATTTGACAGATGACTACAAGATTTATAGACTCCATAAGTTTTATAATGTATAAAATTTGTAAATCTGGCAACCATTTATAGGATTAATATTATTCACAATATTTATTGAATATTCATGAACTAGTGACTTTTTTTCCAGATTTTTCCAAAAACTTATAAAAGAACTCAATTGATTGATGGAGACGGGGTGGGAGAAGTTGCCATAGTCAGTCCTTCCTGAGAAGTAGAAGGGTTTTCCTCTCTGTTGTCCAGGCTTCTCACTCCAATGTCTCCTCTAGCCATAGAGGTTAGATATCCAGCCACTAGATCATCCCCTAAGGCTAGTATGTTGGATGAGGTTCCTTTGGTTTCAGGCAGATTTCCATCAAACATTCTTTCTCCAGAGCATTCAGATCCACCGGTGTTTGTTTCCTTCACACCATATTTTGACACAGTGGATATACTTGGTCCCTCTAAGTGAATGAATTGCATACCAGTGTCAATCTCGTGTAGATCCTCAGTAGCCGCAGAAGGGTTTCCAGAGATATCCTTGGAAGGGACTTTGTCCTGAGAGTCATGGACAACAATTTCGGTTGACATTTCTAAATCAAGAGATGGGGCATTGGAATTTTGGGCCTCTTTAGGAGAAGACTGAGGAGACAACGGAAGAGGATCAACAGGAGATGGAGGTTTAAGAGAGATAACTTCGTCCCCTTTGTTGGAGGGAGCAGATTCAAGGATAGCAGAGGGAGAAGAGAATGGATTTATGAGTTCTACAGTAGTTGGGGTGGAATCCATAGTAGTATCGAATGAAACTGTAGAGAGAGAAGAGGGGGTAATGGGGGTGCTTGGCTGAGACATTTCAATTGAATGTTGAGTTTGGAGGAAGTGAGAGTGTGTTTTTTGAGAGACAAGAATAGTTTGAGAAAGAGAGAAGGACCAAATGGGGTTTGAGTTAATTTAAAGAGAGGAACTGATTTGATTTATCAAAGGGAGATGAAGTGGCATGTCCCATCTGAGCCGATGCCGGTTCGAGTTCAAAATAAGACGACGACATTAGGATTTTAAACTAACGGGATTATATACACGTGGCACTGCATTCAAATAAAGTGCTCTCAAATGTACAGTTAGTAATACTGACCTGAAAGGGAAGCAGGTCCCCTTTTTTTTTGAAATTCATGAGCCTTGTTCTCAACTTTGTCTGTCATGCTCCATTTTTTATGTCGCTCCTTCCACCATGCGTGCATACCTACAACGGTATAGTACTGAGTTAGACATAGGTTAACAATCATATTACTGGGTAGCTACTCTCTGATCATAGCCATTGGGTGAAGAGGTTGAAGTCGGAGGGATCAGGTACCCTGCATCAGTCCTAACCTAAGACAGTTTTTCTCAAACACCTCCTTTCCTAGGGCTTTTGTGAAGATATCAGCAATCTGATCCTCTGTCTTGCAGTAGTTCATTGAGATCAGCTTCATTTCAACAATATCTCTAAGGAAGTGATGTCTAATGTCAATGTGTTTGGTCCTCTTATGATGTACGGGATTCTTGGCCATATTTATGGCACTCGTGTTGTCACATAGAAGAGGAACACAGTCATAAACTATCCCAAAGTCCTCCAGCTGTTTCTTGATCCAGATGAGCTGGGCACAACAAGCTGCAGTGACAAGATATTCAGCTTCCGCAGTAGAGAGAGCAACTGAGTTTTGCCTCCTGGTCCCCTAGGAGATTACTGAACTCCTAAGGAAATGAGCCATCCTAGAAGTGCTTTTCCTATCTACCATATGTCTGGCATAATCAGCATCAACATAACCAATCAGCTCAAAGTTGTCTCCTGAGGGATAGAAAAGAACAAGATCAAGAGTTCCTTTGAGATATCTAAGGATCCTCTTGGAAGCCTTAAGATGAGACTTCTTAGGACATGCTTGGAATCTAGTGCACATTCCCACACTGAATACAATATCTGTCCTGCTGGCAGTAGGGTAGAGTAACAAACCAATGATCCCTCTGTACATGTTTTCATTCACCGGGGGACCTGACTCATCAGTGTCCAGTTTTGAGAAAGTTCCAATAGGAGTATCAATGGGCTTGGCATTTTCCATGTTGAACTTTTTGAGCAGTTCCTTTATGTACTTCTATTGGCTGATCATGATCCCATTTGACACTTGCTTTATTTATAGCCCTAGAAAGAATTTCAATTCACCCATCATACTCATCTCAAACTCACTTCCCAAAATCTTGGCAAAGTCATCACAAAGTAAGTCAAGAGTGGAACCAAAAATGATATCATCAACATACACTTGGACAATTAGAAGGTTCTAACCCCTGGTTTTCAGAAAAGAGTGTTGTCAATCTTTCCTCTAGAAAATCCATTTTGAAGAAGGAATTTTGGCAACCTCTCATACCAAGCCCTAGGGGCCTGTTTCACACCATACAAAGCCTTATCTAGTCTGAACACATGAAGAGGATGATCAAGATCTTCAAAGCCAGGAGGCTATTTAACATAAACGTTTTCCTTCAGATGTCCATTTAGAAAGACACTTTTGACTTCGATTTGAAAAAGCTTGAATTCCATGTAGGAAGCAAAAGCAATGAGAATTCTGATGGCTTCCATTCTTGCCACAGGAGCAAATGTCTCGTCATAGTCAATGCCTTCATATTGATTATACCCTTGTACTACTAGCCTAGCCTTATTTCTGGTAGTATTTCCTTGTTCATCAAGCTTGTTCCTAAAAACCCACCTGGTCCTTATAACAATTCTGTTAGAGGGTTGGGGAACCAGGTGCCATATTTGATTTCTCTCGAATTGATGAAGCTCTTCTTGCATGGCATTTACCCAATCAACATCCTTCAGTGCTTCCTTGATATTTTTGGGCTTGATCTGAGATATGAATGCTGAAAAGACAATCATAGCTCTAGACTTAGACCTGGTGTACATGCCAGAGTCCAAGGGAGAGATGAGATTGTCCAAAGGATGAGAGGCTCTGTGCTTCCAGTGGGAGACTTGAGTAGAAGATTGTTCAGAACTCGTACCTGGTCCCTCTGTTATTTGTTGAACAGGGGTGGAAGGAACTAAGTTAGAAGCTTTGTTGAGACTACCCACATCTACTGAGATCTCAGAGGTATTCACCTTTTGGGAGTCAACATCAGGTCTTTCTTCTACCTCAACTATGGATTCATAAGGTCCCTTGAACTCATTGAGGGAGTCTCTTTGGATCTGAAGAAGTTCATTAAGCTTGGCATCATTCAATGCTCCCTTTTCATCCAGGTCCCCTGACTCATTAAAGATAACATGGACACTTTCCTCCACACATTGAGTCCTTTTATTGAAAATCCTATAGGCCTTGCTGGTTGAGAAGTAACCTACAAAGATTCCTTCATCACTCTTGGGATCAAACTTCCCAAGAGGCTCTTTTCCATTGTTCAGAACAAAGCAGTTGCACCCAAAGGCGCGAAGACAACTTAGCTTGGGATTTCTCTAATAGAGAAGCTCATATGGGGTTTCTCCAACAGGGACCTGATCATGCATCTGTTAATTACATAGCATGCAGTGTTGACTACTTCAGCCCAAAAGCTTTTGGGAACATCTCCATCAATCAGCATAGTTCGAGCAATATCAACCAAGGTTCTATTCTTCCTTTCAACCACATTGTTTTGTTGCGGTGTTATTGGAGCAGAAAAGTTGTGTCCAATTCCATGCTCGGAGCAGAAATCAACGAAGCTTGAATTTTCAAATTTTGTACCATGGTCTGTTCAAAGACAGATAATTTTGAGATTCATCTTAACTTGAATTTGCTTAGCAAAAATAGCAAACACAGAAAAGGTCTCATCTTTGCTTTTTAGAAACATAGTCCAGGTGAATCTCGAGTAGTCATCCACGATCACAAAGATGTACCTCCTGCCACTTCGACTTGGAATCTTCACTAGACCACACAAGTCCATATGAAGAAGTTCGAGAGGTTTAGATGAGCTCACTTCTTTCTTGGCCTTGAATGAAGATCTAACATGCTTTCCTTTGGCACATGCATCACACATCTTTCCTTCTGGAAATTTGACTTTGGGCAAACCACGTACCAAGTCCCTTGAGATCAACTTGTTTAGAAGGGAACAACTAATATGTCCTAATCTCATGTGCCACAGATCAACATTATCATCTTGAACCTTCAAGCAGGTAAGATCTCCTCCAGAGATGGAGTCAAGGTCTGCAATATACATGTTCTTGTGTCTCCTTGCCACCAAAATATTTCCCCTGATGAGAGGTTGGTGACTGTGCAGCAAGCATATAGGAACTTGACTTCATTTCCTTTACCACAGATTTGAGACACATTGAGTAGACTGTACTTCAAACCATTCACATAATACACATTTTCAGTGGCATGTACAAGAGACTTGCCAACGCTTCTAACACCAAGGATGTATCCTTTCTTTCCATCTCCAAAGGAGAAACTTTTTCCTTGGAATGCCTTGAGTGAGAGTAATTCTTCCATTCTTCCTGTCATATGTTTGGAACAACCACTATCCATGAACCAGCTCTGGCTGCTACCTCTTACTCTTTCCTGCACAAAGAGTCATTTGTTAGCCTTGGGAATCCATTTTAGGTTGAGTCCCCAGTAGTGAGATAGAGGGTGAATAAGGCTCTTTCTAGCCCAGCCTGGCAGCCTGATTCTCCTGGTTGGGGGACCAGGTTTCCTGGTGGTTTCCTTTCTTTTGACAAAGGTTCTGCCCCTTTTAACAACAGTTGATCTAGCAGGGCATGTGTCCTTGTAGTGACCATTTCTACCGCAGTGTGTACACAACCAGTTATTTGGGTTTGACACATATTTGCTATATGGATCATATGGATGATTTTTCTTCTGAAAGCCAAGACCCTCACCAGCATTGGATCTTATGTTGGTTAATTGATTCAAGACATCAAAAGAGACAGTCTATTTAAGGGATTTTTCTAAATCATCCTTAATTCGGACCAGGTCCCTCTCAAGTTCTTTATTTCTTTCAAGAGAGACTGTGAGATCTAATTTGAACTTGTTCAATTCAGCTTCAAGTTCAAATTGGATCTCACTACCATTTCCCTTTCCTTTAAATCTGTTTTGAGAGATGTCTTTCATTTTTTCAACCAATGAATCATTTTCAGACATGACAATTATAATTTTTTCTTCTAAATCAGAAACTTTGCTATACCAGGTCATTTTTTCAGCTTAAAAAACACTCAGACTGTTGTTTTGAAAATCCCTTTCTTTAGTGATATTGTAGTATTCATCAATCAAAATATTAGCTAAGGAGCGTAGCTCAATCTTAGAGTAGTCTTTAAGATTTTTTTGAACATCACGAAAGCTTACCTCTTGCTCTTCTTCATCATTAGATTTTTCTATCAGGGCAAATAGAGAGTCAAAGCTGGATGATCGATCTTCAATGACTAGCATGGATGCATCTTCTGGAGCTTCTTCATGATCACAATGTCGGCCATTTCCTTTCTTTTGAGTTTTTCAAGGACCGGGTACCTCTTTTGTCTCTTCTCATAGTTATTCTTAGCATACTCTTTGTATGCGTGTTTGTGAAGAGGGCAATCCTTAATGAAATGTACATGTTTTCCACACTTGTGGCAACATTGATTGCCTTTGAACAGCTTACTTGAGTTCCCTTTTGAAGAAAAACCCCCATTTCTTCTTATCATCTTTTGAAAGCATCTGGTGATGTATGCCATGTCAGATTCATCACCACTTGAGTCACTTTTGACAGCTTTGAGAGCCAAGCTCTTGTCCTTCTTGGGTTATTGACGTTCTTGATCCTATTATTTTTTTAGCTCATAAGTTTTTAGATTTCCTATTAGCTCATCCATTGTTAGAGTCTGAAGTTCTTTTGTTTCAGTGATGGCATTCACCTTGCTTTCCCAGGAGGAAGGTAGAACACTCAGAATCTTTCTGACTAGTTTCCTAGGTTTAATGCCATCTCCAAGCCAGTGGAGTTCATTGATGATGGAAGTGAATCTAGTATGCATTTCTTGAATAGATTCTCCTTCATTCATTTTGAACAACTCATATTGAGTCATAAGCATGTCTATATTAGACTGCTTAACCTGGTTGGTCCCTTCATGAGCGGTTTGTAATGCATGCCATATCTCTTGTGTTGTTTCATATGTTGAGATACGATTATATTCTTCAGCACCAATACCGTACACTAGCAACTTTTTTGCCTTGATGTTCTTCTCTATCTGTTTCCTATCAGAGTCCACATATTCCTTTTTTGTTTTGGGAACAGATTTTGTTTCTTCTCCAACTGTGATTGTCTTCATGGGAACATAGGGACCGTCACAGATGACATCCCATAGTTCTCTATCCTCAGCCATAATGAATTCGTGCATTCTCATCTTCCACCACCCATAGAACTGTCCATTAAACTTGGGTGGCCTTGTGATTGACTGACCTTCTTCGAGATTTGGTGGAGCTGCCATTTTGAGTAAGATCTTTCTAGGTGTTACCATTTTAGAAAGTCCCTGCTCTGATACCAATTGATGGCTTATATGGGTCCACCGAGGGTCAAGGGACCAGGTCCTTTGACTAGGGTTGCAGTAAAGAGTAAGAAAGTGAAATAGCAGAAAGTAAAGAACATAAGACTTTACGTGAAAACCTCCTTGCTCAAGGGAGTAAAACCACGACCTACCCCAGTAAGATTTCACCAACCAACTTCACTAAATAACTGAGCAACTCCAGATTAGAGACTTTAGTAACCCTAAGGATTAAACTCTTAATCTACTACACTGTAATAACTCTATTACAAAGTTTAATGCAATAACTCTACTGCATCATCACAGTATTAACTAACTCTGGCTAATACAACTTCACACAATCAACTAACTATAGCTGATAGTTTACAACAACAGAACAGAAACACAAAAGACTCAAACTAAAGACAAGGAGTTGTTGACATTATCTTGATCACGATCAGGTCTCTAGTTGAGTGAGTTGTTGTTTTCTTGAAGCACTTGAGCAACCTTTGCTTTAAATATGAAGATTCTTGATTTACAAAAACTAGGTTTTGGCTAAAGGTCTCATTCCTTATAAATGAGAGAGCCAAAACCTTAACAAAATGCTATTGGTCCAGCTGTCTCAAAACACTGCAAAGGCACGGTCCAAAGGCTACATAAAGTACATACTACAGTTGTACATGGTTGACTGATGTGTCAAGCTGGCCAATGGTACCAGGTACTTCTAAGTGTTTGTCAATCATTAAAACTCAAAACTTTCATGTTGAATCACCAACTAATATGGGACAGAGGGAGTATTGGATGAAACCAAAAAGAACAAAACAGAATGCCATCAATAAAGTTTTAATAAATAGGCAGATTCAATATACAGTCAAATTTGAAATCAATGAACTTGACAAAAGATTTTCATAATATGCCATCTGAATCACTCAAAGTTTTTGCTTTTGGTGATGCTCGAGGTTAGCTTAACAGATCCTTCATAAGTTTATTACACCTTGGGGTATTACTTTCCTCAGTCTGTTTAATGATCATACTCACAGGTTCTGGAGAATGGGCAAGGATGACTTCTATTAAGTACATTTCTGTACTTGATCCCTTGAAATTCCCTAACCTCACAGATCGAATCGTTGTCATAGCTTCACTCAAGTATTCACACAGTTTAGTTGGGTTCTCATCGACCTACAGAAAGAACCATATACACTAAGTAAATCAACCTACATACAACTGATGACATTGTTCAAGAACTAAAATATATGTATAAAAATATTTGACCTATTACACACAACATAATTTTCTGGTGAAGAATTGAGCTAATGTGGCTCAATGTCTCATCCATAACACTTTAGTCATGATATGTCTTACCTTCACAATTCCATCTATGTCAAGTTAAGGTTGAAAGAATTCTGCAGTAGGCAAAGTGCACGTGAAATACATTTAGCAGAAATCTTCAAACCAAATACTTTTAGGCTTTGCAAGCTTAGTGGTTGATCAAAACAATCAGGCACATGAAACGACCCCAAGTTCTGAAAAGCAAGGGAAAAATAACACATTTATGAGTTAAGTCACTTAATTCATATTGAAAAAAGCTGCAAACAAAAAAACAAAGCCAAGTTTTTTCTCACCTTTAAAGATGACCCATCCAAGAAGAGGTGCGTAATGCATTTAAATATTGGGTTTGCGTCAAAGCATTCAAATGTAACTGTATAGCTGCTATGTATAGTCAAGTTCACAACTTTTGGAGAATAAATATTAACATTATCAACACCAATGCAAAATCTTAACTCCAGAGTCTCAAGCATTGGCAGAAAAAGACCAACACTGCCTTCTAATACTTCAGAATGTTTTACTAGAAGGCTAATAAGATTAGGGAATTCGGTAAAATAGGGCACTTTAAAGATACACCTGGATAGCTTCAAATGTGTCAATGTTGCAAAAGTAAATATACTATCTGGCAACACATATTTTTTTATCATTGGTCATATCTAGAGTGAGCTTTTGGATGCAATGCTTCGAGACAAAGATGATGTATTGATCCACATCTGATTGTGTCTGTTTGTGTGTCTCTGAGATCATATCGACTCCCAAAATATTTTCAATATGTTGCCTGAGAATTTTATGAATTACGCTTGCAGCAGAAGCTCCAATATTAGATACATAATGAAAAAACAGGGGAGAAAACACAAAGTGTGACTTTGTGGACCACAACTGTAACCACCACTTTGATAAGATACTAGTCCTTGCAGCATCTTGTATGGGCATGTTTTCTAGTATTCTATGTAGTATGTACTTTGGTAAGTCACCAATAATGGTAGGCTTCCTCGAATTACCTCATATATACTTTTACTCTGAAATATTTTGCAATTCTATTTGATTGTACATGAATTGAGGGGTCTATAAATAGTTGCCTTAGAATTAACAGCGCTCGAACATCAATAGTGGATACCAAATCACGGTTCATAAATCTATTTTTAATAAAAAAATATGACATTAATAGTCAATTGTATTAAAAAATTCCATGACAGACACCTCTTTTTTAGCATCTATTTTTTCAGATTTATTAAAAATCCAAAATTAAAGTCACTATAACTTCGTCTCTCCTTCTTCTTAGCGTCTCTTCGCTACCTATTACTCCCTCCGTCCATCTTTACTAAAAAAGTTGTCCAACTTTACTTGTCCTATTTAGAAAATCAAGAGATAATTACCAATTTGTGTCTATTTTACCCTTGTTATTAACTATAGTCGTTTTCCCAATGCATTTCATTGAATTTTATTATATTCAAAGGGTGATATAGTAAAATTATCGTTCTATTTATTGCTCCTTAAGGGGTGTGCCAAGCCAACCATGGACAAGTAAAGATGAACAGAGGGAGTACAAGTTATACAAATGCTTCCCTCTTAACTGCTTCTTCCCCTTCTTTCCCCTACTTCAAGAGTTAGATATCCCTCTCTTTCTCTTCCATTCGTCGCTCGCCTGAGGTAAATTTCTTTTTGAGGTTTTTGCTCTTTCTTTCATGTTTCTGCTTTAGAGATTTTTAGGTTTCTTTTCATGCTTCGTGTAACTTTATAGTTGGTTTCATTCCTGATTTTTATCAATTGTAGTAATTAAATTCATTTGGGTTTTTTTTGCCCAATTTGCTGGAGATGTCAAACAAAATTTTGGAATGCCCGTGTTGCTTTCATTAGCCCTTCTTTGGTGTGGGGATGTAACAACCCTTGGGTAGCATACCATGAAGATTAGATGGACCACAGAAGCAATATAAGATGTGTGTTATTTAACAAAATCACTGCATATTTATGAATAAATACAATTCTTTGACTGGTGCTTCGATGGGTCATTTAGAGATGCACATGTGTTTGATTTAGTTCCCGTATAGCATCTCTGGTCCATTTTGGTGGTGATAGTGATTAATGGTCAGAATGTTACACGTTTATAGTAAGCGGGATCATAAATGAAGGTAAATTAATTCTAGATAATAAGATTAAAGAATGGAACTGGCTAGTCTATAAGTGTATAAAATATCCTTTAAGAAAACCTTGTCTGTTACATTTTTGTTCTAATGAACATTCCTATAAAGCATATTTAAGTCAAGTTTTATTTTCAGTTGATGTACGTGGAGATGGAGACTCAATCTTTTTAATTGGGAAGATGTCTTAAGCATGGTTTTGATCATTGATGGCCTCTTTGAATCTATTATTTCACAGCTCTATTGGGGATCCTAACTTTGAGGTAGGAAAGTCCCAAACTGAAAATAAAAATGACACTTTGAATATCTTTGTGCAAGGATAAGTGAAAACTTAGTTGTTTTAGAACTGTTGACAGTAAGAGTACAACACTCCTTAAGGGAGGAAAATACTCTTGTTGACTATTTTGCTAACCTGGTTTTTGATTTTGCATGTACATATGAATATAAAATATTTCAGGAGGGTTCCAAACAAACGCAAGAGAATCATCACCCTAGACAAGCATAGTATTCCTAACTTGAGAATCAGACAGTCTACTGAGTCTAATTAGCATTACCCCTTCTTTTAAACCATGCGTATAATAGTATTTAAACAAGAAATTATCTACATATATATTTGTGATGTCTAAAATATTTTCTGTTGGTTACATTACCATGCACCTGGTGAGAGCTTTGAGGTGTTGAATATGGTATGAAACCAGGACTCACAAGTTATTAATAGATCTTAAATTTGCAATCATTGTTCTTCTTTACATGAAGCATTGCATTGCCATTCTCCACCATCAATCCAAAGAAAGGCAAGTATAAAAAGTGTGGATCTGATTTTACATTGCTCTTCTGGAAAAAGATGCACTTACGTAAGCACCCTCTAATGCTTTACTAAATCCACTGCCTCAACTTGTTGCCGAGAAAGATAGCTCTCCCTCCGCTCCTTCCATTCATCTACTATTAGACCTTCTCCCACATATTTCGGACATGTGTCGACAAGAGGTTTCTTGTCAGCTTCGATTGCAGCCTCAACTTGGGCCAACTGATGTTTTAGTTTATCCAGTGCTGGAGAATGGCGCTCAGGGTCAAAGAACACCACCTTTACGGTACGCTCAATAGTGATTTGATCCTTTTGTTCATCAAACAACTCAGGTACGTAATCAGCTCCTTCTTTCACCTTCAAACTTATGATCTTGAACTTTACCTTGGTCTTTTGATCTACAGGCTTCTCATTGTTCTCAGGTTGCTCAATAAACTAGAAGACAGTTGCAATCAGGCTTTCACCAGGACCAGGTGTAAGAATACCTCTAGGAGGTCGTATATAGCAGCTTTTTGGTGCAGTAGCTTAAAACTTGAATGTTACATAAGATTTGCTTGTGTTCTTAATCCTTATGGAACTCTTTGTTTGCTTTTCTGGTTTCATAAGGAAAGTAGATATTGGTAGAAAGACCAAGCCAGAGCTTGAAAGTGCAGGGGGGGGGTGATTTGCCTACTTTTTCGATTATTAGTTGACTGCCTGATTCAGTTAGTCGACTTGTGCAAATAGTAAAAATAAAAGTAAGCAGAACTGGAAAGTAAAAGTAGACACACGATATTTTTATACTGGTTCAGATCCAGAATGGATCTTACTCCAGTCCCCTTGGGTTGCAAGGGATTCTCTACTAAAATCTTTGATGCTTTTGGGTAACAAGAGTTGAATGTAATTCCTACGACTACACTCGATTCTTTTTCTCTCCTTTTCTTTTTGATACAATAGCCTCACCATCAATATTTTTCTCTCCTCTCTTTTTTTAGTACACAGTAAATCACAAGGAGATACAATGCTTGATAAAAGTAGAGCAAAGAATTTGAGAAGGTTTAGACTAAGTGTATGAGGTCTTCCTTTCTTCGAACGGCTTTATATAGGAGAGTTGAGGAGCCGTTGGAGAAGGTTTTTGAAGAGAGAAACCCAAGAGATTTGATCCTTGGAAAATGGATGTAAAATATCTATTTTCCAAGAATAAAGTTGAGTCAAGATATTACTCCATTGATTGTGCAATCTTCTTCCTTACTGAGATGCATACATCTTTTAAGTATTCCCTTGAGACTTGTGGCTGAATATTCTCTTTCCATAGATGGGACCATAATTGATTTCTTGACAATTGATCCAGGATTAGAGCCGTTGCTTTATTTACTCCTTCACTTTGATTGGCAGATTCTTTCCATATGAGAGACTTCCTTGATTGATATTTTCCTTATTTTCCTGCATACACAATATTGTCATACATTAAAATTTGCACTCTAACAATCTCCTCCTTTTTTATGGATGATAATAGAAAAGAAAGAATTGTAGTTAACTTCCCTTTCGGAGTTTTGTAGATGACTTCGACTGCTCCCCCTGAGGAGTTGACTCCCCCTCAAAAGTTAACGTCTGAGAAGTTCACTCCCCTCCCCCCAAAAAGTTAACTCTGCTTTCTCCCCTTTTGGAATCAATCAAAAAGGAAATAGAACAGCAAGAGATGCACAGATAGCAAAAAAGATCATGATATTAAAACTACTGAGAAACTAAATTGTTAGTCTAGGATAGACCAAAACATAAGCAAAAAATTGTTCAACAATCACAAAAAGATGTTCAGAAGAAAGAGATGTTATTTCCTCAGAAGATAGCAGATAGTGTTGACAGTGGCTTCCTTCAGTTTTCCAAAGCTGGTTGTTAGGTTGGCAACAACTTTTTCTACACTTTATTGTATCCTGTTGGCAACCTTGATAGCTTCCTGTATCACTTTGTCGAGTTTGATGCGGATTTTTGCCACATTACTCCAGTTTCTTTAGTGCATGGCTGTACCTTTTCCATCTGGAACTGAGTTGATAGGAGAATATCCTTGAAAGACTCAAGCTTGTAATCCAGGGCCTGTAGTTTGTCCAAAACTTCAGAGAGATCGACAAAGGAGGCAGGAACAAGATTTGAGGAGGCTGGAACATCAGGAGGAAGAGAAGAAGGAGCCGGAATATCAGAATCATTCTTGAGGACCCAAGAGTCACATGTACGAGTGTACCCCATGTAGCCAAAGGCTTTAGAGGTATAACATTATTTAACAGAATAGGTAGGGACATTAAGAAGGTTGATGTTGTTGGCTTCCAAGATGTGGGAGATAACCATTCCATATGGGAGACTAAGGGAATCTGCAGACACTTCAATCATATTCTTGATAATCAGAGAGGAGAGCTTGAACATGGTTTTGGAGACAAGGCAGTAAGTGAGCAACATGTCTCAAAGAGACAGAGTAGACAGAGATCCTGAACGAGGGACACGAGTAGTAGCAACAATGTGGGCAATGATCCTTATTTCAAAGGATATATCTTTTGGACCTAAGTGAGAGGGAAGAGATTCGAGGTTTCAAGAGAAATAATCTTTTTTGCCTGATCAATAGAAACACCAAATTCAAGAGGCCAGACACTTTTCATGGGAACACAGAACCTAGAGCACTTTATACGAAAGATGTGGTCAAAAATAACACAATCAAGAAAAATGCGTTTTCCTCGAATGAGGGTTTCAAATTCACCAGCTTTAGAGGAACGAAGATTAGCATAGAAGAGGCGAATAAGAGGTTCAGAAACAGTGCAAGGGGTCATAGTGAAGAAATTTGCCCAACCTTGATATTCAAAGACCTCTTTCACATTACACTGAATAGATGAAAGATACTCGAGATTCACATATTGACCATGAGCAAAGGGTTTGTCTTTGAGAGATGTGAAGAGGGATTCATTAGAGGGGCTCCAAAAATCAATTTTTTCATCTAAACAACTTTCAAATTCGAGTTTGTATTTCTTCTTGGGTTTAACGCCATCAGTGTCTTCTCCAGAACGCTTAAAAAGGCTTTGAAAAGGATGAGTGAGAGGATAGAGAGGTATCGGAGTCATCAAAATCAATTGGGACATGAGAGGATACTTTTCCTTTGTTTATATTTTTGGAGCTTTTTCGAGTGGGAGTGGGAGAGTCTTTGGAAGATTTTTCCATGGTGAAGAAAAAAGAGATGGAGAATGAGAAGAGAAGAGAGAGTACAAGAGGCTTTAAGGGGAAAGAAAAGATGTGAAAAGACGAGACTAAGAGGAAGAGACGCGACTAACACGAGGAGACGTGAGAGGGAGAAATGAGGTGGTGCAATTAATAGGGGAGAGAAGACAGAAAGGCAATTATATTAGTCAAACTAGACAACGAAGGCAATTAAAAGTAAGGAAAGAAAAGAAATTAATTATGGTAAAAATGGATTTTGTACAATACCAAGAGAATTATTTAGAAAATAAAATCTTTCTTCCAATAGGGGTTTTGTAAAGAAATCTGCTAATTGAAAATCAGTTCCCACAAATTCAAGTTCAATATCACCATTTAAGACGTAATCATGAATAAAATAATGCTTAATATCAATATGCTTAGCTCTAGAATGATGCACAGAATTTTTGAGAGACATATAGCACTTGAGTTATCACAGAAAATTTTAACAGGTTTAAAAGATAAATCATATTCATTCAATTGATTCACCATCCACATAATTTGGGCATTACATTGCCCAATGGCAATATATTCTGCCTCAGTGGTA
This sequence comes from Jaltomata sinuosa, assembly GCA_003996215.1. Taxonomy (NCBI): domain Eukaryota; kingdom Viridiplantae; phylum Streptophyta; class Magnoliopsida; order Solanales; family Solanaceae; genus Jaltomata; species Jaltomata sinuosa. The sequence goes on from QJPP01000838.1 coordinate 85,646, forward strand.
GAGAGAGAGACAGATCCTTGCTTTTTGTTGTTCCAAGAAATAAGAGATTTTCCTAGAAGTTGACATATGCCGCTAGTACTCTTGCGATCATCCTTATCACCTGCATAGTTAGCGTCAGAGAACCCTTCAAGAGTAAAATCTTTAATTTTAGCACACCATTATCCATGATGAATAGTCCCAACAAGATATCTAATAATACGTTTAACAACCATCAAATGAGATTCCTTAGGAGCTAACTGGAATCGAGCACATTTACACACACTGAATATAATATCTGGTCGACTGGCAGTTAAGTATAAGAGAGATCCTATCATACCTCTGTATTTAGTTTCATCTATTGGTTTACCTTCATCATCCTTGTCAAGAGAGCATGTGGAGCTCATGGGAGTTCCCATTGCTTTGGCATCACTCATGCTAAACTTTTGAATGAGTTCCTTTGTATATTTACTTTGACAAACAAAGATTCCTTTATCGGATTGTATGATCTGTAGACCAAGGAAGAATGTTAGTTCTCCCATCATACTCATTTCAAATTCTCCTTGCATGAGTTTAGAGAATTCCTTGCACAGCAAAGCATTAGTACTGTAAAAAATAATGTCATTAACATAAATTTGAATGATCAAGTTTTCAGAGGCAGTTTTTTTGACAAAAAAAGTGGTATCAATTTTTTCTATGAAAAGCCATGTTCTATTAAAACAAAGCTCAATCGATCATACCAAGCTCGTGGAGCCTGTTTGAGACCATAGAGAGCTTTTGAAAGTTTGAAAATATGATAGGAAAATTTTGGATGTTCAAATCCAGGGGGTTGTTTTATAAAAAATTCTTCTTCTATAAAACCATTTAAAAGGTGCTTTTAACATCCATTTGAAATAGTTTAAACCCTTTGAAGGAAGCATAAGCAAGAAGTATTCTAATAGATTCTAACCGGGCTACCGGAGCGAATGTCTCATCGTAGTCGACTCCTTCTTGTTGGGAGTAGCCTTGAGCTACCAGTCGAGCTTTGTTTCTTACCACTTCTCCGGCTTCGTTTAGCTTATTCCTGAAGACCCATTTTGTGCCGATGATAGACACTTTTTCTTGCCTAGGAACAAGAGTCCAGACTTTGTTTTTCTCAAATTGATCAAGTTCTTCTTGCATTGCTTTGACCCAATCATCATCTTCTAATGCTTCATTCACCTTTTTGGGTTCAAGTTGAGATATGAGAGCAATGTTTGCTTTATTTTTGGTTGAAGCTCTTGTTGTCATTCCTTCCTTTGGATCTCCGATGATGAACTTTTTCGGATAGTCTAGTTCACTCATCCATTCATTTGGAATTACTTCAATTGTTTGCTCAGTTGACTCATCTGGAGTCCCAGTTGACTTAACAATGACAGTTTGTTCAACTGCTGGCCCTTTGCTTGTTTGATTTCCCTGTGCTTCTTCATCATCTGTAATTCTACTTTTCTCGGCCAAGTGATTAGTGTCGTCAAAAATAACATGAATAGATTCTTCAACATTTAAGGTACGTTTATTGAAAATTCTATAAGATTTACTGAAATTTGAGTACCCAAGAAAAATACCTTCATCACTTCTTGGATCAAACTTACCTATATTGTCCTTTCCATTGTTGTGTACGAAACATTTACATCCAAACGAGTGGATGTAACTGATGTTAAGTCTTTTTCCATTCCACAGTTCATATGGAGTCTTATTTAGTATAGGCCTTATGAGACATTTGTTAAGCACATGACATGCAGTGCTTACGGATTCTGCCTAGAAGTGGTGTGGCAATGAATGTTCAATGATCATTATTATTTCCATGTCTTGGAGAGTTCTATTCTTCCGCTCCACTACTCCATTTTACCGAGGAGATCTTGGTGCTGAAAAATTGTAGGAGTAGCCTTTCTCATTGCAGAATTTTCGAATGCATTATTTTCAAACTCTCCTCCATGATCGCTTCTTATGGCAGTGATATAGTATCCCCTGTCTCTTTATACTCTTTCATAGAAAAACTCAAAATTCTTCAAAGTATCATCTTTATGAGCTAAAAAAATGACCCATGTGAATCTAGAATAATCATCAACAATTACAAATGCATACCTTTTTCCACCAATGCTTGCGGTTCTAGTTGGACCAAAAAGGTCCATGTGAAGAAGCTGTAGAGGTTTAGAGGTAGTCACGAATTCTTTAGCTTTAAAGGAGTTTCTAGCTTGCTTACCCATTTGACACGAGTCACTGATGTGATTTTTTGTATAATCCAGCTTTGGTAGTCCAAGAACTAGTTCATGCTTAGCAAGTTTTTCAATGAGACGCATGCTAGTATGACCAAGTTTTTTGTGCCATACCCAGGGATCTTCAGATATAGATGCAAGACAAATGTGTTCTTTTGAGCTTCTTACCGAATCCAGTACATACACATTTTTGTCTCTGCTTCCTGTAACCGTGTTTTTCCTGTGATGTCCTCAATTATGCAACCAGTTTTTTTGAATCGTACTTCAAGATCTGCATCGCTTAGTTGGCTGATACTTAGAAGATTATATTTCAAACCCTTCACAAGATAAATGTTAGTAATATCACAAGATTCATTAAAAGAAATAGTTCCAATACTGATGACCATTCCTTTTGAGTTATTCCCAAAACGAATAGCTCTTCCATCGTAGTCGGCTACTGATTTGAACATGTATTTATTTCCTATCATATGATTTGAATACGCACTGTCAAGATACCATTTTGCTTTTGACCCTTTCTTGTGGTGTTCCTGCAAAACAAGGTAATTACTTATTTTTAGGTACCCAAGAAGCCTTGGGTCCTTTGAGATTAGTGTCAGGAGTTTTCTTGGGTCTCCATACCCAGTTTTGTGGTCTTGAGTAACGAAATTTTCATCGAAAGGATTTATGCCCACTTTTACCATAATAGTGACAAGCGTTCTTGATAGAATCCTCAGTTACATTATCTGGAATCCCTTTGTTACTGAGTTTAGTTGAAGAGATCAACTGATCAGTAGATTTTTCTCGATGCAAAATGTTGGATTCAGATTTGTAATTGGTTGATCCTTTTCCAGCTGACTTGGTTGAAGGAGTTGACTGATTTGATCTTTGAGATCTTATGTCAGTTGACTTGTTTAACCAAGTTGACAGATTGGATTTAACAGAGCTTTGACTGGAAGAAATTTTTAAACTATTTATTTGTGCCTTGAGTTCCTGAATTTCCTCATCAAGGAGATCCCTCTCAACTTCACAAACTTCTAGTTTAATTTCCCAGTTTCTTTTTTCTAGTTGAATATTTCTGAAATCGTTAAATACTCTATTGAGATCGGTAATGGCACGATCCAATAGGTTTTTCAGGTTTGAGCAATTAGAGCAGGTTTCAGTTCTTACCTCACTGGTTTCTCTGATAGCCATGAAGCATATGTTATCTGACTCGTCCTGCTCGTGTTCAGAAATATCCTCATCACCCCAGCTGCTGAAGGCCTTTTGATTTCCTCTGGAATTCCTTCTCCTTGGTTCAGGACAATCATTTGCAATATGTCCATATTTACCACAGTTTTAGCATTTTCCTTCATTTCTGTTTTGATCAGTAATGTACTTCCCTTTTGAGAAGTTTTGCTTACCTCTCCTGTTGTTTCTTGATCGTCTGAAGTTTTCAATGACTGACCTGGTGATTAGAGCTATTTCATCTTCTCCCATCTCTTCTTCCTCATCTTCTTTGACATCCTCTGTAGCTTTGAATGCTACAGTTTTTTTCTTGTTGTCTTCTTGTCCTCGTTTAATCAGATGATTTTTTTCAAAGGCTATGAGATCTCCTGTTAATTCATCATAGGTGAGATCGTTGAGATTCATGCTTTCAATAGCGACTACCTTGGCGTGCCACTTGTAGGGAAGACTTCTGAGAATTCTGGTTATTTGATTACTCACAGGATAGGTTTTTCGAGATGCTTTGAATTCTCCTATGATCTTACTGAATCTGGCGAATATGCTTTCAACTGACTCCCCTTCCTTCATTGAGAATAGCTCATATTCATATACCAGAAGACTTATGATGGTTTATTTGACCTTGTCAGTACCTTCATAAGTTACTTCTAGTTTATCCCACATTTCTTTGGCTGTCTCACAACACGAGATTTTTTCATATTCTTCTCCACTGATGGCATTGTAGAGAACATTTTTAGCTTTAGAGTTTATCTGAATGATCTCCATCTGTTCATCAGTGTAGTTTTCTAGAGTGGGAATTACTTCAGTCGATGATCCACTATTTTCAACATTCTTATCGTCCTTTTTTATCTTTGTGATGGAAATGTCACCAAGCTTGATAACCCTCCATACTTTTACATCATAGGACTTGATGAATATTTCCATTCTGATCTTCCAATGTGAGAAATGCTTTCCATTAAAATACGGTGGCCTGGTTTGAGAGGTTCCTTCTTGGAATAGAGCTTCAACAGCAATTTGATGTGCCATGATCTTTTCTCACTTGTTGTTAGGCAAATATATGTGAGACCAGGCTCTGATACCAATTGAAAGTGCAAGAGGGAGGGGTGATTTGCCTACTTTTTTGATTATCAGTTGACTGCCTCGTTCAGTTAGTCGACTTGTGCAAATACTAAAAACAAAAGTAAGCAAAACTGAAAAGTAAAAGTAGACACACGATATTTTTATACTGGTTCGAATCCAGAACGGATCTTAATCCAGTCCCCTTGGGTTGCAAGGGATTCTCTACTAAAATCTTTGATGTTTTTGGGTAACAAGAGTTGAATGTAATTCCTACGACTACACTCGATTCTTTTTCTCTCTTTTTCTTTTTGATACAGTAGCCTCACCAGCAATATTTTTCTCTCCTCTCTTCTTTTAGTACACAGTAAATCACAAGGAGATACAATGCTTGATAAAAGTAGAGCAAAGAATTTGAGAAGGTTTAGACTAAGTGTATGAGGTCTTCCTTTCTTCGAACGACTTCATATATGAGAGTTGATGAGCCGTTGGAGAAGGTTTTTGAAGAGAGCAACCCAAGAGATTTGATATTTGAAAAATGGATGTAAAATATCTATTTTTCAAGAATAAAGTTGAGTCAAGATATGACTCCATTGATTGTGCAATTTTCTTCCTTACTGAGATGCATACAACTTTTAAGTATTCCCTTGAGACTTGTGGCTAAATATTCTCTTTCCATAGATGGGACCGTAATTAATTTCTTGACAATTAATCCAGGATTAGAGCCGTTGCTTTATTTACTCCTTCACTTTGACTGACAGATTCTTTCCATTGGAGAGAGTTCCTTGGTTGACGTTTTTCTTATTTTCCTGCATACACAATATTGTCATACATTAAAATTTGCACTCTAACAGAGCTTACGCCTCGCTGGAAATATCGATTTAGTGAAGGGGAAAAGCCACCAGAGTTCCCGTCGGACTGATGTCTGCGGTTGTTGGTGGCAGCCATGGTGGAGTTTCGATGATAACTTCCAATTCAGGCCTGCGGTTGTTGGTGGCAGCCATGGTGGAGTTCCGATGATAACTTCCAATTCAGGCCTTAAATATATTTGGGGAAATGAATGTTGATGTTCAGGCTGTTTGGTGGAGCTTTACACATACAGTATAATTTCCCTGCGAAGGATGTTTAATTGACCGCTCTTGAGCCAATGTGGCTCGATGGCTCATCCACAATACGTATTAGTCACGATGTGTCTTACCTTCAAAATTTCATCAATGTCAAGTTCATAAAGGCTGGGAGAATTCTGCAGTGGGCAAAGTGGACATGAAATATGTTTAGCAGAAATCTTCAAATCAAATATTTGTTGATCAAGCCAATCTGGCACAGGAAACAACCCTATGTTCTGAAAAGCAAAGAAAAAAATAACGCAGTTATGAGTTAAGTCACTTAATTCATATAGCAAAAAACTGCAAATAAAAAACAAAGCAAAGCCTTTCTCACCTTTAGGGATGATCCATCCAATAAAAAACTGCGTTCAATTCGAAGATCGAGTTCACATTAAAGCATTCAAACGTAATTGCATTGCTGCTAAGGATAGTCAAGTTCACAAGTTTTGGAGAATTTATATTAACATTATCAACACCAGTGAAAATCTTAAGTCCAAAGTCTCGAGCATTCGCAGAAAAAGACAGGCTAATAATACTAGGGAATTGGGTACGAGCTGTCACCTTATAGATGCACCTCGATAGCTTCAAATATGTCAACGTTGCGCAAGTAAACTCAATGTAAGAGTTAAAACTAGTTGTACAATTCATTTTAAACAAAACTCAGATAAAATGGTAGTCTGAAATCAAGTCTCCTCTATGAAAGATTTTGTATATTGTTATATTGAATGGGTCCTGAAAATAAGTTGGAGAATTAAATTGTGAGTATGCAAATAGCCGTAGGAGTGTCAACTGGGCCGGTCTGACCCGGACCGGACCGGTTAGACCGGCCCAAATAAGTGATCGGACCGTGGCTGGTGAGACCATTTAATTGTACCGGTTTGGTGGGCCGTGTGCTGGGCTGGGCCGTCCAGGCCTGGCAACCCAGTAGACCGGCCCAGGTCCTAGCCCACCAGTGCCCCGGCCCCGCCCGACCCAATTAACTGTTTAAATTTTTTTTTTTTTAATATATGGGGCTTGGGCTGGCAGCTGGCTGAGGCTGCTGGGCTGACAAGGCACGTGGGCCGCCTGTCAGCACCAGCAGGCCTACTGCCTACGTTATAGCCTTTTCAGGCTACAATTGCAAAATGCAATTGTCAATTCATTCACATTTTCTGATTTTCACTCATGACTCATTGACCATTGTTGAACGTTGGGCCAACGGCTACAATGCCGTTTGGCCAACGTTCAATTTCTCTCCCATTTTAAAAAATTCATCCATTCTTCATATATAAATACCTACTAATTTTTTTCATTTTTACTATAACAAATTTCTCATTCTCTCTCAATTTTCTCTCTTGATTTCTAGCAATATCAGATTATAATTATTTTATTATTTTGCTATCAACAACATCAAGTTGGAGAAAGTTCAAGCGTTCAATTCATCAATTTACGGTTGCTTAATTACTTGTTTGTCTCCGATAATTTGGTATAATCGTTCTATCTCTTACTTTTAATTAGTATATTGTTTGTTGAATATCTTTTTGTATTAATTTTTGCGTATTTAATATTTATTAATTTAATTTATAAAATGGATAAAGTAAGACGACTTGGTAAAAGTGTTAAAAATTTATGTCCCGGAAGTAGTAGTGGTAGTAAGAAAAAAATCACTTCTGGTAGAGGTAGTACAAGCGGTAGAAATAATTATTCTCGTGTGCCTCCACCATCACCTAGTGAGATAGGAGAACGAGATATTCCTGTGGGTGCACATGATATGAATTATTTTGAGGCACAAGAAAATTATGGAATTGAAGAAGAAAATGAAGTTGATGTAAGTGTACATAATAATAATGATGATGATGATGATGGTGATGATGATGAACCCACTAGTCCCGTTATTGATAATGTTCAATATCGTACTCCTAATCTTCCTCCACGGCCTAGAAAGCCCCGTAAATTAACTAGTGTTGCATGGGAATTTTATACTAAATTAGAAGGAACAACTCTTGTTGAATGCAATCTTTGTCATAAACAATATCAGCATAAGACCGGGGGTAATTCCGGAGGGACGGGTCAATTGATGAGACATTTGAGAACCGATCATGTAGGTTGGGAACAACTTTTAAAAGAAGGTGGGGCTGGTGGAACACATAGACAAACTAAACTGAACCCACATACCGGTAAATTAGTTGGGACGTATAATAAAAAGAAAGATCGTGAAGAGTTAGCGAAAATGATAGCATTGGGTTGTTTGCCTTTCACGTTTGCTTCTTCTGATGCTTTTGTTCATTACATACAATCTATTTATAACCCAATGTTTACCGGTATTCCTAGAAGTACTTGTCGATCAGATATTTTTAGACTACATGGACAATATGCATTTTATTTACGTTGGTTATTAACAAATCTTCCATTTAGAGTTTCTCTTACTTCTGATCTTGGTCGTGCGGTTAATAAAAATGATTATTTAACAATTACTTGTCATTGGATAGATAGTAATTTTTTCATGCAAAAATGTATTTTGGCATTTCGATATGATGAAGATCGTAGGCATACTGCGGATTTTATTTCTAAATCTATCTCAGTGGTTACAGATTATTATGGTCTTAATGAAAAAGTTTTATGTATGGCTTTTGATAATGCATCTAACAACACCGCTGCTATTGATGATTTAAAAATTATGCTTACTCCTCCGTGTGTAGAAATTTTTCATGTTAGGTGTGCTTGTCATATATACAATCTAATTGTAAAAGATGGTCTTGATTTTTTTGAACCTGTGATTGAAAAAATTAGGCATGCAGTTGGCTTTATTCAAGAAATAATAGAAAGCTTAGACTTACTGAATTTAAAAGAAAATGTAAGGACAATAATCTTAGACCAAGATTAATGCCTGAAGAAATAGACACTAGGTGGAATTCTACTTTTAATTTTTTAAATACTTGCTATATTTATAAAATTCCTATTACTACGACTTTTAACCAATATGCTAGCGAATTTCCTGAACTTATGTTACAAGAAGCCGATTGGAGAAAAATTAAAGATGTTGTTGATTTTTTAAACTCATTTTATTTAGCTACTGTTGAATTTTTCGGTGCTTATTATCCTACTGCTTCTAATATTTTAGCTTATATAGCCGATCTCTCTATATTGCTTAGTGAATATAAGCTTAAAAGAGGTTACTCGGAAGCTATCACTAAAATGATCGAAAAATTCAAAAAATATTTTTTTCCGATTCCACCTATTTACTTAGTTGGTGCTATTTTAAATCCATGTATGAAATTTGTTAATATGTGTGAATTTGTTGCTATGATTTATAAAAATTTAGAAATTAAGAATGATGAAGTACCTATTATATCTGATGCTACTATTAATGCGAATATTTACATGGAAAATTTATTTAATCATTATGTTACCTTAGTTAATAATGCTAAACCGACTCATAATGCTCCTTTATCTCATCCTTCGGACGAACCATCATCTTCCAAAAGACAGGCACAAGGTGTGCCTGCTTATGGTGTAACTAATTTATCTGTTTGGTCAAGATTACAGCCTACAGCGCAAGGAAGCATAAATCGCGATGAGCTTAATTTATATTTGAGATCACCCGTGGAGGACTATAAAAATCAAACTCCAACACTAGAGTGGTGGAAGAACAATCAAAGACAATATCCCGTACTTTCAACATTGGCTAGAGATGTGTTAAATGTTCCAATATCAACCGTTGCATCAGAGAGCTCATTTAGTCAAGGAAGGCAGCAGCTCGGAGACAATCGACACTCATTAGGAAGCAATGCCATGAATGTTTTAGTTTGCCTCAGAGATTGGATTAGAGCGGAGCGAAGAAATCAAGGAATGACAATTGAACCGGATGAAGAAGAACCACTTGAAGAAATAATGTCAATTGGAGATCCTTCAACACAATCAAGTCCAGCGCATGGAGTTGTTGATTTTGAAAATTATGATCCCATTCCTGCCCATGTTAATACGGAAGAATTAGAGAAAATGATTCGAAATATGTAGATTTCTCAATTTATCTATTAAATTTTCATTTTCTAGTTTTACGGTTTTAGTTTATGAAGTTGGAGAAAAGTATTTGTAACCTTTGAATTTCAACTTTATTTTTCAATCAATATATTTTTAATAAAGTCAAAGGCTCATTGAGTCTTTGCATTTTTAATATTTTTCTCTCATAAAATTTAAATTTTAATTCTTGTCTATCATCTATTTTATATATATTTTATATATATTTCTTATATGTATATATTTTTTATATACCATATGAATATCATATTGTGAATATTCTATATGAATATTCTATATATATCACATGTATATCATATTGTGAATATTCTATATACATCACAAGTATATCATATTGTGAATATTTATATACATCACAAGTATATCATATTGTGAATATTCTATATACATCACAAGTATATCATATTGTGAATATTCTATATGCAACAACAACAACAACAACAACATACCCAGTGTATTCCCACAGCGTGGGGTCTGGGGAGGGTAGAGTGTACGCAGTCCATACCACTACCTCAGAGGTGAGGTAGAGAGGTTGTTTCCGATAGACCCCCGGCTCAAGACAAGACAGTCTAAAAAAGGCTAAAAAGGACGTAACAATGATACAGGATAAAAATACACGATAAAACTACAAGAGGCGATAGAAAGTAATATGTAGTAACAAACAACAGACAGAAACAGAGCACTGCCACAAAATACTACTACGAGGAATCCAAGAACAAGAAACTATAAGCGTAACACTACGATTACACACTCCTACCTACTAGCCTACACACACTCCTACCTACTACTCTTCTACCCTAATCCGCGTCCTCCACAACTTCCTATCTAGGGTCATGTCCTCGGTAAGCTGCAACTGCGCCATGTCCTGTCGAATTACCTCTCCCCAATATTTTTTCGGTCTACCTCGTCCTCTCCTGTAACCATCCATAGCCAACCTCTCACACCTCCTCACAGGAGCATCCGTGCCTCTCCTCCTCACATGTCCGAACCATCTCAACCTCGCTTCCCGCATCTTATCTTCCACTGACGCCACACCCACCTTATCCCGGATATCCTCATTCCTAATCCTATCTCTTCTAGTAAACCCGCACATCCATCGCAACATCCTCATCTCCGCCACCTTCATCTTTTGAATATGGGAGTTCTTTACTGGCCAACACTCAACTCCATACAACAAAGCTGGTCGGACAGTATATCATATTGTGAATATTCTATATCCATCACAAGTATATCATATTGTGAATATTCTATATGCATCACAAGTATATCATATTGTGAATATTCTATATGCATCACAAGTATATCATATTGTGAATATTCTATATGCATCACAAGTATATCATATTGTGAATATTCTATATGCATCACAAGTATATCATATTGTGAATATTCTATATGCATCACAAGTATATCATATTGTGAATATTCTATATGCATCACAAGTATATCATATTGTGAATATTCTATATGCATCACATGTATATATATTGTGAATATTCTACATACATCACAAGTATATCATATTGTGAATATTCTATATACATCACAAGTATATCATATTGTGAATATTCTATATACATCATATGTATATCATATTGTGAATTTTAAATTTCAACTTTGAAAATTGAAATTTCAACTTTCAATGCATTAAAATTTGAACTTTAACTTTGAAATTTGAAGTTTGGAGTGTTTGGATTTAGAAATTTAAATTTTAAATTTTTGAATTTCAAATTTCATATTTTCAAATTACATGATAATAAAATATAAAATATTACTACATTAGTACACTACATTATTATAAAATATAAATATATAATTCAAATTTGAAATTTTAAATTTAAAACGATTAAAATTATATCACACTTTAAAATTGATAACACTACATTACATGATTAGAACTCAATTTTTAAATTTAAAATTAAAAAAAAAAAAGTGAAACCCATGGACCGGCCCCCAAAACCGGCCCATGAAGGCCCACTTAATTGGACCGGACCGGCCCGTGAAACCCGGTCCAAAAATGGGTGACGGGCCTGGGCTGGGCTGGCTGAGCATTTTGCTCAAAACAGCCCGGACCGGACCGGCCCATTTATTCTGGACCCGGACCGGCCCAGCCCATGAAACCGGTGGGCTGCAACATATGTGGGCCGGTCTGACCCGGACCGGCCCATTTGACAGCCTTGGGCAAAAGGTCCTTTCACTTTGTCTTTGAAAATTGTACTTTTATCATGATATAGTAAGGAATTATTGTGTTATGATTCAATTTGTTCTATGAAAGGACTATTGAGATCAAGCATAAATAAGGTCTGAGATGCATGATCGTTGAAATTGTAAATGTAAATGGGATAATATTAAAAAAGAACCAAAGTAAAACTATTAATCAATTTGCTAGTGGATAACACACTTGTATAAGTATATAAAAACAGACAAGATGTATGATATATGATACATGGATCGTTGTAGTTAATCGAGAGGCCAATTCAAATTTATTTGTTTAAAAAGCTTAACTTAAGCAATACGTGATTACTTCTTTTGGTAAAGGCGTTATGATATATACACAAATAATTAATTATCTCAACATGCATGGCGCCCTAGTTAGTTGCATTATATTCCTTTTATTTATGAATTTCGAGTTTAATTAATATACATTGACAACGGAAAAATAAATTATTTAAAAAATCAACTACAAGTAGTAACTTTTTATAGCAAGTATGAATCGATAAGTACCTGCAAAACATGGTAAATGACCAGTTACAACATGTAAAATGTATAGAAAAAAATTACATTGTTGGTGTGTATACTTTTAAATTCTTAATTAATAGTAAGTACTAGATAAATATGAATATCTTAAGGTTAAGGAGATGTATAGAAGTTGCTTTAAAACGCTTAACTTCTTTTCACTTTCCACATGCAATTCCTAATTTCACGATGCAAAATACTCACATTTTTCACCTATAAATAGCCAACATATCCAATTCCTTCTCATCACCTCTTCAAGAAAAAAAATTGGCAACAACAAACATGGCATTATCAAAACCTTGTTTTTTGACTCTTCTAATTTGTTTCATAATCTTGGCCCTTGTTTTTCCTTGTCATGCCCAAAATTCCCAAACAGACTACCTCAACATTCATAATTCTGCTCGATCTCAAGTTGTTGTTAGTGCATTAACATGGAACACTACTCTTGAAAATTATGCACAAAATTATGCCAATCAAAGAAATGCCAATCAGGATTCTGCTCCGATAAACATAGGTGGAATCAGATGTTGAAAATATTATGGATTCTCAGTTCTGGATTCTAATCTTTTAACATTATTGATTCTAAATTAATAATTTGTACATATTCAATAAATTTTTAAGACAATGATTCACATAAATGTGTAGATGAATATGGTCCTCTTTAATTGAGTAATGCCTCCGTAGTTTAGCCTCTATATGTACACTTAAGGGTAAGAATTTAGAGCAAGCAAAACTAGGATTTATATACAAATTAATTACAATTGCCAGACAACAACGAAAAACAACCTAAGGGTAAGAATTTATAGCAAGCAATTGCTTTCTGCCATTTGTTGTTTTGTCTGCTCTGATTGTGTGTATGTTACAGACATTTTGAGTAGTGGTTGCTTATCATACAATACAAAGCTATTGTTTTTAAGTTATTTTTTCGTCGTCTCTGATTATGGAGTTCTTCCCAACTAAGTACCGTTAGAACATAATTTATTTTTCATACATTACTAACAAAGGTTGATGCAGAACAAACTTAAAGTTTCGCCTTTTAATCTTTAGGAATTAGCGCATTGCGGCTGGTAATATCTTTGCACTCTGATTTGAAGAACTTTCACAGTTTTATTCTCTTGCTGTTATTCAATCAACCAGTCCATTCTTCACACAACTTCTCATCTACAAAGGCGATAATTATATTCTGTCAGGTATGTAAAGACTCCATTGTCATGAATATATCAAGCAAAGATGTTGGCTTATTTATGTAATTTTAGAGTATTAATCAGTTATTCTACTTTGTACATTTTTAAATCTCTGTTGGTTCTTATTTATCTAATACTTTCTTACCTTTACATATATAAGTTAGGATAGTGATGAAATCTTGATCCCAAACTGTAGGGATGTCCCTATTTAAATCACATTCTTTATCGGTGTCAATTACAATGTCCAAAAACACAGAGGTGTCGAATAATATCGTCAAAAAAAGAAATAAATCTGAAGTAACTATGAAGCCTGAAGAAAGAACAAAAGTCATTGTCTTGGATTTTGTCGAATTTTATTGCACTGTAGATATTATAAATTTGATTAAAATGAGGTTTAAATCAGCAAAATATAATATTTTCATGCTTGAGTTCATATGGGACTAAATTATCATATGTTTACATTATATCAGTAACCAAAAGATACTACATTTGTCAATGGTTATAGAAAAATTTAAACTACTGATGACATGTAAATAAGGTGATCATAACATGCTTTACTGCATTTGGACAGGTAAAATGGCACAATTGAATTGAAGTTTATTAACTAAATTTTATTCTTGCTTAGGGCATCTGGGTCTATAGTTAACTTCGGTATTATCTGTTTCAATTAGCTTATCAATTTTCAATTAATGAATATATACAATTTTTTGAGATTAAGTTATAAGATGTTTGTCCCATTAGTTCATGATTTTTTGGTATATCACATTGACATGCATCCAAGTCGCAAAATAAAATTTTTATGGGCATGTGTATAAAGAATGAACCAATTGGTACCTTAATTTGCTGTGTTTTTTAAAAAAAAACTAATCTGCATATATAATAGACTTCTAAATACAATCTTGCTGTGAAATATTACAAATATTTTTTTTAATAAATAAGAACAACCGCCTCATGCTCACTTTCTAAATTATAGTGTTTGCTTTCTTACAAGTTTTCATTACATCTGCATTTTCATCAAAAAGGACTGCCATAAGATGTGGCAGGATTTAAAAAAAGAGATAATGTATAAGGACCCCCTAAACTATATTCGAAGTTGCTATGACACACCTAAACTTTACAGGGGTCCTATTACCCCTAAACTCACTTTTTATGTATTTTTGTGCTCCTTTCTGCTGATGTGGCTGCCAAGTAGCAGAATATTTTTGTGCTCCTTTTGTGCTGACTTGGCAGCCATGTCAGCACAAAAAGAGCACAAAAATACAAAAAAATGAGGTTTGGAGGGTAATAGGACTACTGTAAAGTTTAGATGTGTCATAGCAATTTTGAGTATAGTTTAGGGAGGTACTTGTGTCTTTTCTCTATATATTACTTCATATTACATTTTTGTCATCTTCGCTATCAGCAAATACTATTGGTACATGTGAAAGACAAGCTATTTGTCCTATATTGTAATGAGTTCAATTTAAACGTGCTTCTTACCATATATCTTAAAATTATGGTGGGATATATCTTAGAATTAACATTATTTAAATTCTCAAACTTTAATAATAGTAGATCAGTGCATATATGCACTTTTTCCATATTATCTTTATCCCTTTTATTGTCAATCTGTTAAATATTTTCTCGAAGTTATCACAAATCAACAATTCTTGCACGAGCACTTATCGATTCTATTGTCATTATATATTTTTTCTCTAACCTTACATTTTCTCTATCTTTTTTTCCATGTATCCCATGTTCTCAGCTTTATACAATCTATAAGTTGTTAAATGAAGCAGAAGATAAACAACAATATCAGGTATACACGCAAATATTCTCTTGCATTAAAATTGCTTGAAGCAGATGAGAGGTCTACTATTTTTCTGAGTTTTTTTTAGCTATTTTATCCATTCTCTTGAAAGGTCTTGATTCATTTCATATTTTATCTTTTTTGTTCATCTTTTTTTTAGGAACTCTTATCAGTTAGTTGACTTGGTGAACGTCTACATTTGATCTCTTACTTTTCTCTATTATTTTTTGATCCTTTTGATTAATATAAGAACCTATGAACTTGAATTAACAGAAACTGCAACAATACATGAATTTGAATAAAGTTAAATTTGAATCTTTTCATGAATACATGAATTTGAATCTTTTCATGAAATTAGGTGATTATGGAATAAAAACAAAATGCCAGAAAAATAAGTATGTTCCGCTAAAAAAATATATAACTTACAATGTCCTCTTTATGATATTATTATTTTTTAATCAATAAAAGAAAAAGGTATCATACTTACTTTTCATAACATTATTATGACTGCTCAATGACCATCTTGATTTTGAAGGAGTGCTGCAGTAGTACTTGAAATGATATTTATGTTTGACATATAATAGTTAGTGTACAAGATGTGTTATTTAGAAGCCTCTTGCTTGATTTTGATAAAACATTAGTCATTCTTTCAATGACAAACGTGAAATATTGACTATTCTCTATTTATCCTGTTAGCGCGTCACTATGATCATCACCTACTCTAAATTCAGAAGCTGCAATTCAATTTATAGACCATTCTTTGCCTAATTTTAATACCTGATAAGTGGCAAATGCTTAATAGTTCAAAATGCAGACAAATCACATTGCATTTATTTTCTTAAATCAAACATGTCTTGCAGAGCAGGGGAAAAACAGAAAAAAAAAGTCAGAAAATTAAGTGATGGAACAAGGATTAAGTATTTTTCAAGCTACTGCTGAGGAGTTTCTTGAGAAAGCTTTCTGTGAGCTTTTTGGTGAAAGCTTGAGAGTGATTTTAAGGGATCTTTATGCCTTAAGGTTGATTTACCGTGTCTTATCCTATATGCAGACTTACGAATGATGAAAGAAATGTAAAAATATCTACAAACCTAATGTATTATAGTGTGTCTAATATAAATAATTGTTGCACTCCTACGATTGAATTAATGTTTTGGTTCGTTTTGCATCTCTTTGATCATATACATGATATAAAATGTTTATCTCAAATATAACTCAATTAGAATCTATATTTGAGATAAGTGTGCATCATCCATATATGCTTCCTATAAATTAAATATTTATTTCCTTTCTAATATATTGTTTAATAAGACTGCTCTTGGGTTCTTTATTGTAATAAGTGCATAACTTATATTGTATTACTTTTATCTTTATCCGTGCATCGCACAAATACTAATACTAGAACCTATTGTCTTTTATGATGACAAAAAATAATAAATAAATATTCAATGTGTATATAAATAGAATAAATAAAGATGTTTTTAATAATTTAATTTGAGAGAGTGTTTATAATATATATATAGATTGCATTTAAACAATTACTTTTTTTATAAATCAAAATGATGTTGCGTGTTTAAATAATTAATATTTACTAATAATCTCCGCGCATTGCACGGACGTATACTAATATATATAAAGAAGAAGAAAAAAAGGGGAACTGTACATTACACGAAATTAGGAAAAGGTGTATATCCCAACATCCTTCCACCCTATAAATAAAGAAAAATATAGATACCTAATCAAAAGTGAAAACCATCACTTTGCTTCATAGGATAAAGATACTTTGATCCAAGGACCTTCATAAACTTTTTGATTTAAATATCATATAGTATGCAAAGAACAAACATAAGAATACAGTGAAAACTTTAATGAAGGCGGATAAATATAATAGGATAGTATGGCGAAGGATAAAGTTAGTCAATAAATGAAAGTTGAAGGTAATTTTGACCCCTTTTCCTTCTTTTTTTTTCACCCCTCTTTAAGAATTCTCATCTTTTTTTGCTCCTTTAATGACTCCAATTCATAATCTTAGAAGTGAAAGTGAGGGGTGCTTAGTTACCATTCAATCAACTTCCTCTCGTCTAATGATGGTTTTTAGTTTCTGAAAGAAAGGAAAAAAAAAGAAGCAGTTGCAACATCACTTTATGAGGCTTAACTTTATATTGGTGTTTAAACAATACCAAAACTCAAAAAAGGCAAAATTGCTGGAATATTTAGTAGTATTACTAGCTAGTAGCTAGTAGTATTATTTAGTATGGTGAAAAGTAATCTCATATTCATAATATATTTAATTAAAAATATAAAACAGCTATTTCATTATCTAATTAACTATATATATTAATGTAAGAATACCTTAATTGCGTTTGGTATGACCAGAACTCCAAAAGTAAGTTTTAGTAAAGTATTTTCCATAAGAAAGTTATTTTAATGTTTGATTAATTATTAGAAAATTATTTTCATCGAATTGGAGAAAATCGTAAATGAAAGATATTCTTTGTATAATTATCTTAATTTTTAATTTCTATCGCTTGCTAACTTCAGATTAAACAACATTTCGACATTATTATGAATCTGTAATATTCAGAGAATTTCCATCAAATTAAAGCACTTCCAATTTGATAATATTATTATTAATTTGAATATATGTTTTCTTGAGAAATATTTTTCAGTCGTTAGTCTAATTAACATAAGACAAAAAAAATTAAAGTCAAGTTCATAATAGAAATTAAAACGGAAAAGGGCCAAAAATACCCTTGAACTATTCGAATTATAGAGCAAATATACTCTCTGTTTCATTTTGGGTTCAAAAATACCCTTGTCGTTAACATGTTGGACAGCAAATACCCTCCAACTTAACACACCATTTCCTGTGATGATTCGTCAGCCACGTGGCTGTCCAACTAGGACAAGGTCACTCCACATGGTTGCCACCTAGGATCTCATTAAATTTAATAGTTTGACCCAGTCTTCAATGATATGACCCACTAATTAATTGCATGCCCCGACCCATCCCAATTAAAAGTTATACCAAATTTAACCCGCTACATTTGATAAAAGACTTCAAACAAATTTGATGTTACAAAAAATAAGTTGTGGTCCAAATGTTAACTACAAGGGTATTTTTAAGCTTAAAATGAAAATGGAGGATATATTTGCTCTATTTCAAATAATTCAACGATATTTTTAGTTCTTTTCCAAAATTAAAATAACTCCTTGTTGGTCCGCTGTCTTTTTCTGTTTTCATGTTTTAATTTAACTATAACACACAGTTTCTCCAAGCTAGATATATCTAATATGTATGACTTTTGTGAAAGTTATTTTACAATATAAAAGAAAAGAATAATAATTTATTATCGTTGTCCAAACAATCACGTCAATATATAATTGTTTTCATCATCAAGAATGACTAGTGATAGCTCTTATAACTTAAAACAAATATTTTCACGATGTGAGTA
>QJPP01000839.1:0-36809 GCA_003996215.1 Jaltomata sinuosa
AAGTACTTTATACACGTAGTGGCGCGTGAATCACCGTAACTAATAAAATTGGATTATGACTCCACGTCAGCATATAAGGTGCAAAGAAATACAGAAAAAAATAGTTTAGGGGGTAATAGGACCCCTGTAAAGATAGAGTGTGTCACTGAGATTTCGATCATAGTTCAAGGAGGTAATTATGCCTTTTCTCTTGTAATATAAATCCGGTTCTTTTTAAACGTTTATGGTTCAATCTAATATTCCCCACTTTGTTGGAGCTGATTTGGAATATCAAACCAACTGTAATTTTAATGTAGCCGATTTGTCATCTTTTTCAATCAGCACCTGCTATTGCTCTAGCTAATTTATCCACCAATAATCGTAAATCTAAATTTCGATATTCTCATGACACATATAATATTAAACTTACCTTGTGATGCAAAAAGAGGCATCAATACTTCCTGATTATCATATCATTAACGATAAAGGTCACATAATATTTTTCATATCAAATTTATAGAATTTAATACTCATCTTAAAATTTGACAAGTTAGTATATAACTTAGTCAAGAGTATTATTTGATTAAATTACTTTTTATCTATTTTTACAGGAAAATGCAAAAGAAATATTGTTTAGATCATTCAACATATAAGGTTAATTTGAAAAAGAAATTATTTTCTTGGTTTTTAAAAATTAAATTAGTTCTACAAATGAAACAAAAAAAGAATTTACAATTTTAATTAAAATATAATTAGGGGAAAATGACGCTTTTAATTCATGAGTTATTGCTTTATTCTAATTTTAGTCCTTGTGATATTCGACTGAACACTTTTGATCTTCAATTTAATAATGCTTATTATTTTGATCCGGTGACTAACAGATTTAATCAAATTAAACTGAATGATAATATGGTGAAGCGTAATAAACTTTTAAAATCAATTCCATAATATGGTGAAGCGTAATCCACTTTTATAATGAAATTCAATTGTTGTAATTGAACAATGATTATCGAGAACTTTTGTAGACGCCTAAATGTGTGCCGAATTAGAATATGCAAAAGTAGGATTTTTCTCGATAATTATATAACGCAAAAAGTATAGTTTCTTAAATGTCCAAAGTGCCCTTACTAACAATTATCATTTCATTTAATTTGATTAGATCTGTTAATCATCAGATCAAAATAACACGTATTAATTAATTAAAGGTCAAAATGCTTACTCGAATATCACAAAAATCAAAATTGGAGTAACACAATAACTCAAGGACTGAAAGTGTCATTTCCTCATAATTTAAGGTAGTATAGAGTATATACAATACGCGTGCTTCTGGAGAAAAAAAACTATATAAGAGTGAAACTTAAAACACTTTTCTCTTCTCTTGTTCTTGTTAGTTCAGTGTCTAGTCAAGAAGAAGAAAGAAGCCATGGATAAGAATGTTGAGTTTCGTGTCTCGGATAGTGAACTCATAACACATTTGTTGAAGTTTGTTGCTCTAAAAAGCTTACCGGAATTCTTTGGGTTTGTGGATGTTTACCAGAAAGAGCCCTGGGAATTGATTCCGGAAAATTCAAAGAAAAATCATTATTTCTTGACTCAATTGAAGAAGAAAAAGAATGCTAGTGATGTCAGATTCAATAGAACTACAGGGGGTGGTGGGAGTTGGACCCAACAAGATAAAGGAAAACCCATTCTTGATGAAGATGAAAATTTGGTTATTGGGTACAAGAGAAGCCTCAATTACAAGAACAAGAAAGACACCTCTTTGAATGGACAGTGGATGATGAAGGAGTATTTTCTTGCTGACTTTCTTGTTCGTCAATTGAAATCAAGCGATGAGACTAAAGATTTTGTTATCTGTGCAATTAAGAGAAACCCCAGATCAGTAATCAAAGGTAATACTACTACTATTGCTTCAGATGATGTTCTTGAGTATAAGAGGTTTATTGATCGTGTATTGCAACAGACTGAATCATCCTCACAACAAACTGAATCATCAGAACCAAAGGATGAAATGTTGCTTTTTGTAAATCAGATTCATTCTGATGACTTGTTTGGAATGGAAAATCAAGAACAGGTGGAACTGGATTGGCTTTCTGTACTCGATTTCGAGGATGATTTACTACAGAATTGCTTGCATTACTAATTATGGAGCTTGATGGGGTTTTTGAAAAAGAGAATTTTTTATTATTGAATTTCTTTGAAATCCAAGATTCTTTTATTAGGGTAGTCATATCTGGGAAATCTAACGGATATATGTTGGTGTCAAGGAACACCAACAAAATTTTGTAATGATTAGTGAAATTTAGTCATTCTTGTAGTTCTCTGCTTATTCCTTCATGATATTCTTAAAAGCTTTTTTGCATACTATGTTTTTTGTGCTGTCTTTAATCTGTCTTTTTTGCAGTCATCTTCTTGTTCATTAGCATTGAAAAATCTTTTCTACTTTGGTGATAGCAGGTTTTCCCCTGAGCTTTCAGTATCTCCGCCCTGTCCTCTCTAATAGCAGCCTTTTCTGGTTGTTCTTCGCCTACTAAGGGGTAAGGGCAGGTTCTACGCGTTGCTTGCCTTTCTTCCTCTTTCTAATGGTAGTGACTTTTTCTGTAAACCTATTGCTATTTGCTTACATGTGTAGGTGGAGGTATTGAAAGTGATGCTCCATTCTGCAAAGTGGCTAAGAATGTGATCCTTGGATGCCTTGCAATTTGCAAGACATGATTAATAGTGAAGAGCTTTCCTTGTACGGTACAACTCCAAATAATTGCACAACCAGCACAGGTGAATTATGTTCTGTGAAGACTATTCTGTTATGATAGCGGATTTTAGTTGAGAATAATTAGTAAAAGGGAAAAGGGTCAAAAATACTCTCCAACTATTGGAAATGGAGCAAATATCCCTCCATTTGATTTTGGGTGCAAAATTACCCTTACCATTACACAATAGGATCAATAATACCCCTGAATAACGGAAAAAGTTAAAAAACAGGATTCAAAAGAATTTTAGAATGAGAAAAGTTTGACTTTCTCTTTTCTTTCTTTCCCCTCCGAATTCTCTCTCCATCCCTCCTCTCTCATTCTGTCCGCTGCCCACTCATTCCCTATCTCTTCGTCTTTGTTCCTTCTTTACAATTTTATATTTTTTGATGTTTCTTTAGTGCTCTTTTGAGTAAGCTGGAGAGTATTCTTACGCTCAACAATCTTTACGATTTGATGTCGTTTTTGTTAGCTAGATACAAAAATAATTTGATGCTAAGCGTTTCCCTTTCGAGATGGGCATTAGTTAGAAACAGTAAGAAAGAAGCTGGTTAGCTGCACATAGAACAGAAGTTGAGCTGTGAGATGTAGAAAACTAGTGATGAGGTAGGTGATTGTATATAATTTTGACTATCCAAAAGATGAGGCTAAATCGTTAGATTGGTAAAGTATGGGTGAAGGGTCAGCTTACCACAATACCTTATTGATAGAATTATTATCTAATATTGATGAGGTACAAAGTTCAGTCTGTGCTTCATTTTTCCTACCTCTTCTTACCTTGAGCCAGACAAAACAAAATGCGGGATAACTATGAAAACTTCTTCTCTTAGACACAGAAAAGCTGAAGTGACAAAATCTACAAGACAGAGTAACTTATAGAGCAGTAAAGCAGTAGCACTTGTAACGAAATAATTGCTAAACACCTCTGCCTTTCCTTTAAAATATTCATTAGAAGACATGAACATCAAACACATTTTAGCAGGGTTTAGTTAAGAGTGGAGCATGATTTCTAAACATGACAAATCAAACAAAGCTTGATGACAACATTATAAGCCTGAACTATGCGCCTTCTTATTTCATATTTTTCCTTTTCTAATGTCTCCAACGAGAAGAATGAAAGGCATGGAGAGAGAATTGGGAGGGGAAGAAGAAAAGAAAAAGTCAAACTTCTCCAATGAGCAGCACTTATTTCATATTTTTGAATCCTGTTTTTGAATCCTGTTTATTTCATTATTGATCCTATTGTGTAACGGTAAGGGTAATTTTGCACCCAAAATCAAACGGAAGGTATATCTGCTCCATTTCCTGTTTTTTAACTTTTCCTTTAGTAAGGGGTATTATTGACAAGAACACATTTTTTTGCATCAAGTACACTTTTGCACTTGCGAGACATCATTTGATATTTTGGTAAGCATAAGTTTAAAAAAAGTGACAAAAGGAAAGGAAGACGTGACTGAAGCATGGTGGATTGATAGAACTTTGTAATGTTTCATTTTATTGTTATATTAGTATTTCTGTTTTGGGAATATACCGTGCTGAAGTTGCAAATAGCTTTTATCTCTTCATGTTTGTGTATCCAGCTTTTAGAGGTTTCTGCATGACTTGTTTTTCTTTTCCATGTTTGTCGCATTGGAGATATTTGCTTAATGTGTCTCTTTTTTCTTCATTTTCCTGTACTATCATGTCTATTAATCGTACGACACCTTAGTACTTACTAAAAGAAGATCATGGCACACTAGTATACTCACCGAATTTTCGAAGCATTGCGTCTGATATATGGAAGAACAAGTTGCCGGTAACAATCTGGTATTTAAGTGGAGAAGAGTAGAGGGGCGGGCCCATTATCCCCGAGTTCAGAAGACTGCGGTTGGTCCCAAGGCTTGGCCCCAGACGGATTTCTCAGTCATAAGAAAAAAGTTGTCTATGAAACTTTATAACTCTTTTCTTGAAACTTTTGCTATTTGTCAGGAGTTATGATTGCAGAATGGCTTTATCATTAAATATCATCCTCTGCTATTACTCATCATTTTTCATGACTTTCCTTGGTCGCAGAAGACATTCTCATTTGCAGTGAGGGATTTCCTGATCAGCGTTGGCCCTCTAAAAGACTTTTCGTCCGTATGAGAATTAATGAACTGGAATTGCTAAGCAAAGTAACGAACTGGTTAGTTCTCTTGTTGATAGCATGCCTAGCTTGAATCCAGTTAATGGTGGAGGTTTAACTTGTTTTCTCTTTGTTTGGAGATATGCACTTACATTTGTTCTGCTAAATACTAAAATACCCTACCAGCTTGTCGTCTCTCTACCATTTTGTATGACTAGTTTGGCTTCAGTACGTGAGTGAGCAATCTGTCTTGCACGTTATATTAAATGATCAGGAAACCAACATACAGTTAAGTACTTTGTGGTATTCATGAATTACATTTTCATCAGGAAAATACAATCTTCTTGTCGATTTGAATGTTATGAAAAGCTGGATTGCAAGTGTGGGCTTTCTCCATTTGTATGTAACACAAAATTTTGATGGAATCTTTGTTTATAAGCTATACTTTTTCTTTTTGAAGTAATAATTTCATTGATAGCAAATGTGTTAGAGCTTGATACCATGATTGACCCATCACTATACAAAACTTATGATGCTCATACCCTTTCGGATGTACTGTAACGAGCCCTTTGCTGGCATACATTAATAAGCTTTCATCTTACCTTCCAGTTTAATAGATTGGGAGAAAATCTCGGTATACATTAGTCAAGTTGTATATAAGAAATGGTAGAACCTACCACAAAACATGATTCTCTACAAAAACACTCAAATCAACATTACTCACTGGAGTCGTGTGGATGCTCAAAAATTGACTCAAAACAGAAAATATGACCTAACATGTACAAGTGTATTTTCAACCTCCTCAAGAGATCTCTTGTTACCCTCATCCAAAGGATCCAAATCTGGGGCACTATTATCCGTTGCACCTGTCTTTTGCAGGTGTTATAGGGCTTCAATAGTCTGCTGTTTAGTATTTGGTTTACTCACTTTAATCATGTTGCTGCTGTCAAAATCCTCTGTTATAGCTATCCTCTGCTTTTATCGAAAGAGCTAATTAGTAAATCAACTGTTTAAAACTTTGTTTGGTCTCATGATGCTGATACAAATTTGTGTCATTGTGATTCTCCAGAAAAAATGACTGCATGTTTGTTTCTATTTCTCATCATATATATGATCTTATACGTCAATTAAAATCAGTTTTTCTAGTTTGGAACCAATTAGTTAGCTTAGTATTGGTAAAGGAACTTTGTTACTATATTTTACTAGTTTAGGTAGTTTAGAACATCACTTGAGCCTTTTGTTGTATGTCTCTTAACAATTGTCATAGGAGGATGAAGAAGAAGATGAGTACTTGCCCGCAATTAAAGCCAAAAGAAAAAAAGTACTAACATTTTTAAAGTATCAGTTCCTGCATTAGTCAACAAATTGCATTTGCAATGTGCATTCTCATATTCATTGCCTGTCTAATTTCTGGTTAAAAGGACAGCTTTGCTAGTTGAATCTTTTAAATTCTTAAAAAGAGGATTTGGCATCAGTATCAGTTCATTATTAATTAGGGGCAGTAAATAGAGAAACATCATGCCTTAAGAATGAGGACAAATGTCTCAAAGAACCAAGAGAAGAAGAGAATAAACTATTGGTTATAACATCTATTCATGGTATCTTCTTATTTCAAAATGGAACAGCTTCAAACACAGATTACTGAACATTACAACCTACATTTAATATGTAAAAGTACCTACAACTTGTGTGCTGAACTTGGGCTCTTATAGCTGCAAACACACGTTACATTATTTACCTTTATAATAGGAATAATTACAGTCCAATGCCTTTGGGTGATCTAGTTTACAAAATAGTCAGGAAATGTATAGGTTTTGTATATTTAAGTATAATATACATACCTATACATATAATATACATAATCAGTATATAGGTTCATATTGCTAAATTTCCCTTTATCATATTAGTCATTTCTAAGAATTCTAGTGTTTGGATTCTAGTGAAGTTACATTTCTACACACGTTATCTCTATTTGAATGGTTCTTGGTTCCTTCATTATCATTGAAAACATATGCTACTGTATGTCAAGTGACAGTGTGTCACTGGGAACTTCTGTTGTTATTTGGTACGCCTTTTCTTAAAAGGGAGCATGGAGAACTACAACTGTTGTTGTACTCACTTGGTTGTGGATGCTAATTGCTAAATAGATCAGGAAGTACCTTAGATATTTCTCTCCTAGAATTTGAGAAACTTTGCACCTGGGTAACCTTTATTTTTTCCCATCTATGTGGATAGTTTGATTTTGGTGTGTTTAAGTATAGGTCATGTCTGCTGCATCAGAAATCTTGACCCATTTTGTTCTCAGTCAGTCTTCATCTGCATATGCTTGTGCTACATCTCGAAGGTGAAAGAGAAAAGTTAGGCATAATTTTCTGCGTATGTGGAATCCACTGGCAGCCCTTCCTTAAAACATACATAACTTCTTGTACAAAGCTCGGATTGACGAGCAGTTTATTTATTTAGAACCTAGATTCAAAGACCTTTAGTTTGTTAGGTAATTCAACACTTAACTCTTTATATCCGTGGAGATATACTTGTGTGAAGTTGGACCTTGTACGACCTCACATGGAAAAATTGTCTATACTGTAGCTCTCAACTCGACTTTGTACTAGATCTCTCCTTAAACCTTAAATCACTTCCAACACACTTACTATAATCGTTTTAATGACCATAAGGTATGATACTAGTCTGTAGCCTCTCTTGGCACATAGAAATATTATTTCTTGTCGTTGTTTCCGCACTTTAAAGTATTGATCCATTTTGGGCCTTAAGTCTCAGTTCAAACAATGGTCCACTGGATCCTTGATCTTTAGGCTTAACTACAGCCTTATTCTCCCTAGTCTGTATAGATTTTTCAACATCGAACCAGTCTTACTTTAGCTCAGAGGTACGGGGTGTTACAATTACTGTATGAACCTGGTTCTTCAATACATAGATGTCAACATAAAATAGTACACCTTTAACTTAGCATAACGTTAGGGCGAGTGGATTCTACCTACTGATGGGGTTTGAACCCTCCATTTCAATTGCGGACGACATCTCAACTGTAGTGCAGAAAATCCATCAAGTAAGTTGTCCCTTAATCCGATTGAATTATGAAGGAAAAATACAAAGGAAGGATAAACAAATTTCTCGTTTATACATAAAAACACTCGAAATACATTCATACATGAACACTCAAAATACATATACTAAAAGAGCACCAAACCACTGCTTCCCAGAAGTACAACTGAGAAACTGATTTATTTTATTCAAAATAGAAAATACAACTTGGATTCCTGAACATTAAAGCTCAGGAATTCCATTTATTGCTGCACATGGAAATGGAAATTCATTTCCAATAGAAACATGCATATATGCTTGTTGAAAATATAAATCATCTCAATTCTCAACCAAAAGGATTTCCACCTTCCACAGGCATATCTGTGAAAGGGTACCATGGGAATACTCTGCTTTCTTTAGTTTTTTTGGTCGAAAAGTAAACTTTCTTTCCAACCAGTATAACTTAGTACAGCCCATTGGCTATTTTGAACTCTAGAGCCAATTCTCAAAAAAACTTAAACAACTTCTTAACCGTAAGTTTTACTCTATGAACTATACAATTTATCTAGGATAATTGTTTAAATTGCTGAGTATGTAGTTCCATTTTGTATGCTTCTGCCCTTTTATGTGAAGCTGAAGATTGATGTTCTTGATCCAACCTCTTACGTCCTTCCTTTGTTGTTGGAATCGTCTTGCATTCCTCTCCTTCCAAATATTATAAACTGAGGCAGCAAATAACCATCCTAGTATCTGGGCTTTTGGTCTTCCATTTTTCACCATGCTAGTCAGCCAATTCACTTCTTCATCCCATGGTAACACCTGTCTGTGAAATCCCATCCAAACGAGCAGAGTATTCCACAGTACTTTTGAGTATTCACAATTGAAATATATGTGGGAGAAAGTCTCTACTTCCCCTGTATTGCACAACACACAATCTTGATTCACTAGTATTCCCCACTTTTCCAATCTGTCGACAGTTGCCATTCGTTGATGCAATGCTATCCACAAAATGAACGGGTGTTTTGGTACTAAACCTTTGTTCATAATAAGGCTCTTCCAGTTCACCTTTTGGTACTGCAGGATAGTCTTTATATAAGCTTCCTTGATACTAAAGACGTCATTCTTCACCGCCTGCTTTAACACATCAGTGATATTTCCATTGTGGATCCAAAGTCGTGCGTCCAATATCTTCCTGACGATCCAACAAGCTTGTGGAGGGGTCCTCATGAAATTGATATCCTGCCTCTTAATATAGAAACTGTGAATCCATTGGACCCAAAGAGTATCTTTTTTTTGTGACACTGCCCAAAGTAGTTTACTTATAGCTGCTCTATTCCACTGATGAAAATCAATAAGGTTTAAGCCTCCTGCTCCTCTCGGCTTACACATTGTTTCCCATGATATCAGTGCTCTCCTGGATCTTTCAGTGCTTCCCGTCCACAATAAAGTTCTACATATGCCTGTAATCAGCTGAATCACCTTCTTTGGGATTAGGAATATTTGCGCCCAGTAAGTCTGCATTTCAAAGAGTATACTCTTAATAAGTTGCACTCTTCCACTGTAGGATAGAAGTTTTGTAGTCCAACATCTAATCCTAGCCACCATTCTCTCTACCAGAGGCATGCACTGTTGAATAGTGATCTTCTTAGATGACAATGGAACTCCAAGGTATTTGAAAGGCAATTCTCCCTTGGAAAATTACATTTCTGTTATGATTTGCTCTTTGAATTCCTGAGTAGTGTCTGCCATGTAAAGAGAGCTCTTCTCCATATTGGCTTTCAAAGCAGAGACATCTGAGAAGTAATTGAAGGCTTGTATCAAGGCCACAATGGAGTCTTTGTCTGCTGCACAACACATAAGTAAATCATCCGCGAAACACACATGAACCAACCTGAGTTTGGCACTCCGAGGATGGTACTTAAAGTTAGTGTTGAGGTGCAGTTTCTTTAATGTTCTAATCAAATATTCTATTACCAACACAAAAAGGTAAGGTGACGGAGGGTCCCCCTGCCTCAGTCCCTTTTTCCCCATGAAACTAGGGGTTAAACCACCGTTAATTAGCAAGGAATAACTAACAGTAGTTACACATTGCATCACTAGATTCACAAATTTGATAGGAAGTCCATACTCCAGTAGCACCATTTCCAAAAATCCCCATTCAACAGAATCATATGCTTTCTTGATATCTACCTTGATCATGCATCTTGGAGTTACCCCTTTTTGAGTGTATCCTTTGAGCAGTTCATGAGCTATAATCACATTATCTATAATGTTTCTTCCTGCAATGAAGGTAGATTGGGAATGCCCAACTAGATAGTCCACCACTTGTTTCAACCTTGCTGTGAGCACCTTAGCTATGATCTTGTACATGGTTGAGCAACAAGCGATAGGTCTATACTCTTTCACATATGTAGGGTTGGCTACTTTAGGCAATAGAGTGATAGTTGTACAATTAATCTCTTTCAGCATTTTACCTGATTTAAAGAACTGTATTACTGCCAATACTATAGCATCTCCAATCAACCCCCAAAGTTCTCTAAAGAATTCCACATTGAACCCATCCTTACCTGGTGCCTTATCAGGAGGCATCTTCTTCACTACTGTAATGATTTCTTCCCTTGTGATAGGTTGGATCAGGTTTTGTTGTTGTATTCTAGTTAGGCAGGGGCCATTTTAGGAAGCATCAAGATTGATGCAATGTATTTAGATAATAAGATCCGAAAATAAATTTACAATAAATTACTTCTTTTCTCCTAAGAAAATACATATGAAATGATTTGTGTACTATTCACTTGAAAGTCATCACTTGTAGACTTTGACCCTGTCTACATATGACATAACATTGATTACTTGGTATTCATTGGAGAAGTTCCTATCCATTTCTTGGTTAAACTATAGTCTAACACAACTTGCATTTTAATTTACAACATTATAGTTTCTTAAGTATTATTAATTTGGAAGCATCTCAACCAAGGGTGTGATGTAATGGGTGAATTCTTTCGTCTTTAATCAGAATTTTTGTGTTTGAGCTCCGATAATGGAGAAAACCTCCTTGTAGGGAGCACTCCTCCATCCAACAAATTTAAATTAGTCAGACAAATAATTTTAAATATTAAATAGTTATCAAAAAAAGGGAAGCTTCTAGGTTTCTGACGAAGTACTAAAGTAAATTTAGGAAAAAATTGGGGATTAAATTTATTCTATGTTTTATTGGAGGTGATTATAATCTGAATAACCTGTCCCGAGCTTATATTAATGTTAAAAATATTTTGATTTCAAACCAAACGACCCCTTTAAGTACTTATTTTGGAAAGGCTTAATACACAAAGTGGCCTCTAAACATTTTTTCGCAACTAAACATCTCTACGTTAGTGAAACCTAACATATATAAAGAAGCTAGAATTTTGAAATAATGAATTTTATATTCTAAAAAAGACGGTCTATTAATTCTGAATAGTTATTTATACATAATAAGTGAATTTTTATATACAAACACAGAATTTATGCAAAAATTATTGGACCATAGACAGTCTTATAGCTCCGTTCCTAAACTAAAACACCTCAATTGCCTTACGTGGATAACACATGAAATAAGATTGGACACGTCATCTCATCTTCTTTGTTGCTCCTCTCTTTACAAAGGGAAAAGGTGCTAGTTGGAGTTTTAATTCATGTATTAAGTATTTTCGAAAAAAAATTCTCATATTTTATATTTTAGCTTTTTGATGATGTGGATCACAAGCTACAACCATTATATAAATAATTTGTCAATTCAGGTGCATCCTTTAAGGCTACTAGGCTCATCTGAACTAGGAACATGTGCAGTTTGTAGAGGAGCATGTAACGCTTCTTCATGGCGTTATAGGTGCGCACTATGTGAATTCGATATTCACATGGAGTGTGTGTTGGTACATTGCGAAAAGAAAAAAACATGGCTAGAAAACTCGAAGTACGTTCCACCATCGGTATTTCCGAAGACACAATATTTTGAAGGTCATGCTTATGACATTCCATATTGGACTCCTAATCATAACAACATGCCACATTCACATCCACACCCACAACATCAATGTCATTCTCCGGCTCAGACTCATCATGGTGGAAGTGCTGGTAGACAAATTGGAAAAATTATGTTTGTATTGGTGAGAGTAGTTACACTTGCATTGATTCTTGGGTTGTGAAATAGAAGCGGGAAGATGCAGAGCCAGAATTTTGTTTGTTATGAGGGGAATCAAGACCAAATCAGGATAAAATTGCAACAAATGACCCTCAAATTTTAAATATAGTTCTCTATGACTCTATCTCATACTCTGTGTATGTATGTAAATAAAATAATCTTCTCAATTGGTTTCTTAGTTAATACTTACTTGTACATTCATATCATTTTGGGACTTAGAAATTTAATTCTCCCACGTAATTTTCATCAAGTGAGTATTAATTCAGACTATAAATAGTGTTATAATAGCTCGTCCTTCACAACAATTTTTGCAATAATACCCAAATAGACGTGACAAAAGTTTCTTCATTAGGATAAAAAATGGGCGACTACTTAAATATTCTCACCAATTAATTATTGATATTCTTGAATCATCGAAAATAGACAAAATTGAAGTTGGATTCATTATTGAAATCAATAAATATACGTCGATAACCATAAACTTACATTTCCTTTAAATGGAGTTTGCTCTACAAATTTAGCCATGATTGTTTTGATTTTGGTTTAACTCACTACTCTACTTACTCACTTGCTTAGATCTGTTTGTCTTTTCAGAAATAACTTATGAAAATCGTGAATAAATGCCACCGAGAATCTGGAATTGGAATACCGATCTTCGAATCTATTAGGCACGAAAACTTAGGTTGAGCCTGAAGGAGTTGCACACTTGCATGAACCAGATTTCCAGAGTTGCACAATATATACGCTTGTTGTCTAACAACTGGTGCATATTTATCTTTTTCGTTAACAAACTGAATTAAAGGAAATTCTTAAACAGGTTTTCTATCAAAAAATGTCATGTGGCTTTAAATAATTACCTCAATTATTTTTTATCCTTACCGACCTGACCCGACTACAAAATAAAACATCTAACCCCTCTTTTACTCAGATCCGGTCCAAACTCATTTTATGACTAAGGGGAAGAGGGATTGATTTATTTATTTTTCATTTGAGTCGGGTCTGGAGGGGTTAAAAAAATGAATGAGGTAATTTTAAAGTCACATGACATTTTTTGAGTTAAAAAAACAGTTTTAGAATTTTTTTTAATTCATTAAATAATGTATATTAACCAAAAAAGGTAAATATGTATTAATTGTTAGATGACGAGTTATATATACACCATTTTTTGAACAAGAGATGTATCCGCTCTAAATCATAAAATTTGAGGGGTATATTTACCCTTTCCCCTCAATTATAAAAGTAGCCTATTATGAGAAATCAGTGCAAATAATACTAAGCATTTGCATAATATTCCTTTTCTGGGTCTAGAAGTGGTAAAAGCTTTTGGTGTTCAGTATTTACTCAATAGATACATAACATATTTTTCCACATAAATGTTCAGAAATTTTTTTCTTTTTTTTTCCTTTTAAAACTTAACCAATATGGTTAGTTTACATGTACTTTTACTTCATTAAATTACTTAATTATAATAAATTTACATAATATAATGTAAACATTCAATGCGGGTAAATATTTACCGTCTAAAAATAGCTTGGAAACACGTATCAAGTAATTAAGATGTTCACTTTGACCAAGGATACAAATTTGATTAATCATAATCCCATATTAAAAAAGAATCAAATATTTAAGACAGAAAAATCTTAATAACTCTTGGTTGACTACATAAATTTGACTTGATTGATAAGGATTTAATTCCCTTTCACATTTCCCCGGCCCTAAATTTTTTCATTTAAGGCTCAATAAGCCAAACAAAAAAAAACACAATTACCTCTTTAACTTGTCGAGAAAATTAATACAGCTTCTATATTTAGCTATAACCCCCGTCTTTATAATAAAAATTTTCCAATAGAAAAGTTAGTATCATAGTTTTAAAAAAAATGGGGAGATCGATTTCGAGTACTTGTTCATCAATCTCACTAATTTTTATTATTTTATTAAGTGTTGATCTCTTTGGTGCAAGTTCGAAAGCAAGTGCGACCAGCCAGCTAGTTAAAACTGCTTGTGATCTATGTGAAGTTAAAGACTTTTGCTACAACGTCTTGGGACAAAATCCCGAGGCTAATAGGGCAACAACAAGGTTCAATCTCGAAAATGTGACAATTCAATTGGCATATTCAAACCACACAAAAATTCACAGGAAGATTCTCACCGTCACTACGAATGAAAAAAATCCAACATTTAAGCAAATTTATAGACAGTGTCTTCATCAATATGTGCTTATGAAATCGGATTTCGACTTCATAGTTCATACTTTGGTCACGAAAGGTGATATGGGTCAAGCGATCGAAGGGGCACGGACACATTTATTTGCTTGTATGTCTTTATTTGCGCAATCACCCGCTACTCCGAACCCGTTTGCTCAGGATAATGATAATCTTGCTTCCTTCTTGGAACTTATTAGGGATATTTCTTTCATACCCCTAATTTGATTATATTGGCTTATGAATAAGAAACATTTACTTTTTTTGCTTCCTATAGTTGTATGATTTAGTTGTTTTGCCATATTTATGGAATGAATGATCAAAAGTTTTAATGGCATTGAATCAAGATACACTTCATGAATATTGTAGATTTGTGATGGAATATTTATGATAGACTAGCCAGTTACATAATTTTAACGAATTTCTAATGGTTTTATTACAAAATTCGTCATCAATGTGAACAAACTTTTTCATGATTTTTTTCTTTCTATAAAAAAAAGACATTTTAATGCTCAAATTTGTGACAGATTTTTCCCTTGCAAATATTATATTTTCTAAATATTGATGGAAATTTGCTTTGTTTTTCCTCTTTTTCCCTTTATATATATAGACAGTATGAGTATTTTTCACATTATCATATCATTTAAAAGGTAATTTTAAGTAATTACCTCTAATAAGTTGAATTAGTAGCATGAAACATATGGCAAATATGCTCTATGACAGGTTAAATTTCATCAATAGTGTAAAATTTACAAGAATATATAAGTTAATTCTTTAAATGTGTCGAACTAGTATGTGAACTTGTATTTGAATCCAAAAATATGTTAGTGGTGTTTTAAATATTTAAATATAATGATAATCTTATTGTCAAATATTAAGATCTAATTTCTTATTGTATAACCAACAAGAGATGTGGTGAAATGAATAAGATTCCTCCATCTTTAATTAGAGATTTCGAATTTGAGCCTTAAATATGGAAAAGATCTATTTGGAAGCGCTCCTCCCTTAAGGCTTACGCAATGTGAATCCGAATTTTGATCTCCTTGCCATGAGGATAATGGAAAAGGAATATATTTGTGGCATTTTAAAGGCAAACAACCGGAAATCAAAGTAAATTGGTAAAAAGAGTTCTTAAGAGGCGTCACCCTATACACAAAAATTCAAAATTGGCTCGTTATGCACGTGTAACATTTGTTTTTATTATAGTATTGTTTCAGTATGTTTGATTACACCTCGACTATTTCACCAAGTATCCACTACAACTTCAGAATAATACGAGAATTGAGTAATTTTGTCTACCAAGGCTTAGGCAGGTGAAGAAAAATCACCTAATAAATTTTGTACCTACTGAAATCTAAGCCTTACTCCGTATGTAACATGTTCTTTGTACAGACGTTTTCCTAATAAAGTAAGTATCCCTCCGTCTTAATTTATGTAACAATTTTCGCTTTTTTAGAGTCAGTTTGACTAATTTTTAAAGTTAAATTGAATTAGATAATTAACATAATATTTTCAATAAAAATTTAAATATTTAAATACTATACGAAAAATATTATAGTTGCAAGTTTTCTCATGTCAGTATATATGATGAAAAAATACACTATAAAAAGTAAATTAAAGTCTACATAATTTGAATCTCGAAAAATGAAAAGTGGCACGTAAATTGAGACAGAAGGAATACTTTCTAAGTTCCCATTGCGAGAAAAAAAAGTATATTATGAACATTTGCATATATCCTTTTTCTGGGTAAATGATATTGGTACGTTTTTAGAATCCTATTAATTGAATAAGATCAGCCTCCTAAGACAATTTGAGAAATCACTTAAACATATGACAATGTAGTAACATTTAGATTATTATAATTCCATATTAAAAAAGAATCAAATATCAACATTTCTAATTGGTAAAAACATTTAATAGTGTTCTACACTAATTAAACTTGTGCCTTTTATATAATGAACCAACCCATATTTATAATCTCAAAACTGAGAAATTAGGAGTAGAAGAGAGAAAAAAAATGGGAAAATCAACCTCAGTACTGATCTTCATCCATTGTATAATTTTACTAAGTGTTACTCTCTTTGTTACAAGTTTAGGTACAAATCTTGTTAGCAAAGTTTGTGCTTTATTTGAAGCAGAACAAGACTTTTGTTACAACAATTTGGCACAAAATGTAGAGGCACAAAAGGCAACAAATAAGCATGATCTTGAAGGAATTACAATCAATTTGGCACTTGATAATCACAGCACCTTTATCAAGAAGCTTGTGAATGCCACATTATTTGAAAAAGATCCAAACCTTAAGGAGATTTATGGGAAATGTCTTGATGAATACCTTCTTATAGCATCAGAATTTCAGTACATAAATGACACATTTAATTCAAATGGTAATGTTGGTGAATCTACATTTAGTGCATTTAGTCGTTTATCAACTATTATGCATTATTTTATGGGAAATCCACCTCCTCCTAATCCATTTGCTGAGGCAAGTGATAATGTGGGATCTTTTCTTGGTCTTATTAAAGGTATTGCTAATATGAATATATGACCATGTTTTCTCTTTTGAGTTCAATTTAATTGTATGATTCAATTGATCCTTTAATACATCTATGGAATAAGAGACTAAATTTATTTGAATTGTTGTTGTTTTAATTTACATTTTTTTTCCTTTTCACAATAAAGATTTTGGCGAAGCCCTTATAGCATCGCTAATATGGGGCTCGATAATTTCGATGATGGGGCTATATTTCCTCGCAAATTAACTCAACTACAATTGCATATGGTTGGTAAGCTGCATTTCTTCCGGAGCTGTTGAGTTAGAGATTTTGAGTCGAGTTATGTATATGTACAGTCGACGGGTTGGTTGGGGCCTTGTCCCGCCTATGGGTTATTTTGTTTACTCGTAGAGACTTCTAGACTTGTGATATATGTCAGCTTGTTTGACACGGCCTTGTCGTTAGCTGTTTACTCTGATGTTGGCTTCGTTAGCCTTGTGTCTGACGATTCTGAGTTTAGCCTTGTCAGCCTTTTGGTTACCTGAGTATTTTCTGAGATTAGTCTCGTTGAGATTGAGTTATTATTATTTACTTGTTGTTGAGCTATTACCATTTCTGATTGCTATATTTAGAGACCTCGTTGGTCTCAGAAGCTGATCTTTTAGTCCCCTCGAATAACAAAATCAAATATCTACAAGGAGATTAACACTTCATGTTGATAGTCTGCTACAAGACGCTCCTGATGCAACTTCCTTTGTTTTTATCTGCATATCAATACTTCATTCCATTTGAGGAGTTTGTACAACTTATTTATTTTTAGTTATTTTCCTTTCTTTCTTTGTGAAATAGTATTTATTTTCCTCCTCACTTTTAACTTTTTTTTCTCTTTCATTTATTTCTTATCTCTTCACTTTAAATTAGTTTGAAAAAATTAAGTGTATTTCTTTTAGAAGAATAATTTTAATAAAATCTAAAAAAGTGTCCTTTACTTTAACGTTTTAATTTTTACATTTTTTATTTGACTTCCTTCACTTTTTTGGTATCCATTCGAAATTAACTTATTTTAAATACAAGGCTTTGAAATTAAATTTGAAAATAAGAAAATAAGAAGAATAAACAAAAGATATAGAAAAGAAAAAAGAAAAAACAACGAAAGAAGGTAAAAAGAAAGAAAAAGAAAAAATAAAAAAATAAATTTTTTTGTGTATTTGAGAAAAGTATAAATACAAGGCAAAGAAACTAAATTTTTTTTATGTGTATTTACTAATTTTAAATACAAGGCAAATAAACTAAGAAAAAAAACTAAAAAAAAATCAAAAAGTACTTTATACACGTAGTGGTGCGTGTGAATCACCATAACTAATAAAATTGGATTATGACTCCACGTCAGCACATAAGGTGCAAAAAAATATAGAAAAAAATAGTTTATGGGGTAATAGAACCCCTGTAAAGATAGAGTGTGTCGCTGGGATTTCGGTCATAGTTCAAAGAGGTACTTATGCCTTTTCTCTTGTAATATAGATCCGATTCTTTTTAAACGTTTATGGTTCAATCTAATATTTCCCACTTTGTTGGAGCTGATTTGGAATATCAAACCAACTGTAATTTTAATGTAGCCGATTTGTCATCTTTTTCAATCAGCACCCGCTATTGCTCTAGCTAATTTGTCCACCAGTAATCGTAAATCTAAATTTCGATATTCTCATTACACATATAATATTAAACTTACCTTGTGATGCAAAAAGAGGCATAAATACTTCCTGATTATCATATCATTAACGATAAAGGTCACATAATATTTTTCATATCAAATTTATAGAATTTAATACTCATCTTAAAATTTGACAAGTTAGTATATAACTTAGTCAAGAGTATTATTTGATTAAATTACTTTTTATCTATTTTTACAGGAAAATGCAAAAGAAATATTGTTTTTTTTTAAAAAAATTTGTTCAGATCAATTCAACATATAAGGTTAATTTGAAAAAGAAATTATTTTCTTGGTTTTTAAAAATTAAATTAGTTCTACAAATGAAACAAAAAAAGAATTTACAATTTTAATTAAAATATAATTAGGGGAAAATGACGCTTTTAATTCATGAGTTATTGCTTTATTCTAATTTTAGTCCTTGTGATATTCGACTAAGCACTTTTGATCTTCAATTTAACAATGCGTATTATTTTGATCCGGTGACTAACAGATTTAATCAAATTAAACTGAATGATAACTAGGGTGAAGCGTCATACACTTTTAAAATCAATTCCATAATATGGTGAAGCGTAATCCACTTTTATAATGAAATTCAATTGTTGTAATTGAACAATGATTATCGAGAACTTTTGTAGACGCCTAAATGTGTGCCGAATTAGAATATGCAAAAGTAGGATTTTTCTCGATAATTATTTAATGCAAAAAGTATAGTTTCTTAAATGTCCAAAGTGCCCTTACTAACAGTTATCATTTCATTTAATTTGATTAGATCTGTTAATCATCAGATCAAAATAACACGTATTAATTAATTAAAGGTCAAAATACTTAATCAAATATCACAAAAATCAAAATTGGAGTAACACAATAACTCAAGGACTGAAAGTGTCATTTCCTCATAATTTAAGGTAGTATAGAGTATATACAATACGCGTGCTTCTGGAGAAAAAAAACTATATAAGAGTGAAACTTAAAACACTTTTCTCTTCTCTTGTTCTTGTTAGTTCAGTGTCTAGTCAAGAAGAAGAAAGAAGCCATGGATAAGAATGTTGAGTTTCGTGTCTCGGATAGTGAACTCATAACACATTTGTTGAAGTTTGTTGCTCTAAAAAGCTTACCGGAATTCTTTGGGTTTGTGGATGTTTACCAGAAAGAGCCCTGGGAATTGATTCCGGAAAATTCAAAGAAAAATCATTATTTCTTGACTCAATTGAAGAAGAAAAAGAATGCTAGTGATGTCAGATTCAATAGAACTACAGGGGGTGGTGGGAGTTGGACCCAACAAGATAAAGGAAAACCCATTCTTGATGAAGATGAAAATTTGGTTATTGGGTACAAGAGAAGCCTCAATTACAAGAACAAGAAAGACACCTCTTTGAATGGACAGTGGATGATGAAGGAGTATTTTCTTGCTGACTTTCTTGTTCGTCAATTGAAATCAAGCGATGAGACTAAAGATTTTGTTATCTGTGCAATTAAGAGAAACCCCAGATCAGTAATCAAAGGTAATACTACTACTATTGCTTCAGATGATGTTCTTGAGTATAAGAGGTTTATTGATCGTGTATTGCAACAGACTGAATCATCCTCACAACAAACTGAATCATCAGAACCAAAGGATGAAATGTTGCTTTTTGTAAATCAGATTCATTCTGATGACTTGTTTGGAATGGAAAATCAAGAACAGGTGGAACTGGATTGGCTTTCTGTACTCGATTTCGAGGATGATTTACTACAGAATTGCTTGCATTACTAATTATGGAGCTTGATGGGGTTTTTGAAAAAGAGAATTTTTTATTATTGAATTTCTTTGAAATCCAAGATTCTTTTATTAGGGTAGTCATATTTGGGAAATCTAACGGATATATGTTGGTGTCAAGGAACACCAACAAAATTTTGTAATGATTAGTGAAATTTAGTCATTCTTGTAGTTCTCTGCTTATTCCTTCATGATATTCTTAAAGCTTTTTTGCATACTATGTTTTTTGTGCTGTCTTTAATCTGTCTTTTTTGCAGTCATCTTCTTGTTCATTAGCATTGAACAATCTTTTCTACTTTGGTGATAGCAGGTTTTCCCCTGAGCTTTCAGTATCTCCTCCCTGTCCTCTCTAATAGCAGCCTTTTCTGGTTGTTCTTCGCCTACTAAGGGGTAAGGGCAGGTTCTACGCGTTGCTTGCCTTTCTTCCTCTTTCTAATGGTAGTGACTTTTTCTGTAAACCTATTGCTATTTGCTTACATGTGTAGGTGGAGGTATTGAAAGTGATGCTCAATTCTGCAAAGTGGCTAAGAATGTGATCCTTGGATGCCTTGCAATTTGCAAGACATGATTAATAGTGAAGAGCTTTCCTTGTATGGTACAACTCCAAATAATTGCACAACCAGCACAGGTGAATTATGTTCTGTGAAGACTATTCTGTTATGATAGCGGATTTTAGTTGAGAATAATTAGTAAAAGGGAGAAGGGTCAAAAATACTCTCCAACTATTGGAAATGGAGCAAATATCCGTCCATTTGATTTTGGGTGCAAAATTACCCTTACCATTACACAATAGGATCAATAATATCCGACTAACGGAAAAAGTTAAAAAACAGGATTCAAAAGAATTTTAGAATGAGAAAAGTTTGACTTTCTCTTTTCTTTCTTTCCCCTCCGAATTCTCTCTCCATCCCTCCTCTCTCATTCTGTCCGCTGCCACTCATTCCCTATCTCTTCGTCTTTGTTCCTTCTTTACAATTTTATATTTTTTGATGTTTCTTTAGTGCTCTTTTGAGTAAGCTGGAGAGTATTCTTACGCTCAACAATCTTTACGATTTGATGTCGTTTTTGTTAGCTAGATACAAAAATAATTTGATGCTAAGCGTTTCCCTTTCGAGATGGGCATTAGTTAGAAACAGTAAGAAAGAAGCTGGTTAGCTGCACATAGAACAGAAGTTGAGCTGTGAGATGTAGAAAACTAGTGATGAGGTAGGTGATTGTATATAATTTTGACTATCCAAAAGATGAGGCTAAATCGTTAGATTGGTAAAGTATGGGTGAAGGGTCAGCTTACCACAATACCTTATTGATAGAATTATTATCTAATATTGATGAGGTGCAAAGTTCAGTCTGTGCTTCATTTTTCCTACCTCTTCTTACCTTGAGCCAGACAAAACAAAATGAGGGATAACTATGAAAACTTCTTCTCTTAGACACAGAAAAGCTGA
The DNA here is from genome assembly GCA_003996215.1 of Jaltomata sinuosa. Classification (NCBI taxonomy): domain Eukaryota; kingdom Viridiplantae; phylum Streptophyta; class Magnoliopsida; order Solanales; family Solanaceae; genus Jaltomata; species Jaltomata sinuosa. The sequence goes on from QJPP01000839.1 coordinate 21,661, forward strand.
AGTGACAAAATCTACAAGACAGAGTAACTTATAGAGCAGTAAAGCAGTAGCACTTGTAACGAAATAATTGCTAAACACCTCTGCCTTTCCTTTAAAATATTCATTAGAAGACATGAACATCAAACACATTTTAGCAGGGTTTAGTTAAGAGTGGAGCATGATTTCTAAACATGACAAATCAAACAAAGCTTGATGACAACATTATAAGCCTGAACTATGCGCCTTCTTATTTCATATTTTTCCTTTTCTAATGTCTCCAACGAGAAGAATGAAAGGCATGGAGAGAGAATTGGGAGGGGAAGAAGAAAAGAAAAAGTCAAACTTCTCCAATGAGCAGCACTTATTTCATATTTTTGAATCCTGTTTTTGAATCCTGTTTATTTCATTATTGATCCTATTGTGTAACGGTAAGGGTAATTTTGCACCCAAAATCAAACGGAAGGTATATCTGCTCCATTTCCTGTTTTTTAACTTTTCCTTTAGTAAGGGGTATTATTGACAAGAACACATTTTTTTGCATCAAGTACACTTTTGCACTTGCGAGACATCATTTGATATTTTGGTAAGCATAAGTTTAAAAAAAGTGACAAAAGGAAAGGAAGACGTGACTGAAGCATGGTGGATTGATAGAACTTTGTAATGTTTCATTTTATTGTTATATTAGTATTTCTGTTTTGGGAATATACCGTGCTGAAGTTGCAAATAGCTTTTATCTCTTCATGTTTGTGTATCCAGCTTTTAGAGGTTTCTGCATGACTTGTTTTTCTTTTCCATGTTTGTCGCATTGGAGATATTTGCTTAATGTGTCTCTTTTTTCTTCATTTTCCTGTACTATCATGTCTATTAATCGTACGACACCTTAGTACTTACTAAAAGAAGATCATGGCACACTAGTATACTCACCGAATTTTCGAAGCATTGCGTCTGATATATGGAAGAACAAGTTGCCGGTAACAATCTGGTATTTAAGTGGAGAAGAGTAGAGGGGCGGGCCCATTATCCCCGAGTTCAGAAGACTGCGGTTGGTCCCAAGGCTTGGCCCCAGACGGATTTCTCAGTCATAAGAAAAAAGTTGTCTATGAAACTTTATAACTCTTTTCTTGAAACTTTTGCTATTTGTCAGGAGTTATGATTGCAGAATGGCTTTATCATTAAATATCATCCTCTGCTATTACTCATCATTTTTCATGACTTTCCTTGGTCGCAGAAGACATTCTCATTTGCAGTGAGGGATTTCCTGATCAGTGTTGGCCCTCTAAAAGACTTTTCGTCTGTATGAGAATTAATGAACTGGAATTGCTAAGCAAAGTAACGAACTGGTTAGTTCTCTTGTTGATAGCATGCCTAGCTTGAATCCAGTTAATGGTGGAGGTTTAACTTGTTTTCTCTTTGTTTGGAGATATGCACTTACATTTGTTCTGCTAAATACTAAAATACCCTACCAGCTTGTCGTCTCTCTACCATTTTGTATGACTAGTTTGGCTTCAGTACGTGAGTGAGCAATCTGTCTTGCACGTTATATTAAATGATCAGGAAACCAACATACAGTTAAGTACTTTGTGGTATTCATGAATTACATTTTCATCAGGAAAATACAATCTTCTTGTCGATTTGAATGTTATGAAAAGCTGGATTGCAAGTGTGGGCTTTCTCCATTTGTATGTAACACAAAATTTTGATGGAATCTTTGTTTATAAGCTATACTTTTTCTTTTTGAAGTAATAATTTCATTGATAGCAAATGTGTTAGAGCTTGATACCATGATTGACCCATCACTATACAAAACTTATGATGCTCATACCCTTTCGGATGTACTGTAACGAGCCCTTTGCTGGCATACATTAATAAGCTTTCATCTTACCTTCCAGTTTAATAGATTGGGTGAAAATCTCGGTATACATTAGTCAAGTTGTATATAAGAAATGGTAGAACCTACCACAAAACATGATTCTCTACAAAAACACTCAAATCAACATTACTCACTGGAATCGTGTGGATGCTCAAAAATTGACTCAAAACAGAAAATATGACCTAACATGTACAAGTGTATTTTCAACCTCCTCAAGAGATCTCTTGTTACCCTCATCCAAAGGATCCAAATCTGGGGCACTATTATCCGTTGCACCTGTCTTTTGCAGGTGTTATAGGGCTTCAATAATCTGCTGTTTAGTATTTGGTTTACTCACTTTAATCATGTTGCTGCTGTCAAAATCCTCTGTTATAGCTATCCTCTGCTTTTATCCAAAGAGCTAATTAGTAAATCAACTGTTTAAAACTTTGTTTGGTCTCATGACGCTGATACAAATTTGTGTCATTGTGATTCTCCAGAAAAAATGACTGCATGTTTGTTTCTATTTCTCATCATATATATGATCTTATACGTCAATTAAAATCAGTTTTTCTAGTTTGGAACCAATTAGTTAGCTTAGTATTGGTAAAGGAACTTTGTTACTATATTTTACTAGTTTAGGTAGTTTAGAACATCACTTGAGCCTTTTGTTGTATGTCTCTTAACAATTGTCATAGGAGGATGAAGAAGAAGATGAGTACTTGCCCGCAATTAAAGCCAAAAGAAAAAAAGTACTAACATTTTTAAAGTATCAGTTCCTGCATTAGTCAACAAATTGCATTTGCAATGTGCATTCTCATATTCATTGCCTGTCTAATTTCTGGTTAAAAGGACAGCTTTGCTAGTTGAATCTTTTAAATTCTTAAAAAGAGGATTTGGCATCAGTATCAGTTCATTATCAATTAGGGGCAGTAAATAGAGAAACATCATGCCTTAAGAATGAGGACAAATGTCTCAAAGATCCAAGAGAAGAAGAGAATAAACTATTGGTTATAACATCTATTCATGGTATCTTCTTATTTCAAAATGGAACAGCTTCAAACACAGATTACTGAACATTACAACCTACATTTAATATGTAAAAGTACCTACAACTTGTGTGCTGAACTTGGGCTCTTATAGCTGCAAACACACGTTACATTGTTTACCTTTATAATAGGAATAATTACAGTCCAATGCCTTTGGGTGATCTAGTTTACAAAATAGTCAGGAAATGTATAGGTTTTGTATATTTAAGTATAATATACATACCTATACATATAATATACATAATCAGTATATAGGTTCATATTGCTAAATTTCCCTTTATCATATTAGTCATTTCTAAGAATTCTAGTGTTTGGATTCTAGTGAAGTTACATTTCTACACACGTTATCTCTATTTGAATGGTTCTTGGTTCCTTCATTATCATTGAAAACATATGCTACTGTATGTCAAGTGACAGTGTGTCACTGGGAACTTCTGTTGTTATTTGGTACGCCTTTTCTTAAAAGGGAGCATGGAGAACTACAACTGTTGTTGTACTCACTTGGTTGTGGATGCTAATTGCTAAATAGATCAGGAAGTACCTTAGATATTTCTCTCCTAGAATTTGAGAAACTTTGCACCTGGTAACCTTTATTTTTTCCCATCTATGTGGATAGTTTGATTTTGGTGTGTTTAAGTATAGGTTATGTCTGCTGCATCAGAAATCTTGACCCATTTTGTTCTCAGTCAGTCTTCATCTGCATATGCTTGTGCTACATCTCGAAGTTGAAAGAGAAAAGTTAGGCATAATTTTCTGCGTATGTGGAATCCACTGGCAGCCCTTCCTTAAAACATACATAACTTCTTGTACAAAGCTCGGATTGACGAGCAGTTTATTTATTTAGAAACCAGATTCAAAGACCTTTAGTTTGTTAGGTAATTCAACACTTAACTCTTTATATCCGGGGAGATATACTTGTGTGACGTTGGACCTTGTACGACCTCACATGGAAAAATTGTCTATACTGTAGCTCTCAACTCGACTTTGTACTAGATCTCTCCTTAAACCTTAAATCACTTCCAACACACTTACTATAATCGTTTTAATGACCATAAGGTATGATACTAGTCTGTAGCCTCTCTTGGCACATAGAAATATTATTTCTTGTCGTTGTTTCCGCACTTTAAAGTATTGATCCATTTTGGGCCTTAAGTCTCAGTTCAAACAATGGTACACTGGATCCTTGATCTTTAGGCTTAACTACAGCCTTATTCTCCCTAGTCTGTATAGATTTTTCAACATCGAACCAGTCTTACTTTAGCTCAGAGGTACGGGGTGTTACAATTACTGTTGATGAACCTGGTTCTTCAATACATAGATGTCAACATAAAATAGTACACCTTTAACTTAGCATAACGTTAGGGCGAGTGGATTCTACCTACTGATGGGGTTTGAACCCTCCATTTCAATTGCGGAAGGCATCTCAACTGTAGTGCAGAAAATCCATCAAGTAAGTTGTCCCTTAATCCGATTGAATTATGAAGGAAAAATACAAAGGAAGGATAAACAAATTTCGCGTTTATACATAAAAACACTCGAAATACATTCATACATGAACACTCAAAATACATATACTAAAAGAGCACCAAACCACTGCTTCCCAGAAGTACAACTGAGAAACTGATTTATTTTATTCAAAATAGAAAATACAACTTGGATTCCTGAACATTAAAGCTCAGGAATTCCATTTATTGCTGCACATGGAAATGGAAATTCATTTCCAATAGAAACATGCATATATGGCTTGTTGAAAATATAAATCATCTCAATTCTCAACCAAAAGGATTTCCACCTTCCACAGGCATATCTGTGAAAGGGTACCATGGGAATACTCTGCTTTCTTTAGTTTTTTTGGTCGAAAAGTAAACTTTATTTCCAACCAGTATAACTTAGTACAGCCCATTGGCTCTTTTGAACTCTAGAGCCAATTCTCAAAAAAACTTAAACAACTTCTTAACCGTAAGTTTTACTCTATGAACTATACAATTTATCTAGGATAATTGTTTAAATTGCTGAGTATGTAGTTCCATTTTGTATGCTTCTGCCCTTTTATGTGAAGCTGAAGAATGATGTTCTTGATCCAACCTCTTACGTCCTGCCTTTGTTGTTGGAATCGTCTTGCATTCCTCTCCTTCCAAATATTATAAACTGAGGCAGCAAATAACCATCCTAGTATCTGGGCTTTTGGTCTTCCATTTTTCACCATGCTAGTCAGCCAATTCACTTCTTCATCCCATGGTAACACCTGTCTGTGAAATCCCATCCAAACGAGCAGAGTATTCCACAGTACTTTTGAGTATTCACAATTGAAATATATGTGGGAGAAAGTCTCTACTTCCCCTGTATTGCACAACACACAATCTTGATTCACTAGTATTCCCCACTTTTCCAATCTGTCGACAGTTGCCATTCGTTGATGCAATGCTATCCACAAAATGAACGGGTGTTTTGGTACTAAACCTTTGTTCATAATAAGGCTCTTCCAGTTCACCTTTTGGTACTGCAGGATAGTCTTTATATAAGCTTCCTTGATACTAAAGACGTCATTCTTCACCGCCTGCTTTAACACATCAGTGATATTTCCATTGTGGATCCAAAGTCGTGCGTCCAATATCTTCCTGACGATCCAACAAGCTTGTGGAGGGGTCCTCATGAAATTGATATCCTGCCTCTTAATATAGAAACTGTGAATCCATTGGACCCAAAGAGTATCTTTTTTTTGTGACACTGCCCAAAGTAGTTTACTTATAGCTGCTCTATTCCACTGATGAAAATCAATAAGGTTTAAGCCTCCTGCTCCTCTCGGCTTACACATTGTTTCCCATGATATCAGTGCTCTCCTGGATCTTTCAGTGCTTCCCGTCCACAATAAAGTTCTACATATGCCTGTAATCAGCTGAATCACCTTCTTTGGGATTAGGAATATTTGCGCCCAGTAAGTCTGCATTTCAAGGAGTATACTCTTAATAAGTTGCACTCTTCCACTGTAGGATAGAAGTTTTGTAGTCCAACATCTAATCCTAGCCACCATTCTCTCTACCAGGGGCATGCACTGTTGAATAGTGATCTTCTTAGATGACTATGGAACTCCAAGGTATTTGAAAGGCAATTCTCCCTTGGAAAATTACATTTCTGTTATGATTTGCTCTTTGAATTCCTGAGTAGTGTCTGCCATGTAAAGAGAGCTCTTCTCCATATTGGCTTTCAAAGCAGAGACATCTGAGAAGTAATTGAAGGCTTGTATCAAGGCCACAATGGAGTCTTTGTCTGCTGCACAACACATAAGTAAATCATCCGCGAAACACACATGAACCAACCTGAGTTTGGCACTCCGAGGATGGTACTTAAAGTTAGTGTTGAGGTGCAGTTTCTTTAATGTTCTAATCAAATATTCTATTACCAACACAAAAAGGTAAGGTGACGGAGGGTCCCCCTGCCTCAGTCCCTTTTTCCCCATGAAACTAGGGGTTAAACCACCGTTAATTAGCAAGGAATAACTAACAGTAGTTACACATTGCATCACTAGATTCACAAATTTGATAGGAAGTCCATACTCCAGTAGCACCATTTCCAAAAATCCCCATTCAACAGAATCATATGCTTTCTTGATATCTACCTTGATCATGCATCTTGGAGTTACCCCTTTTTGAGTGTATCCTTTGAGCAGTTCATGAGCTATAATCACATTATCTATAATGCGTCTTCCTGCAATGAAGGTAGATTGGGAATGCCCAACTAGATAGTCCACCACTTGTTTCAACCTTGCTGTGAGCACCTTAGCTATGATCTTGTACATGGTTGAGCAACAAGCGATAGGTCTATACTCTTTCACATATGTAGGGTTGGCTACTTTAGGCAATAGAGTGATAGTTGTACAATTAATCTCTTTCAGCATTTTACCTGATTTAAAGAACTGTATTTTCAGGGATAGAATGGCTGACGGGGTTGTTCAATGTTATTTTCAGGACGACGAAGATGCCCGGAGCTTGGAGATGGAGCACGATGATCCATTGTACAAGAATAAGGGTGACATCCAAAATTGCAACAACTATAGGGGTGTCAAGTTGTTGAGTCACACCATGAAGGTCTGGGAGAGAGTTGTGGAGTTGAGGTTAAGAGGAATTGTGACTATTTCTGAGAATCAGTTCGGTTTCATGCCAGGACGGTCGACTACTGAGGCTATTCATCTCGTGAGGAGATTGGTGGAGCAGTATAGGGAGAGGAAGAAGGATTTCCATATGGTGTTTATCGACCTAGAAAAGGCTTACGACAGAGTACCCAGGGAGGTTCTTTGGAGGTGCTTGGAGGTCAGGGGGGTGCCCATGGCTTACACTAAGGTGATTAGGGACATGTACGATGGCGCAAAGACTCGAGTTAGGTCAGCGGGGGGAGATTCCGAGCATTTCCCTGTGGGGATGGGATTGCACCAGGGATCGTCCCTTAGCCCCTTTTTATTTGCCTTGGTGATGGATGTGTTGACGCGGCAAATTCAAGGCGAGGTGCCCTGGTGTATGTTATTTGCGGACGACGTAGTTTTGATTGAGGAGACCCGCGAAGGAGTTAACGACAAATTGGAGGTTTGGAGAAAGACCCTGGAGTCTAAAGGGTTTAGGTTGAGTAGGACCAAGACGGAATATGTGGAGTGCAAGTTCAGTGAGGTGACATATGTGACCGACGTGGAAGTGAGGCTTGACGCGCATGTCATCCGAAAAAAGAGATAGCTTCAAGTACCTTGGGTCTATTATCCAGGGTAATGGTGAGATTGACGAGGATGTGACCCATCGGATTGGTGCAGGGTGGATGAAATGGCGGCTCGCATCCGGGGTCTTGTGTGATAAAAAGGTGCCTCTCAAACTGAAAGGCAAGTTCTACAGAGCAGCAGTTAGACCGGCTATGTTGTATGGGGCGAAGTGTTGGCCGGTCAAGAACTCTCATGTTCAGAAGATGAAGGTGGCTGAGATGAGGATGTTGCGCTGGATGTGTGGGTTTACTAGGAGGGATAGGCTTAGGAATGCGGATATTCGTGAGAAGGTGGGAGTGTCTTCCGTGGAAGATAAGATGCGGGAAGGGAGGTTGCGATGGTTTGGGCATGTGATGAGGAGAGGTTCAGAGGCCCCTGTGCGGCGGTGTGAGAGGCTGGCTATGGATGGGTTTAAGAGAGGTCGTGGTAGACCGAAGAAATATTGGAGAGAGGTGATCAGGCGGGATTTGGCGCATTTGCAGCTTACCGAGGACATGACCTTAGATAGGAAGGTGTGGAGGGCTCAGATTAGGGTTGTAGGTTAGTAGGTTGGTTGGTTTCTTTGTAGGGAGGAGTGCGGGGTTTTGTTGTCCTTTTAGTAGTTGAAAGGCTACGCTTGTAGCTTTTGTTTCTTCTACGCCAGTTACTTGCTAGTGCCTTGTGTAGCTAGATTTTTATATTATTTGTAGTAGTATAGTTTTGTGTTAGCTGTTGTTTTGTTTATTGGTTATATCTCCTGGATTGCTTTGAGCCGAGGATCTATCGAAAACAGCCTCTTTACTTCATTCTGGGGTAAAGGTATGGTCTGCGTACATCTCACCCTCCCCAGACCCCACTTTGTGGAAATATACTGGGTATGTTGTTGTTGTTGTTGTTGTTGTTGTTGTTCTTATTACCATCATAAATTATTATAAAGTGTAATAAGTACATCATTAGGTGCTGAGGTGGCACAGAGAATGTACTCACTCTCTTGGAAGCAAGTGAGACGAAAATGTGAAAAAAATCTGACCAATTTATGACACATGTTCTTTTTTAATTGGTTACTTTACAATTAATTAATACACATAGTTATTAACATTAAAACTTATTTATTTTTAGTTATTTTCCTTTCTTTCTTTGTGAAATAGTATTTATTTTCCTCCTCACTTTTAACTTTTTTTTCTCTTTCATTTATTTCTTATCTCTTCACTTTAAATTAGTTTGAAAAAATTAGGTGTATTTCTTTTAGAAGAATAATTTTAAAAAATCTAAAAAAGTGTCCTTTACTTTAACGTTTTGATTTTTACATTTTTTATTTGACTTCCTTCACTTTTTTGGTATCCATTCGAAATTAACTTATTTTAAATACAAGGCTTTGGAATTAAATTTGAAAATAAGAAAATAAGAAGAATAAACAAAAGATATAGGGAAAAAAAAGAAAAAACAACGAAAGAAGGTAAAAAAAAAAAAAAAAAAAAAAAAAAAAAAAAAAAAAAAAAAAAAAAATCGTGTATTTGAGAAAAGTATAAATACAAGGCAAAGAAACTAAAAAAAAATTATGCGTATTTACTAATTTTAAATACAAGGCAAATAAACTAAGAAAAAAAACTAAAAAAAAATCAAAAAGTACTTTATACACATAGTGGCGCGTGTAAATCACCGTAACTAATAAAATTGGATTATGACTCCACGTCAGCACATAAGGTGCAAAGAACAACAACAACAACATACCCAGTGTATTCCCACAGCGTGGGGTCTGGGGAGGGTAGAGTGTACGCAGACCATACCACTACCTCAGAGGTGAGGTAGAGAGGCTGTTTCCGATAGACCCTCGGCTCAAGACAAAACAGTCTAAAAATAGGCTAAAAAGGACGTAACAATGATACAGGATAAAAAACAAGATAAAACTACAAGAGACGATAGGAAGTAATATGTAGTAACAAACAACAGACAGAAACAGAGCACTGCCACAAAATACTACCACGAGGAATCCAAGAACAAGAAACTATAAGCGTAACACTACGATTACTAGTCGGGACAATAAGGAAAAACACTCCTACCTACTAGCCTACACCCACTTCTACCTACTACTCTTCTACTCTAATCCGCGTCCTCCACACCTTCCTATCTAGGGTCATGTCCTCGGTAAGCTGCAACTGCGCCATGTCCTGTCGAATCACCTCTCCCCAATACTTTTTCGGTCTACCTCGTCCTCTCCTGTAACCATTCATAGCCAACCTCTCACACCTCCGCACTGGAGCATCCGTGCCTCTCCTCCTCACATGGCCGAACCATCTCAACCTCTCCCGCATCTTATCTTCCACCGACGCCACACCCACCTTATCTCGGATATCCTCATTCCTAATCCTATCTCTCCTAGTAAACCCGCACATCCATCGCAACATCCTCATCTCCGCCACCTTCATCTTTTGAATATGGGAGTTCTTTACTGGCCAACACTCAACTCCATACAACAAAGCTGGTCGGACCACCACTCTGTAGAATTTGCCTTTAAGTTTAGTAGGCACCTTCTTATCGCACAAGAATCCAGATGCGAGCCTCCATTTCATCCACCCAACACCAATACGATGGGTGACATCCTCATCAATCTCTCCATTTCTTTGGATAATAGACCCAAGGTGCAAAGAAATACAGAAAAAAATAGTTTAGGGGGTAATAGGACCCCAGTAAAGATAGAGTGTGTCGCTGAGATTTCGGTCATAGTTCAAAGAGGTACTTATGCCTTTTCTCTTGTAATATAGATCCGATTCTTTTTAAACGTTTATGGTTCAATCTAATATTTCCCACTTTGTTGGAGCTGATTTGGAATATCAAACCAACTGTAATTTTAATGTAGCCGATTTGTCATCTTTTTCAATCAGCACCCGCTATTGCTCTTGCTAATTTGTCCACCAGTAATCGTTAATCTAAATTTCGATATTCTCATGACACATATAATATTAAGCTTACCTTGTGATGCAAAAAGAGGCATAAATACTTCCTGATTATCACATCATTAACGATAAAGGTCACATACTCTCTCTGTCCCATATTAATTGAATTGTTGAAGCTTTTTTCATGGTTCAAAATAAGTGAATTGTTCAAATATCAAGATAATTATTGAATTTTTTTTTCATTTTTGCCCTTCCTTTAAAGAAAGAGTATTTTTTTTTTTGCACTTACACTCTTTACAAAGTCATAATTATGATTTTACATTGAAATCATATTTTCAACAATGACTAACTCTACTTTTGAGAATAATGTGGGAATAATGAAAAGGGTAGTAATGGAAAATAATGCTCAAAATATGTCCTAGAAGAGTTTTCTTAAAGAGTGAGTATTATCTCAACAATTCAATTAATATGGGACGGAGGAGTAATATTTTTCATATCAAATTTATAGAATTTAATACTCATCTTAAAATTTGACAAGTTAGTATATAACTTAGTCAAGAGTATTATTTGATTAAATTACTTTTTATCTATTTTTACAGGAAAATGCAAAAGAAATATTGTTTTTTTTAAAAAAAATTTGTTCAGATCAATTCAACATATAAGGTTAATTTGAAAAAGAAATTATTTTCTTGGTTTTTAAAAATTAAATTAGTTCTACAAATGAAACAAAAAAAGAATTTACAATTTTAATTAAAATATAATTAGGGGAAAATGACGCTTTTAATTCATGAGTTATTGCTTTATTCTAATTTTAGTCCTTGTGATATTCGACTAAGCACTTTTGATCTTCAATTTAACAATGCGTATTATTTTGATCCGGTGACTAACAGATTTAATCAAATTAAACTGAATGATAACTAGGGTGAAGCGTCATACACTTTTAAAATCAATTCCATAATATGGTGAAGCGTAATCCACTTTTATAATGAAATTCAATTGTTGTAATTGAACAATGATTATCGAGAACTTTTGTAGACGCCTAAATGTGTGCCGAATTAGAATATGCAAAAGTAGGATTTTTCTCGATAATTATTTAATGCAAAAAGTATAGTTTCTTAAATGTCCAAAGTGCCCTTACTAACAGTTATCATTTCATTTAATTTGATTAGATCTGTTAATCATCAGATCAAAATAACACGTATTAATTAATTAAAGGTCAAAATACTTAATCAAATATCACAAAAATCAAAATTGGAGTAACACAATAACTCAAGGACTGAAAGTGTCATTTCCTCATAATTTAAGGTAGTATAGAGTATATACAATACGCGTGCTTCTGGAGAAAAAAAACTATATAAGAGTGAAACTTAAAACACTTTTCTCTTCTCTTGTTCTTGTTAGTTCAGTGTCTAGTCAAGAAGAAGAAAGAAGCCATGGATAAGAATGTTGAGTTTCGTGTCTCGGATAGTGAACTCATAACACATTTGTTGAAGTTTGTTGCTCTAAAAAGCTTACCGGAATTCTTTGGGTTTGTGGATGTTTACCAGAAAGAGCCCTGGGAATTGATTCCGGAAAATTCAAAGAAAAATCATTATTTCTTGACTCAATTGAAGAAGAAAAAGAATGCTAGTGATGTCAGATTCAATAGAACTACAGGGGGTGGTGGGAGTTGGACCCAACAAGATAAAGGAAAACCCATTCTTGATGAAGATGAAAATTTGGTTATTGGGTACAAGAGAAGCCTCAATTACAAGAACAAGAAAGACACCTCTTTGAATGGACAGTGGATGATGAAGGAGTATTTTCTTGCTGACTTTCTTGTTCGTCAATTGAAATCAAGCGATGAGACTAAAGATTTTGTTATCTGTGCAATTAAGAGAAACCCCAGATCAGTAATCAAAGGTAATACTACTACTATTGCTTCAGATGATGTTCTTGAGTATAAGAGGTTTATTGATCGTGTATTGCAACAGACTGAATCATCCTCACAACAAACTGAATCATCAGAACCAAAGGATGAAATGTTGCTTTTTGTAAATCAGATTCATTCTGATGACTTGTTTGGAATGGAAAATCAAGAACAGGTGGAACTGGATTGGCTTTCTGTACTCGATTTCGAGGATGATTTACTACAGAATTGCTTGCATTACTAATTATGGAGCTTGATGGGGTTTTTGAAAAAGAGAATTTTTTATTATTGAATTTCTTTGAAATCCAAGATTCTTTTATTAGGGTAGTCATATTTGGGAAATCTAACGGATATATGTTGGTGTCAAGGAACACCAACAAAATTTTGTAATGATTAGTGAAATTTAGTCATTCTTGTAGTTCTCTGCTTATTCCTTCATGATATTCTTAAAGCTTTTTTGCATACTATGTTTTTTGTGCTGTCTTTAATCTGTCTTTTTTGCAGTCATCTTCTTGTTCATTAGCATTGAACAATCTTTTCTACTTTGGTGATAGCAGGTTTTCCCCTGAGCTTTCAGTATCTCCTCCCTGTCCTCTCTAATAGCAGCCTTTTCTGGTTGTTCTTCGCCTACTAAGGGGTAAGGGCAGGTTCTACGCGTTGCTTGCCTTTCTTCCTCTTTCTAATGGTAGTGACTTTTTCTGTAAACCTATTGCTATTTGCTTACATGTGTAGGTGGAGGTATTGAAAGTGATGCTCAATTCTGCAAAGTGGCTAAGAATGTGATCCTTGGATGCCTTGCAATTTGCAAGACATGATTAATAGTGAAGAGCTTTCCTTGTATGGTACAACTCCAAATAATTGCACAACCAGCACAGGTGAATTATGTTCTGTGAAGACTATTCTGTTATGATAGCGGATTTTAGTTGAGAATAATTAGTAAAAGGGAGAAGGGTCAAAAATACTCTCCAACTATTGGAAATGGAGCAAATATCCGTCCATTTGATTTTGGGTGCAAAATTACCCTTACCATTACACAATAGGATCAATAATATCCGACTAACGGAAAAAGTTAAAAAACAGGATTCAAAAGAATTTTAGAATGAGAAAAGTTTGACTTTCTCTTTTCTTTCTTTCCCCTCCGAATTCTCTCTCCATCCCTCCTCTCTCATTCTGTCCGCTGCCACTCATTCCCTATCTCTTCGTCTTTGTTCCTTCTTTACAATTTTATATTTTTTGATGTTTCTTTAGTGCTCTTTTGAGTAAGCTGGAGAGTATTCTTACGCTCAACAATCTTTACGATTTGATGTCGTTTTTGTTAGCTAGATACAAAAATAATTTGATGCTAAGCGTTTCCCTTTCGAGATGGGCATTAGTTAGAAACAGTAAGAAAGAAGCTGGTTAGCTGCACATAGAACAGAAGTTGAGCTGTGAGATGTAGAAAACTAGTGATGAGGTAGGTGATTGTATATAATTTTGACTATCCAAAAGATGAGGCTAAATCGTTAGATTGGTAAAGTATGGGTGAAGGGTCAGCTTACCACAATACCTTATTGATAGAATTATTATCTAATATTGATGAGGTGCAAAGTTCAGTCTGTGCTTCATTTTTCCTACCTCTTCTTACCTTGAGCCAGACAAAACAAAATGAGGGATAACTATGAAAACTTCTTCTCTTAGACACAGAAAAGCTGAAGTGACAAAATCTACAAGACAGAGTAACTTATAGAGCAGTAAAGCAGTAGCACTTGTAACGAAATAATTGCTAAACACCTCTGCCTTTCCTTTAAAATATTCATTAGAAGACATGAACATCAAACACATTTTAGCAGGGTTTAGTTAAGAGTGGAGCATGATTTCTAAACATGACAAATCAAACAAAGCTTGATGACAACATTATAAGCCTGAACTATGCGCCTTCTTATTTCATATTTTTCCTTTTCTAATGTCTCCAACGAGAAGAATGAAAGGCATGGAGAGAGAATTGGGAGGGGAAGAAGAAAAGAAAAAGTCAAACTTCTCCAACGAGCAGCACTTATTTCATATTTTTGAATCCTGTTTTTGAATCCTGTTTATTTCATTATTGATCCTATTGTGTAACGGTAAGGGTAATTTTGCACCCAAAATCAAACGGAAGGTATATCTGCTCCATTTCCTGTTTTTTAACTTTTCCTTTAGTAAGGGGTATTATTGACAAGAACACATTTTTTTGCATCAAGTACACTTTTGCACTTGCGAGACATCATTTGATATTTTGGTAAGCATAAGTTTAAAAAAAGTGACAAAAGGAAAGGAAGACGTGACTGAAGCATGGTGGATTGATAGAACTTTGTAATGTTTCATTTTATTGTTATATTAGTATTTCTGTTTTGGGAATATACCGTGCTGAAGTTGCAAATAGCTTTTATCTCTTCATGTTTGTGTATCCAGCTTTTAGAGGTTTCTGCATGACTTGTTTTTCTTTTACATGTTTGTCGCATTGGAGATATTTGCTTAATGTGTCTCGTTTTTCTTCATTTTCCTGTACTATCATGTCTATTAATCGTACGACACCTTAGTACTTACTAAAAGAAGATCATGGCACACTAGTATACTCACAGAATTTTCGAAGCATTGCGTCTGATATATGGAAGAACAAGTTGTCGGTAACAATCTGGTATTTAAGTGGAGAAGAGTAGAGGGGCGGGCCCATTATCCCCGAGTTTAGAAGACTGCGGTTGGTCCCAAGGCTTGGCCCCAGACGGATTGCTCA